>OZ024905.1:93918340-94130840 GCA_964017125.1 Flabesymbios commensalis | reverse complement strand
CAACAAACAAACAAACAAACAAACAAACAAACAAACAAACAAACAAACAAACAAACAAACAAACAAACAAACAAACAAACAAACAAACAAACAAACAAACAAACAAACAAACAAACAAACAAACAAACAAACAAACAAACAAACAAACAAACAAACAAACAAACAAACATACAGACAAACAAACAAACAAAGTTAAAACAACGCTAAATATAGCCAGCTTCAGATTTACGAAAAATTGTGCCAAAATCACCATTAACATTCCGTATTTCACCTCAGAGCATTCCGAAAATAATCGAATGTATAGAACAATCACCAAATGCGATTTTCGGCAGGTGTTCAACAGGAATTTGTGCAACCGTGTCCCAGTCAAACGCATCTTAAACATTGATCACACTTTGAAAAATCTACCAAATTATTATCAGCATTTTATTATATTATTGTCACATTAAAGTATATTAACTTTAATTTAATGCTAAGTAGCTTGTAGAAAAGAGGTCTAGATGTGCCTTTTAGGGTAGTCCTAACTGTGCTTTCACTTAATATAGATTCAGTATTATATGGCCCAATTAGATATTTTAACCTACTTTTCCCCATTTTGCTAATTTATGACATCTATTCATTTGTAACATATATATATATCATTTGGCGAAAATTGTTGTTTTAAAGCTATCTAAATATTCCTAATATTATAAATCGGTTACAGAACAAAACTCGAGACAAATTTACTACACATTGTTTTTCATGTTTTGTATTGCATACCCGTAACTATGTCATTATCATGTACCAGCCCCAGTGTTTAACTAAAAATTGTTATGTTTGCAATAAATGCCATTCTAAAATAAACTTATTATAATTTGTCACGTAAGGAGTTGCACATGTTTTTTTGCACGCTTGATTCATGGAACTATGTCTATCTATTTAGTTTTCACATTTTGCTTTAGTTAAATTTCGTTTATCAATTCTGTTGGTTGCATGATATCGATTACAATTTTAATCTTAATGCGAGTTTCAATGCCGACTATAACGTTAATAATCTTTAAATCATGATACATGACATTCTTCGTAGAAGAGGCGAATAAATTATTCTGTGTTAAGATCTACTAGAAAAACTAACCCTGGCTAAACATGAGGCTAGCGTCTGTGTCATCTGGAAAATATACTTTTCGTGCAATGACCTTTGTCTTTTTTAAATAATTAATTGCAATCAGCAGACTGATCCAGGGGATGACTAGAGGGCGAGATGGGCAGACAGCCGTTATCCGATCTGATGTACCTTGAAACAGACGAGACATTCAATCAGTTTGGGCGCAATGCTGTCCAGCACAGGCGTCTCATTACGCCATATCAATTCCCAGCAAACGCGAGACGTTGAACCTGCGCTGGTTTAATGTTGGACCAGCGTCGAAGACGTTGGCCCAACATTAAACCAATGCAGGTCGAAAATCTTACGTGTCTGTCTCACAGCCCACGCCGAGGCTTAACCTTTTAGGCACAGCGAACGCGTTCTGAAGAAAAACAGAACTGTAAGAAAATGAAACGACTCAAATACGCTGTGCAACGGTATAGCCTAAATTAAGTTAATCGAACCTCGCCAGGAAGGAAGAATGTAATTAATGTAAAAAACAAATATGAAAAGTTCGTCTAATGTTCATGCAAGAATTAGCAGTATAAAATTTTACTCAACACTATATCAAAACATGTTTTTAATGTGATAAAACCGCGTAAATGATACTGTTTCATTGATTTGATATTTAGACTAATAATGCACTGATATCAGGATATAGGGTGTCAATAAAATAATGTTTATTGCTTTTCTAATATGACCTGTATGTCACCGATAAAATCAATTAAGGCTCAAAGGTATCAAGTTTCAATGTTCAATATTTATTCATGCATTTCGCGTGGGTGAAACTGGTTAAAACAATATAATTTTTATATATAATAATTGTCTAAATATAACAAAATTAAACCAAATTCAATGGTGAGAAATCTTCAAATGTTACAACTACTGTGCGCCTTTGAGTTCGGTACACCGATGCTGTAGAAGTCCTTACAAATGCTTGGTTGATTTATTAATAATGTTTCTTTCCAAAGACATTTCGAATGTTGGGAGCGATTAAAAAAGTGACAATGTACATTGTTACCTGCAAGGTACAGGGGCGTGGGCCCTAGGGTAGTGGTTGGCACCGCTGCTTTTCCAGAAGAGTTCCGGGTTCGTTTCCCAGTTTGGCGGCTTGAAAGAAACCAAAAATGTTTCTTCCCAATCTACTCGTAAAACTAAAACTCAGTATTGCTGTGAGCCTCCGTGACCGAGAGGTAGCGTGCTCGGCCTCAGAACGTAAGGGGTTTGAATTTCAAATCCTGTGTCTGGAGGGCAGTGTCATCTCATTCATCTCATCATCCCCATGATGTTCTCCTATCGCGCGACTTATTGTTATATTGTTATAACAGCCCGTTTAAACAGGGATTTACTGTGGCTACAATGAGTTACTTACAGTGAGAAAAAATGCCTCTGTTTACTCAACTCAATGTTTGTATTACTTCTTTATTTGCATATAGACGGTAAAAAGTTAACAACAAAGTACTGTGTCTCTGTTTTTTTTAGTAATTCCATAAATATTTTTACAGTAGACAATTGCATGGATTTAAATACATGTGGTTATTACATTTTTTTTATTTATGATGAGAGCTATTGGTGAAAGACGCGAATCAGATATTTATGATTTGTTTCTGATTTCAATAAGGTGAATCACACAATGACAATATGGCCAATCACACAATGACAATATGGCCAATGACACCCGCAAAGACTCGTTCAGCAACTAATAACTAACAGACAATGAATATAAAAGGCGGATTATACTGAAGGTTATTAGTTATTGACGAGAAAATGTCACTCCATATCAACCGCAGTCCCACAAATACACGCTCGCCGTACGTTAAATCTATGTTGTATCAGCATATGTTTATGTGAGTCGACATTGTACACGATTCGGCAGTACATATAAACTATGATTGGAACGATACACAGAAGACTAACCTAGCTAATACCTGGGTGAAAAGATACTGTAAAGGAGAACAGAAGTAACTGATCAGTTGAATACTGTTGTTTGTCTTAGAACAGCGATACAGATTGAGTTAAACTGTAAACCACCACCAGGATCCTGGCGTGAAAGCATCGCAAACAGCCCTAATTACTCGCTGGCTTATTTTATTAAAGGTCCCCACATTGCTAAAATCATTTTTGAACATGCTGCATGAATAATTCGCTAAGTTTAATATAAATTAATGATATCAGCTTATACTGCTCCAATATATGTAACTTTAACATTTGTTAATATTAAATAAAATGTCTTAATCGATCTAAATGGAAAGCATTATTTCAAAATGCAATACATTAGCTGTGGACAGACCTGTGGGCGCGACAGAACATTTCATTTCTGCTGTAGTCTATTGTATATACTGTGATTTTGAACGCATTTCATCATACTATATTTCTTGTTTACCTGAGCTTTTGAGAATATCCTGCCACTAATATATCAACCGAATGACAAACACAGAAGTATCAGGTACTAATAGTAGTATGGCTATATTGAGAAATGTCTTGCAGTGTCAAGTGAATTATAATGAACAATGTTTTCTTTTTGTAAAAATTGCAATAAGTCTCAGGAGTGAATATAATGGGTTGGGACCAGAATACAATTTACCAATGTCTGTGGGATTGGTGAATACCGCGTAGTTAGTGTTCACACATGCAGGTACCCTGATCACTGTGACGTTTTAGACACTCCAGATTCTAAATAAATTAAATTGTAAGATATAGTTTTGCCTATTTTTATAGAGATTATAGGTCTAATCATTTTATACTGTCCCATATATAAGAAGCTAAAATCAACCTGACATTGTGAGAATGTTTTTTATCGGGTTATTATGGGAAGAATTATTCACAGTGTATCAAATTATTATTGAAAATGGTGTGTACATGTGAGCTGGTACTTTGAATGTTACTATAAATGAACGTTTGTGTGAATATAATGTGACGAAATATGTGACGTTCATCACAAAAACGCCTATATTTACACAATTGTTATGCACATTTAGCGAGAAATAGAAATATGTTAGATACAAATTGAGTTCAAACATGTTTAAAACTAAAAAAATCAATTTAAGACAGTTTTATAATGTAGAGTAACACAAATAGATCATAATTATACTTTTTTCAATGTGGGTACCTTTAATTATTTAATTTATAATTATTAAATTCATTCATTGATTCGTTCGTTCGTTCGTTCGTTCGCTCGTTCGTTCGTTTAACACGAACGAGCGAATCGTTTGTTCGTTCGTTCGTACGCTCGCTCTCTCGCTCGCTTGCTCATTCGTTTGCTCACTCGTTCATCCGTTACTTCGTTCCTCCGTTCGTTTGTTCATTCGCTTGCTGGCTCGCTCATTCGTTCGTTCTTTCGTTCGTCCGCTCGCTCGTTCGGTAATTCATTCTTCGCGAAAAGTTTTAGTTGTGGCATTTCCTTCTTTTTTGCTTGCTTCCTTCTGTTTTTCCTTCATTCTGTTTTCTGCGCCTTGGACGTATGCCCAAGGTATTGAGCTGATAGTTTTCATTTCTAACAAAAGAGGCAATCACGAAGCAGTGCGCGGGTCTGTTCGTGACTGCGGCACACTTTCAAAGCACCTGTTGGTAGCAGATCCAAGCGTTGGCTCGTCGCTTGGACAGTGCTGGCAGCTTGTCAGACACCAGCTAAAGATTGAGCCAACGATATGGGATTTTATCCGAGGAATTCGATGCAGTTCGTCCTTTCATGGGCGGGGGCCCTAGGGTAGTGGTTAGCACCGCTGCCTTTCACGCCAGAGTTCGGGGTTCAGTTCCCGGTCTCGGCGATTTGAAAGAAACAAAAAATGTTTCTTCCCCATCCAGGTGTGAAAGTCAGTATTGTGGGGAGCCTCCGTGACCGAGAGGTAGCGTGCTCGGCCTCAGACCGCCAGATCTCGAATTTCGAATCCTGTGTCTGGAGGACAGTGTCATCTCAATCATCTCACCATTCTCAGGAGGTTCTCCTGGCCCAGTTTAGCCTATATGTGAACAAAGGTGGCCTAAAGCCTGATTCATTTCATTTCGTCCTTTCATTCAGAAATAATGCGAATGAAGCATCAGCAATGTCTACCCTTTGAAAAGAACAATAGTTCATCATTAGCAAACTTGTTACTTTGCAGCCTTGTTTACTCTATATTCACCAGGTGGTGCTTATCTTCACTATATCTGTGCCGAGCGAGATGCTTTCTGGGTATACTCTTATCCCGCTGATGGTTCACAGTGGACTACTACTTTATTTACCCCTATCCTGCTAGATTAAATAATCTAAATGTTTAACCATTTGAAGTTGTGTCTCGCTACCGCGATCCACAACTTCAAGTGGCTGAAAATTACTGATATTTGTTTAATTTGACACCAAAGAAAACTATGTTTAAGTACACATTTCGTTGCCTATAAAAGTGATTTAATCGGTTAATAAAACGTGATCAGCAGACAAAGGGTTTAGCCAGTAATCAACGCAGTGCTCGATGACACCACCGAATCTCACAATGCTAGCTCGAATCCCAGAATGGACAGGCTCTTGATTGTGAATTCACATGATTTTATAAATCTGTGACCAGTCATGCGAGATGATACATCCAAGCGGTATTGTCACAATTATTCTTGATGTCATATAATATATAATTGTAATTAATATGATAGTTCATTGGTAGCGTGGTTCACTCAGAGCCCGGAGGTACCGGGCTCGAGTCCCGCTGGGGGCCGATATCTTTCCTAGGTGCACACATATGCAGTAAACATAATATTAGTATTCATGAAAGATTGAACAGCTACTGGACTAATCATGCACTCGTGTCACATTGAGCAGCTACTGGACCAATCATGGTATTTTCACGTTGGCTTAGAGTCACAGAACATTGGATAGACGTCCCCTGTTTATCGGACATGTGTTTTGATAGCACAGAAAAACACAATTTCTAATTAAATAGTCAATCTAGAAAATGCAAAAAACACATTGTTTTTCAATTTAATATGTCCTGTCTCGGTGCTAGTAAAACAAATGTTTCTAAGAAATCAGGATTATTCTATATATACGACATCTACTTATTTTATGCTCTGATATATATGCATTCTAAAAAAACTTAAAATTGTTTGTAGGAATATTATTTTTCGTTCGTTTGTTTTAGTTGAAAATTATGGATCTACGCAAACACGACAAAGGTTGTGTCAGGATGCAATTCACCCAATTCGTTACAAATTGTTGCATCGGGCTCATTTGTTTCGAACATCGCCAATTAAAAACCATTATGTTAAAATTAAAGGTACATACTTAAGATAGTGGGCCAACTACATCAGAGAGTGTGATATGTTCGGTGGATTTTGAATCAGATGGCTTATAGGTAAAGAGATCCAAGTCGGCATTTTCTCATTTTCCTATAGAAGGCATTAAAATTAAAATCAAATACGAAATTTATATATTTCGTTTTTAACTAAACTTTGATACATAGGCCTACGTTAGTAATTGGAAGCAATATTATGGGAAGTTATGCATTTGTGTTTATTGTTCATTGTCACTAGCAAGTATATAGTTATTGATTTCATAAAACCTTTTCAGGTAATTGTTATTACATTTTATTTTAAAACTAAACTTAATTAGATTTAGAAATATTTTTTGTTATAAAGGTCGCAAACTAGTATAGAAACTACCTAGTATCTTATATCCTTGCTCCAGTAATATTTTAGCAATGATTAGCATATCATAGACTGATCCATATAAGGGGTGTTTTATAGCGTTTCAGTTGCCTTTTCCCGTATGTCCCAGAGGTGAACTGATACAAGTGAAACTGATGGACTTTGCTCATTTTACTATTGAAGACAACTATCAATTTTGTGCAACGATATATGTTGATTAATAAGTCTTGAACTTTTTAGCGAATGGCTTAGATACACCGCCCTCCAAAAATATGGATCCACCACACGCATTATACATAATGTAGATGCAAATAGCCTGTGATCAATCTTGATTCATTCTGTGAATTATGAATTTATTCGCATGAAATTTGGCAACAGTATGTAACTGGTATCCGTTAACATTATTGTGCAAGAAAATCTGGGAAAGTATCCATTTTTCTCAAAAAATAGGTCAGCAAAAACTGGTGGTAAAAACAGACTATTTTTTATATTTTTTTGAAAATTCTGTGGGGATGAGATCGTGGTGAAAATGTAGAAATAATATGTGAAACTCTCAAACAATCCTCCTGAGTAAAATTGACTAACAAAAATAGCAATAAAAAGTTTTTGCCAATTTTTTATCATCCACTTTATAAATAATCACTATTTCTTTAAAATATTGTTTTCAAACCACTGCTGCGCTAAATTTGTCTGTGAATGAGATCATTTACTAAACATTTAATATTTGGTTAAATATCGTCTTGCTCTCAACAAGACATCGACATGACGGGTCATTCTGTCAAATAGTCGTGCCAGGGAGTCGCTTTGGTATTTCATTTCAGATCTGATGGACTCTCACTCGTAGCTCTCCCAAGTCACTGTGTTGTAGCTGCTGCTCTGTGAGGTGGTGCATCGTTGTCCTGCTGCAGCACACGTGGATGTAGTCAGGGGGCCAGGAGCTGAACCTGGAAAGTGGGTCCAAAGTTTTTTTCTCGATGTTTTCATGTTATATGGGTATTGTACTCTATGAAACCGCGTGATGGCATTCTCACAGCATTGAGCATTTTGAAATACCGAGTTTTACATTTTTTCGCCTATCGCGGCACAAAATAGTGGTTTTACGTGATCGGGAAAAACAGAAAATCACTTTATATATTCACACAACTGATAGTTATTAGTTTTATTGTTTGTATATTAATGTATATTAATAATACATATCATTGGGTCAAAGGTCAAAGCTATAGTTCAAGGTCAAAGGTCACAAAATCAGGTCAAACATGCCTAATTCAGTATCGTTTGTATTTACATCCTCCACATTTCTACATGTTTCCATAGCTGAACCTGTATTCATTGTCTTATAATTTAAGTTTTTGTTATGAATTGTCATGATCCTAGTTAACTAGATAACCTGTCGCTCACATATTCTCGCTCATCTAGGCCACACTCTAAATGTGGCCTACGTGACCGTACATGTATATATTTGCTGGAATGAAAGATAAGGGGATTATTATATTGTTTGAATAGTGTAGCAATGTATTACACGCTGGCATTCTATTGCATGGGCCAGTCAACATGATTCACTAACCCAATGTTGGGCCATTATCTGTGACGCTGATGGGCTGCATTGACCCAACACTTCCCCAATGTTTAGATGCCCGGCCGCTATTGAGACACACAGAGGAAATTTGTGGGCCCTAATTGGGTAAAGTTAAATCCCAGCCTCTGTGTCAAGGCAAATGATTGTATTGTGCGAAATAAGTTGGTTCATCAATGAAAATGTGGTCTGAATTTAACAGTGACTTATATGTTCCCTTCTTGTGCTATAACAGTTTAACATATGACTAAATAATTCACGATATTTAACTTTTTTGTTTTTTATTTATAGTTCCAATATCACAGCATATCTATATCTGATTATATGGATACATCAATTATCAATATGTGGTGTAATAATTCAGAGGTTACTGTACCTGCTAAACTACCAAAATTGTAGGTAGTAGTTATTGAAAAAAATAGTTATTTATCTTAAACAAGTTAAATAATCAGCAATGATACCACCACCTTCGCCATATTTTTGTCATTTGCTATATATTTATACTAAAGCTGCTACTACCTTCCTGTTCATTGTTTGTTTCATCATCTGTGTTCATATAGTAGTAGTATGCATCATATTCTTAGACAATGGCGATGCGTCCTGTATTCCTGCTTTGTTGCTTCCACATCGAACACTATGACATAGTTCTTACTGGAGCAACCATATGAAGATTTTTTTTATGTAATTAGGGACCAGTTAAGATGCAATCTGAGATCAGTTGACTTCATTCAGGGACTGTAGTTGAACATAACATATTCCCGTCTATGCTCCATTCATATGCTAACGGATCTAACTTCTGTGGCTCAAGCCAAAAGTTATATTTTCAAATGTTCCCGGAAGGCTTGCCCAGGTGATGGTAATTAACATAATTATCAACAGGTGATGCTCCCCTCGCCGTGTTACTAACCACGGAATAAGTTCCTTACTACATCGAGCCAGAAGACATTAATATCTCCGATAATACCAATACCAAAGCATCCAACCATAGTATCACTTCGTGACAAGGAGGGTCCTGGCAGCAGGTTAGGAATGAGGTCAAAATATTCAGCAGTGGCCACTTTAATTTCTATGACACATTATGTATAGGCGATTGCATTATAATGGGAATATCAATATTTGTCTCATAAAGCTGTGTAACTATATGCTGTTGTCAGATCCTTAGTGATTATCGTCTTGTTATGCGACTTTCGGATTTTTGCTATTTAGATCGGTCCTGGTATTAAGAGTGTGCATGTGCTCTTGTGTATGTTTTGAATAAGACTTTATCCTGTTATTACTAGCAGCAGTCACCAAAGCTGTTGAAACAGGGATATGTTTCAGGTTAGATACCCTACATCTGGCTATTCGTGCTCAAAATTTAGTGCTGGAATTGTAGTAACATGTTGAACAGCAAGCGCAGAGCTCAATTTTAAGTATGTTAACATACTAAGTGAATTTAAATATGCATATGAGACATAGGTCTTATGAAATAAATTATCAAATGTACATTTAAATGATCTGCTAAATTACAACTGTATCGGCCTATTCTCATTCTGACTTTTCGAGATAAGACACGAGATACAGGATAGCTACTGGCTGATTCAACACCTCTTTTAGACCACCGCGACCCTCTGTTCGCCGACGGTGCATCTAAATTCATTAAATTTTAAAATGCTTCCGTTTCCAGGTTCCTTGCCACCCTTGCCAACCAGACATCTTCAATGAGTATTGTATACTAATGAAGAATTGGAAAGGCTAAAAGCAGCTTTTAAACAAGTTGCGTTGCCTTTATCTCACTCTCAGCACCTTTCGGGTTCTAGGGTTCACTCATCATCACATTATCTTGGGTAACATTGGCTTTATTTTGTGTTTAAATGCATAAATGTAAGTCTGCACCACGGTACTGATCCTGCATCAGAATTGTACACCGATGACACCCATGAAGAGATGTATACCACCAACCCGGGGATACGTCTCTGGCAAACAATTATCTGGATACACCCAAAGGACATCTGCCATCATTTTATGCAGTTGCAGATTTGATTTCATAATTGTAAATAGGGGCCTGTCGCCAATGACTGGAAATGTGTCATACCTGTTATAGCAGTGTCATGGTGTTCATTTGGGCATATCAATATGTGGTAAGCCTATACAATTATGTATAATTATGCTACGAGTGTTTTGAGTGTCACACACTGTCTGATTTTCTACAAATTATTCAGTTTGACAGTTTGATGGTTTGTAGATTTCATGAAAAAATGCCCATAAAATTGACCCCTCATTGGCCCTTCTCTAACATGTTTACCTCGCTCTCTTGGTTTAGTGGCAACTCTGGTAGAGCGAAGGACGCAGGCATGTCACAATTTTTTGTATCATAGTATCTGATAAACACTTTATCAAAATCATGATAATCTGCGGTCGTCTTGATGACTCTTTTGAAAACCTTTTAATTGTTGTTTTATCGCGTTTAAAAGAAAACATAGACTGTGGATGGGTCATGATTTCTTGTCATTCGCTGCTGAGCCCTCTTGGTCTGAATTATCAATCACGACGAACAGTTCGCACAAGTAATTCCAAATGAATGAAAATGATTTCAAATTTATTTTTATTCACAAAGCTTGGATGGGGGTTACAATACCTGTCATCAATTGAATCTAGCCATGGAGCACCCATACGTTACCATAAAGGTATAATGTTATAGGTGATACTTGCAGAAACATAGACATATCAAATAGAACTAGACAGTCAGTCAGAGACTGCAAACTTCCGTGATTGTGTATTGGATCCGGGTCGTAAACTAAACAGGATCATTTCCAAATTTAATGGATTGTTCCTTGGCACGAGACGCACCTCTGATAAAAGTTTCATGCAAATCCATTCATTGCTTTGTAAATATTCCTACTGACGGACAGACAAACCATCGCGACCAAAAACATAACCTCCTTTGGCAGAGGCAATACACCACACAATGATTTCTTTTAAAAATGTATAAATCTCTGAACAAATGTTTTGATGTTAAGTGTTAACATCGTTGGATGACGTAGTATACAAAATTGTAAAACGTATGGCCAAAATTATACATTATATATCTCGTCGATATATTTATAGAATATTAATTATTGCGGTACATATGTCTTATAGTTACTCTACGACATCATATTCAGGTTCGTAATGAAATTCATTTCATTTTGATAGGTCAAACTCAAACATTATTGTGAAATTTGAGGTTTTTACACTGGTAATTATATTTATGAAATGCCTTGGGGTCAAAGGGTTCACATAACTCAAAACTTCTGGTTCAATCAATTTGTACAATTAGGACTTCACTTTTGTTAACACTGAAGACTTACTATTTCCAATGATGGCAAATATAGATTAGTTTGGCGCTTTAGATGAATATTTGTATTTTTCGAACCGTGTAAAACCATTATTTTGCGTCCCGATTGACGCGATTTTATAAAACGTGTTATATAAAAATGCTCAATGTTGTAAAAATGCCATCATGCAGTTTCATGGAGTACAATACCTATATAACATGAAAACATTGAGAAAAAAACTTTGGACCCACTTTCCAGGTTCGACCAAAAATATGCATTTGACCCCCTGACTAATGGTTCACATCTCCATAGATGTTCTCTAGATATTGTCTGAGGGTCTCCTCAAGACTAGTAGTACATAGGTACCACGTTAAAATAAATCTGTTATAGCAACGGCTTCCTAATTTTTCGTTTTCATTGTGTTAAAATTATGTAAATTACAAAATACAAAAAAAAAACAAAGATGAAAATCTAACCTCAGTCTGGACGTGAAAAGACTGATAACGTTGTCATGATCCCTACAGATAGATGTATGTACTTTCCGTGCAGTAGTACGTGGACGGAAACGAGGCTCGCGTACCATGGTGCGGTCCTCACGAGCATTTGTGAGACGGGGCGCCCTCTACCAGGCTTATCTTTAAAATATCCCGTTTCTCTGTATCGTTTACCAGTTTTTGATTTAGCACATCTGCAGCAGCCGAGGACTCTTTCGATATGTATTTGACTGTAGCCAGCATTAGCTAAGATTACAGCTTATGCCCTTTTCTCACTGGACAAGTTACGTCCACTCACCCATGGCCTTTGACTTCTTTGTGCCTGTGATTTGGCGGTGCTGTACACACAGTACTTGTTGAGAAAAGTGATCAAAACTTGATGAACACATGGTACAATGTGACTTGATTTGATGTCTATTGTTATTATACGGGCAGCGTTGATCACCGAGAAGTATTTTAAATTCTCCCAACACATATGTCTAATCACTTATTTTCACTATGGTCTGAAGATGTAGGCCTATGGATTAAAGCCCTGATAATTTTGCACATAATGTCAAAATATATATTTCTGAAAGCTTAATAGATCAGCAATACAGGAAGTGACCATTTATGAAAACACTGCCCACAAGTATTAGAAGCACAGTAGAGCGATTTCATTGTCGAGGTGGATCCATATTTTTAGAGGGCGGTGTATTTTATTATTTAATTTCCTATATATTCAACTTTCCCAAAATGACATCATGAGCTAAAATCTAATTTTGCAGTTGGATCACTTTATCAAAGGAGACGATATAGTCAGTTACTGCCTGCTGGCTTTGCACATAGGATGCTGTATTATTTGGATGCAGATTGGCCGTCAATGAGCTCTCCACAAACCAAAGTGCGCCACCGTCAATGCCACTGGTGAGTCGCATGTTACACGCACTGACAGAACACTCTGGAATAATTGACAAACGCCTGGAAATGACCAAGATGAACAGAGCTGTCCAGACAGAATGCAAGCCTCTCAACGCGTTTTAGTGACACCTGGTGAGCCGCGGAAAAAGAACACACGGAATCTTAAGACACAATGGCCGCCACTAGCCATTTGTTTTGTACGGTATGAAGGTCTATAGTCACACGTGGGGATTATATATAACTATAGAGGCCTACAAAAAATGAAGTGAATCGAGTTTTAGGCTACCTTTGTGCACTTATAGGCTAAACTGGGCCAGGAGAACCTCCTGAGGACGGTGAGATGTTTGACACAGGGTTCGAAATTCGAGCCCTGGCGGTCTGGGGCCGAGCACGCTACCTCTCGGACACGGAGGCTGCTATATGGGCCTACAGGCACACGTGGGGGCCGTATAGAGGCCTACAGTAACACGTGGGGACCGTATAGAGGCATACAGTCACACATGGGGACCGTATAGGGGCTTACAATCACACGTGGGGACCGTATAGGGGCCTACAGTAACACGTGGGGACCGTACTGGGGCCTACAGTAACACGTGGGGACCGTATAGGGGCCTACAGTCACACGTGGGGACCGTATAGAGGATACAGTCACACGTGGGGACCGTATAGGGGCCTACAGTCACACGTGGGGACCATATAGGGGCCTGAAGTCACACGTGGGGACCGTATAGCGGCCTACAGTAACACATGGGGACCATATAGAGGATACAGTCACACGTGGGAACAGTATAGGGACCGACAGTCACACGTGGGGACCGTATAGCGGCCTACAGTAACATGTGGGGACCGTATAGAGGATACAGTCACACGTGGGAACAGCATAGGGACCTACAGTAACACGTGGGGACCGTATAAGGGCCTACAGTCACACGTGGGGACCGTATAGAGGCCTACAGTCACACGTAGGGACCGTATAGGGGCCAACAGGCACACGTGGGCACCGTATAGTGGCCTACAGTCATAAATAGATATCTTTTTCGTCATTTGTGGTTTTAAATTGTGTTGTCAATCCCATCGTCAAACTCATTTTCCTCACAGTACTGACGTTATCATGTTGTACTTTCACAATAAATTGTAGGCAAACATCTTTTATAAGCATATGTAATTCGACACGATCAGCTACTTTAAATGGTTGGAATGGTGTAGTATGTATGCATATTTGCTAAATTTCTTCACTCATGTTTATGATTGCTACTGTAATACGACACAACATAATATAAAATAGAATTGTAAAAAGATCTACATATCTAACTGTTTTTAGTTTCCAGATGAGAATGACAATTTTGATTAAAATTGACAAGCTATATGCTTTTTTTATAATTGGACCATTTTCAAGGTAAAAAACACGATGTGAAAATGAGCACAAAAATAAGGTTTATCATTGTTTTGCCTCGGTTGAGAGACAAGCGCTTGATTAAATTAAGTTGGCACGCAATGATTGTTAAATAATGTGGCTATTTGAGCTGAGCCTTTAAAACACATGGCGGCATTAATGCGAGAATTTGATGGAATGAATTTAATAAAACGACATTCTGCTATGCACAGCTATAAGACGTTTTATGCAGCAGCAGTAGGCCTATCTATTAGGCTATGAGCTTTGGTACCCATCAGACTATTAGCTTTAGTATCCATGAGATTAGGAGCTTCAGTATCCATCAGATCATAAGCTTTAGTATTCACCAGGCTATGAGCTTTAGTAGCCAGCAGGCTATGATCATTAGTAGCCAGCAGGTTATGAGCTTTAGCATCGATCAGGCTATGGGCTTTAGTATCCATCATTACAGGTTATGAGCTTAAGTTGCATCTATCAGGCTATGCCCTTTGAAATCCACGAGGCTATGAGCTTTTACACCCATCAGGCTATGCGCTTTAGTATCCACGAGGCTATGAGCTTAAGTAGCATCTATCAGGCTATGGGCTTTACTATCTACGAGGCTATGAACTTTAGTAGCTTCTATCATGCTATGAGCTTTGGTATCCATCAGATTTTGAGTTTTACTATTCATCAGATTATAAGCTTTAGTACCCATCATAATATTGGCTGTTACTGCACTGAATGAGACCAGACACTGCCGTTACTGCTATGAATGAGACCGGATATGGCTGTTACTGTTGTGAATGATACCGGACACTGCCATTACTGTTGTTGATGAGACCGGACAATACTGTTGCTGCTGTGAATGAGACCGAAAACTGCTGTTGCTGTTGTTGATGAGACCGGACACTGCTGTTGCTGTTGTGAATGAGACCTTCACTGCTGTTACTGTTGCTGATGAGACCGGACACTGCCGTTACTAATGTGAATAAGACCGGACACTGCTGTTGCTGTTGTTGATGAGACCGGACACTGCCATTACTAATGTGAATGAGACCGGGTACGGCTGTTGCTGTTGTTGATGAGACCGGACACGGCTGTTACTGTTGTGAATGAGACCGGACACGGCTGTTGCTGTTGTTGATGAGACCGGACACGGCTGTTACTGTTGTGAATGAGACCGGACACGGCTGTTGCTGTTGTTGATGAGACCGGACACGGCTGTTACTATTATGAATGAAACTGGACACTGCTGGTACTGTTATGAATGAAACCGGACACTGCTGTTGCTGTTGTGAATGAGACCAGACACGGCTGTTACTGTTGTGAATGAGACCAGACACGGCTGTTACTGTTATGAATGAGACCGTCACTGCTGTTACTGTTGTTGATGAGACCGGACACTGCTATTACTGTTGAGATTTATACCATACACTGCTGCTGCTGTTGTTGATGAGACCGGACACTGCTGTTGCTGTTGTTGATGAGACCGGACATTGTTGTTGCTGTTGTTGAACAGGTGATTTCAATTTTCACTCACCACTTGTCCTATAAACTTAAGCAAGGCAAAATTTGTTCTATTGTGTGTGTTATTGTATGAGCAGCTATATTGCCTTCAGTAAGTAATATATTGTAAAAAATTAAAATCCAAAGCACATAGCATAAAATATGTTTTTCTTTTTTGGTTGATATAGTCCAAATCAAATAATAGAAAACAAGCCTAGTCATAAAAATACTACCCTACAATGTGTATGAGACAAAATATTTTTTTATTATTATTCATAGAAGATAAACAGAAATTTAAATAAAAACTAAATACAGCGCAACGTTAACATCTGTTATGATACATGTACATGTACAATATTCGTATCACAGATTGGTGAAGAAGGCCTTTCTAGATGGTGTCAAAGCAACATGTCAGTCTGTAAATGGATGATACAACCATATTTACTCCCCGCAAACAAGTTATATTAACCCAATGCTGGGCCAATGCTGCCCCACCGTCTGCGACGTTGGGACAGCGTTGGCCCAGCATTGGATGAGCGTCTTCTGTTTGCGGGGCTGCTCCTCTTTACTACAACTGATGAGATTAACCCTCTGAACCCTAATCACGTTTTTGTCGTTTAAAGCGAGCGCTTATTAGTTTGATTAACGAGGGTTCTGAGGTGGAATCGGTCTGAGCTGAATGCGCTGACTCCTTCATCCCATTAATACACAGACCAGCGCTCACAAATACACACCCGAATCATTGTCACGCAGGGTTTGTGACTGCTATTTTAGCCACACTAGCCTTTAAAGGGTTTGATGAGAGGATAATATGAGGGTTTTGTAACCGATGCCGGCGATGACGCTAATGATAACGTCACAAGAAATTTGTCAGATACCATAATAAGCTGCATCGACCGTGAGGTAGATATAGAGCTGGACGCTACTACACAGTTTAGCGTCAGGGTTGAGCGGAACTGCAAAAATGGGGTTTGTATTCAATTCAATTCAGTTTATTCAGTGTACTAGATACATTATCAACAGCAGTTTGATAACATACATCAAATAACATAAAGATATATCCATGGAGTATATAATATGAGTAACAATTTAACTGGAATATTAAATAGTTATCCATGGAGTACATAATATAAGTAACAATTTCACTGGAATATAAAATAGTAAATGTACACCTGGGAGAGATGCTAAACAGGCTCCATTGGAGCCTTTGCTAATATAGTTCCCATGCAACATTTTCAAATTCCACCAGCCCTTTATCATGTATATAATATGATTATGATGCGTGTTGGTGACCGGTGTACGTTGAGATCTAGTTTCATGATAAATAGAGCAGTCACCCAGCTTAACCTTTAAACCGCTAAATTAAATAAATTAAATTTTCACCCGCTTAAAATTGTTCGTCGCTACAGCGACACACAATTTTAAGTGGGTGAAAATTACTTTAATATGAAACCAATTATTTGCAAATCTTGATGTTGAACACACATTTCGTTCTTAATAAAAGTAACAGCTAATAAAACGGATTAAAAACGACTACAAGCGGTGAAAGAGTTAAAAGATAAATGCAATAAATCCCACATCAAGGCTCATTCTAATGAAATGTAAATCTGTCATTATCAGGGAGTATTTAAATCAGTAATCAAACAAGGACGTCTCCATTAATTGTGTCTACATTAATCTGTCGGCGGAGAAAATTGTATTCGGATCACAAATTTTGGAATGGTAACAATCAAGCCTGGCCTTGTTTCTCACTAAAGCTGGTTATTTGTTAACAATGTTTCACATGTTGATCATGAGGGATCCTGATTATGGTCGGATGTGTTTTAAATCAGTTAAAACCTTCGGAGCTCTACATTCTTAGCTGTGAAATATGGCAAAGATAAATTGTGACATCAACCAGTGTTGGATGTGTTCTAGTCGGTTAAAACTTAAGCCTGACACCCTAATTGACAATAAACATAATAAAACTAGAAAGGTGAATCTTAGCTGTGAAAAAGGCCGAGGCCGAAGGCCGTGGCCTTTTTCACAGCTAAGAATGCTCCTCCGACTTTATCCTATACACACATTTAATGTAGCGGCGGAATAGAAGGCGTGGGTGTCTCTCAGACGTCCACGTCGATCTGCAAAGTCAATATACAGTAACTGCGCACTTGAAGGATAATCAGTTACAGTCTTTGCCAGGCAGCCATCCAGTCCAGGTTGTAAACTCTCCTTAGGCCTCTGATTTTTCCACAGCTAAGAATGTAGAGCTCCTCGGGCTTTATCCTATAGATAAGCATGGCTATTCTTGGATGCCACATGAGCCGTCCGAATGTGATCCATAATGCGTGGTGACATGGTTTCAAGGAAATATCATGTCGATCCCCAGTTGTACGCGTCTCGACCGATCACGTAAATAGCTGTCCGATATCTGACTCCGTCTTAACCAATCGCCGGTGCCGCATATATTAGGGTTTTCATTTTTTTATTAGCACATTAAGTACCACATTTTAAATATGGTAAAGATAAAATTTGACATCAACTAGCAAGTTTTGAAAAGAGTTGACCTCCATTTTGTCAAATCTGAATAATTTTCACTCACTTGAAGTAGTGGATCGCGTCAGCGAGACGCAACTTTAAGTGGGTAAAAATTCAAATTGAATAATTTGGCGGTTAAAGGGTTAGTGACGAGATACTATCTGAGCGTCAGAAGAGATCTATGCATCGACAGACGGGATCAATACAAAAACCAAACGACAGCAACTGTTTACTTTGAAAGTAAGCAGTTACTGCCTCGCGGCTTTTCAGGAAGAGGGATGGCGCAGTGTCAAGGAAATATCAAGTACATGCCTATCTCCGTTTCAATTTCAGCATCGCTCGAATGACCACGTTAATGGCTATACGCCATCTGCACGCAGAGTTACAAGTGAGCATATCAGAGGCATGTTATGATTAATCAAAATATATTCTGTAAAGTCGTTTTCTTACATTCAATAAAAAAGTATTATGTTGTGTTTGCTTTGCATACGGCTTTCCAATAAATGTATTATGTTGTGTTTGTTTTGCATACGGCTTTTCAAGAAATGTATTACGTTGTGTTTGTTTTGCATACTGCTTTTCAAGAAATGTATTACGTTGTGTTTGTTTTGCATACTGCTTTTTAATAAATGTATTCTGTTGTGTTTGTTTTGCATACGGCTTTTTAATAAATTTATTATGTTGTGTTTTTTTTGCATACGGCTTTTCAATAAAGGTATTATGTTGTGTTTGTTTTGCATATGGCTTTTCAATAAATGTATTATGTTGTGTTTGTTTTGCATACGGCTTTTCAATAAATATATTATGTTGTGCTTGTTTTGCAAACGACTTCCCAATTATTCTTCAAATATCACCAGGCATTGTTTAGCTCGACAGCTCTCTATTTTATGGGTTTACTTTCATGCAGAGATATCCGCACCACAAAAAGTCATCAGAAGGGATTCAGAAAGTATATATGTTAAAGCACATTGTTATTGAATACTGTAAATCTGGCAATATTCGCGAGGTTTCTATTGTCGCGAATTTCGCGAGCAGGACGAATTCGCGAATTTAAGAATCTCGCGAAAATTATTATTATAATAACGCTACTAAAGAAAAATGTAAATTCGCGAATTCTAAACTTCGTGAATAGTCCCAAAATCAGAAATTCGCGAAAATTTAAACTCGCGAAAATTACCAGATCTACAGTATAGGCCACTACATGGTTGCTGTGATCACTGTGAGCGTCTGTTGATATATTACTTGACATATATTGCATGACATAACTCTTCCTGTGTGTGTGTGTGTGTGTGTGTGTGTGTGGGGGGGGGGGTTGACAAAGCTTCCAAGTAATAGGTCATATTCACAGGTGCGGAGTTAATAAACATAAACTAGAAGAAGTTCCTGAACTCCGATGCCCGGTGTCAAGCTGTTTCAGGCTGTTTGAGTGCTAACGTTATGGTAAAAAATATAGGGTAGTGGTTAGCACCGCTGCCTTTCACGTTAGAGTTCGCGGTTCGTTTCCCAGTCCCGGCGGTTTGAAGGAAACAAAAATGTTTTTTCCCCATCCACTCGATTGACATAATTTGAGCAGTTTTGCAATTATGCCCAAATCAGCTGCCACAACGTCATGTCAGCATCACAGATGTTGACATGACGAGCACGACGTCACATATCCCAGGATCATACTGCTTAATGAACTGACTTTCTCTCGCAGTGTGACGCTTTTCGATAATCATAATATTTACACGCATGTTGACATACAGGTTTCTTCAGACATGCGACACTGAAATTCTCTCGCGGTGTAAAGGGATAAGTCGTCTCTTTTCGCCAATCATAATATATACATGCATGTTGACCCCCTTCCATACAGGTTGCTTCAGACATGTGAACACTCAAGACAGCATGTAGATATTTTAATATCATAGGACATTTTCATATATACGACATAATTTATGAACTAATTGATTTGTATTTTTATAATACGCGACACGAAGTTTCCAGTGAGGGAGTGAATATCGCTTTACGTCGCTTTCTGCACAATTATGGCAATATCGCAACAGAAAGAAGCCAGAAGCCGGGACTATGCCCTACTCTTATTTCGAATGACTTCAAGGTTTCTTTATATTGCACAGTATCATAGGCAGCACTGTATACTCCAGGCTTTTGAACAGCTTGGAGCACTGTATATGAACAACCACGATGACAAATATCCGGCCCGACCGGAATTCGAACCTGGTACCTCCAGGTTAAGTCCCAGTCGATATGAATGAGCCATCGGGACCGGCCACGAAGTTAACAGAGCGATGAAGTATCAGAGTGATGTTTTCAGACTAACTAAAAAGCTTACAGTCCAGACTGCTGAGTGAAGAATCCTTTAACCTTCTGAAATGCATTAAATTAAGTGTACTAAGAAAAAAGCTAAACTCTATTACAATCGTGACTATCGTACAAAGATCCACTTTCTTTTGGAGCTCGCGAAATTCGATCAGCTTTAGGTTGGGTATTGACTATTAAAACACACCACTACATTATTTGCTTTCACCTACCACTACATTTTAATCCGGGAATGGAGAGATATTGTTGATCAAATACAGACCAATTATCATGGTAGGCCTATGCTACTATAATCAGTCAGGTGTGACCGAGCGGTTGATTATGAGGGATCCTCATTATGGTCGGATGTGTTCTAGTCGGCTAAAACCCTCGGAGCTCTACATTCTTAGCTGTGAAAAAGGCCATGGCCTTCGGCCTCGGCCTTTTTCACAGCTAAGAAGTAGAGCTCCTCCGACTTTATCCTATACACACATTTACTGTAGCGGCGGAATAGAAGGCGTGGGTGTCTCTCAGACGTCCTCATCCACCTACAAATTCAACATACAGTAACTGATCACTTGAAGTGTAATCCGTTACAGGGTTGTGACTTTGCCAGGCAGCCATCCAGTCCTGGTTTTAAACTCCCCCACGTAATTACCTCGGACATGTAATATCGGGAATACCCCGCAGTGTTTATCACATACATCAACGCTTTTTTCAATGCAAAATGTACTCAGCGCTAATCATTATTACATTGCATCTATTGTCATTTGCTGTACATTTCATTTCATTTATTTTATGTCGTTAAGCACGTTAAACCCTGATGAGGCCCATGTATGTCTTATTATTAGCCTTCACATTGATGAGGCAATTCTAGCCCTAATGTGAATGGAAACACACAGATTTATATGATACATAAACGACTAATTTTTATATCAATTGTGGTATTTTATGTCATTTTTATTTAATGATTTGAAATATGACATGTGGTGCAAAATTGTGACAAAAGTGCTTAAAACTTATAGCTTTAAGTTATAGAAACATCCCCCCCCCCCACTTGTAGTTGTGTCTCGCTACCGCGATGCACAACTTCAAGTGTGTAAAAAATAATATATGTGTTAATTTTGAGAAAAAACATTTGCAAATATGATATATTGTCACAAAATACGCATTATGTTCATATTTATGCTTGTCGGCCGATTTCATTACCGGCTTGTTCATTCTGGAAGTGGTCCCATTTTTCTGCAAGACGTCGATCTGCCAGGTCAATATACAGCAACTGCGCACTTGAAGGGTTATCAGTTACAGTCTTTGCCAGGCAGCCATCCAGTCCAGGTGGTAAACTCTCCCACGTAATTACTTCGGACAGTGTAATATCGGGAATACCCCGCGGTGCCATTTTCAATGCAAAATTAACTCAGCGCTTTATCATTGTTACACTTCATCTATATTAATTATGTTTGGACCTTTCGGTCAAAATATATTATTTTTTTTTGGATCTCGACACTTTTATTATTCTATGTCGAGGGCTATCTCGGTCGCCAAAACACGCACAAAACGTAGTCCAAACATTATGATTATTGTTACTTGAAAAGTCACAATTCCCCTCTAGTATTGTCATTTGCAGTACATTTTAGTTTATTTCATTCATTTCATGTCGTTGAGCCCGCCAAACTCTCCTGAGGCCCATGTATGCCTCATTACTTCCCTTCACAATGAGGTAGGACATGATGACGCAATTCTAGTGAATGGAAACACAGATTTGTGTAATACATACACGGTTAATTATTATAACAATTGTGGTGTTTTTATATCATTTTTATTTGAAATGAAATGAATCGGGCTTTAGGTCACCTTTGTGCACATATAGGCTAAACTGGGCCAGGAGAACCTCCTGAGGATGGTGAGATGATTGAGATGACATTTTCCTCCAGACACAGGATTCGAAATTCGAGCCCTGGCGGTCTGAGGCCGAGCACGCTACCTCTCGGTCACGGAGGCTCCCCACAATACTGACTTTCACACGTGGATGACGCCGAGACCGGGAACCGAACCCCGAACTCTGGCGTGAAAGGCGGTGGTGCTAACCACTACCCTAGGGCCCCCGCCCCATTTTTATTTGATGATTTTTATTTAAAATATGACATGTGGTGCAAAAATGTTACAGAAGTGCTTAAAATTTATAGCGCTAAGTTATAGAATTACCCCCCCCCCCCTCCACACACTTGTAGTTGTGTCTCGCTGCCGCGATCCACACCTTCAAGTGTGTAAAAAATATTATATATTTCAGTTTTGAGAAGAAACATTTGCAAATCTTGATATTCAAATACGCCTTACGTTCCAACTAATAGTTATTTCATCAGCCATTGAAACGGATTAAAAAAAGACTATAGTTCTGATCGGCGGTGCAAGGAATAAAGGGCTTAACCCTTTAACCGCAGATGCTGCATATATTCGGGTTTTTGTTTTTTATTAGCACATTAAGTACCACCTTTTCAACATGTTAAAGATGAAATGTGACATCTATCAGCAATATTTGAAAACAGTTGATCTCCATTTTGTCAAATCTGAATAATTTTCACTCACTTGAAGTTGTGGATCGCGTCAGCGAGACACAATTTCAAGTTGGTGAAAAATCAGATTTAATAATTTGGCAGTTAAAGGGTTAACACTGTTTTATTAACCAAGAAATAATTGTATACATAATCATCGCAGCGGTAGTGATACACTGAAAAGTGTGTTCAACACAAAATGTATTGAAGTATCACGAAATGCTAATTTCATTAATTTTAATCAAATATGTTTTTGTTTGATTTATATTTTCAGGGATTTCAGCAAAAATATTACAAAATAATTGAAACCACCAAAGCTGGCGAAGGTCAACTTATGTTTGATCAATGTTGATCTACCATTTCGTGACGTTGTAGCATTTTTTGTCACGCAAGCAAAAAACACAAACTGTTTCCTTATATCCAATAAGTATTTTGACAAACATTCCATAAGCGCTGTCTATTCTTCTTTTTAACCATTACAACGCTGAATTATTCTTTATAAACCATGGAAAACAAAGGGTTTTTTCAATTTGAAATCATCATAAATGGTTTTTTTATCTGTTTCTGATTCATTTGAATACCTATGTTGTGGGTCTACAAACCTTAGGATTATTTTAATTCTTTCAGTGCACGGACCGTCTTTATACGTCAGAATCTGACGTTTGTAGACGTCAGATTATGACATATAAAGATTGTCCCCGCGATAAACGGGTAAGCGAACACAGTTTCAACATTTTTTGTGTACTGGGGGGTGATATCTTTCCCTTCACTGAACAGAAACTGCTTTAGCAATTTTTGTCACGCAAGGAAAAAAACTGTTTAAACTCCCCTTCTATTCGATAAGATTCGACAAACATACCAAAAGCGCTGCCTATGCTTCTTTTTAATGTCAGTCAACTCTTTGAAATTACAAGAGCGTACATCTCACTTTGTAAGGTGAACGATACATCCTTTTAATTAGAAAGGGACAATCTAATCTCGTTGATTGACCATGTCCACTCAACATAGTGACCAGCGGATGCATAACAATAGCACACCACAGCCGTGACGTTCATGAGTAAACTCATCGTACTCCACAGGCGATACAAGGAGTAGTGCATTTCATCATATCACCCCTTGGAATGCATAGTGCATATTAGTACATCACTTTCGACGGCACATGCCAGTAGTGATATTTTGCTCAAAACTACCTCAAACCTAATATTAATTTCCGTTGCCCTTGATTTATTCAGCTGAAATATTATTGTTAAAATGTTACGTAATGAGCGACACACTTCTGAGCGACACACTTGCCCATCGATTTATACTCCACGTCATGATTTTGCTATTAATAGATCAAATTCATATTTTGCACAGCCTTGATCCAGAAGGTGGCCAATGGGTATTTAAGTTTTAATTAACAAACTGAAAAAAAAGGTGCTTCTGCTAATAAACAAAAGACATTGAACCAATGTTAGTTTAATATTGGTTCAGCATCACATATCAACAGGTGTAGCAAGCATGATACTGGAGATACCATTTATCATGGGATAAATGATTATCGCCCATGCAGCAATTATCATGGAATACTATCCGGTTTTAATATTTTTAATTTAGCAAAAACACTTTGAATTCGACCGCCGCTAATTGTTTTAACAGGCATCATAACTGTTTACTCCGTATTTGGAAAAAACGTAAATATCTTATTAGTTTCATTCATTTTGACATCCCCACTATGAGCAGATAGAATAACGTGCGATAGGGTGCTCAATTTCAATATCCTATAAATATCTGAGGAAAAAAATCTGCGAAAATAAATGCATTTATTCCCGGCATAAATGACAAAATTGCAAACTGAACGAGATACTCGTACGACTTACTAACTTACTTACTAGCTTACTTACTAACTTACTAGATTTAAAACCCTCAAAGAGTGTTTCAAAATGTCTTTTCTGTGGATGTTTCTGCTTGTTCCAGGACCAGTGTGAATGTTGTATTCGACAGCATGTAAAGGAAGTTATTCAAATGGGAGAAGAAGTATAACCCCTTCTTTAAAACAATCTTAACAACAAAATAGAGATGTGGTCTCCTGTTATGGCCATGTAGCACACAATTCAGTTTCCTACAGACCACTCTCTTTGTCTTTAGACTCTTTATCATATCTTAAGTTCTTTATGATGACGCCACAATGTCTGGCATAACTATAAATATCATATTATTGTAACCACCATAACACTATATGCATTTCAGCTAAAGTTAAACACATTTTTTTGTCATGACACTGAAGCTGCTATTTTATTTGCCTTATGGTCGTCATCATGGTTTTAAACATCTTGATCATTTCTGAAATGATTTTCTGATGGTACCATCATGTCGGGCGCCTTACCTGAAAACCCTTTGATACACAGCAAACTCATCAATTTATTCTAATTTCGACAAAGCCTTTACACATTTCTTGCACAGTCATATCTCTGTGAAGGCTATTTTCAATTAAATTCAATTTATTTGGTGACAATATAGCCTAGAAATACATGCAGTAAACAAGTTGAGTACATGAAATATTTGTGTAGTATATGTACGTAAAAAACAATGTGAGAAAGACAATGCAATAAACATAAAATATTAAACAAATAAAAATAGATAGCCTGGAAGAGATGCTAGTCAGTGAAGCCTCTACAAGTAGATCTCACCAAATACAAGTTTTACAAGATACATCAGTAATAATATTATATGATTTCCCACCAGCCCCTCACAATTTAACGTTACAAACGTCAATTATTACATATCCAACTTTTAAAGAAAACAATGTTTTAATTCAGATACAAAAGTGTTATAAACAGATATGCAACGGATACTCTGTGGAAGAGAGATTCAAATTTAAACAATCCTTTTAAAAAAAACTACGTTGAAAACAATCTGTGCGAAAAAGTGATGGTATCATTAAACATCCTGAGTCATTTGAGCTGCGTGTAACATGGTTGATGTCAGAAGAAAATATAACAAAATTTTGAACAATAATATCATACATTTTGCTTGTCTTATGGCCGCCGTCTGTAGCACAGCTGTCTATGCAAATGTCCAAGTAGCACATGTGCTTATACAAAGGTTCAAGTAACACATTTGTTTATACAAAGGTCTATTTAGATGACCAATGTCGGGCTAACTATATGAAAAAAACCTATGGCAGAGACCGATAATTAGGAAAGTTAGTAATATATCTTACTTTCAGCAAACTTTGTAGACACTTCCTACTCTGTCGTGACCCCCGTTGCCCAATTTGTTTGTCTGCTCGACACCATCTTTTCCAGAATCTCAAAAACTAAAATGTTCTCTGGATAATGCCACCAGGCGAGGTGTTTATGAAAATCCTATGGTAAATATAAAGGTATGAATGTGCTTCTATTCTCACTAAAAAAGTACAATTTTTTGTTTGCTTCAAATTGTTTTAGGCCCACAAATAGTGGCCATCATTGATTTTGACTGCAATACAAAGACTAAGTTACATTCTGGCCACACCACTATGTCAGGCATACCTGAGAACCCTGGGTACACACCAAAATCATGTATATGTTTCTATTATGTTGAAAATAATATAAATGTATTGTTTCACGGGCCAAATGGCGGCCATCTTGGATTTCTTCGCCACTTAGCGTGTTAAATAAAAAAACATTTTGGACTTCTAGGTTAACTTTGATCAGGAGAGGCTACTGAGTGCTCGAAAAGAAGTGTTTTTATCCGATCTGTAACAATAATCATAACATTTGTTGCTATCCCGGAGCTGTGCGAAATGCCACAGAGCTTCAGCGTCAAATTGCACAGCGACACCCAAGTCTCCGGCCGTCTTGGCATGTCTGGGGGTAGATCCCCTAGACATGCCCAGAACCCCTTATCAGGCGAGCGAAGCAAAACGCTCTCAATAACCCCATGCCCTATCACCCCCACTCTCACATCATCATCTGTACATCATTTCATCTCATCAATTGACTACAACGTTTTTATTGTATTACAATGTCACTTAAAAGACCTTTGTGCCGAAAAGTGACGTAAAGCAATGATTTACCACTACTACTACTTGATGCTATCCAGCAAGCACGACGCCCAATGTGGACCAACGTTGGGCCGACGTTGTAGCCGGTGGGTCAAAATTGTCCAACTTTGTGTCGATGTGTCTGTGTCGTGTTTGCTGGGTCAGCTACGTGACTAGCATAGGGAATATAACATCGAAAAATCTTCTCTACGACCACAACAGTGACGATGGTAATGGGAACCACATACACTAAAATGTGCTGTCAAATGTAAATCATCGTGATACCAGTAATGAGATCGGCCGACATCCGCAAAAAATCATCGTTAACCCTTTGACTTCCAGGCCGGGGTGCATACCAGGATCCAGATATACTGGTGTAGGAGTTCTATTTTTCGTCATTTGAAGCTGGAATTGCTAACGCAATTTCCAGCTTCAAATGACGAAAAATACATAAATGTAGTATATATTTGACGAAAATTTGTGTCATTTTATGGTTACGTTCATTGACGAATGACGACGGAAATTTCCGTCATGTATGGTAGTGAAAAGGTTAATAATTTGATGTGGACATAAATCATAATTCATCAAAACTGGTCGTTTTGTAAATAGAGTACGACGCCACAGTCTTCAGCGGCTGTTTAAACCACCCCGAACGGGTTTAAATATCAGATTTTAAACCTGTGAGCTAAAGACAATTTTAAGCTTTTCGTGATACCGTTTTGTATTAAACCAGAGGTTAGACATGAAATTTAGATAAACTGCATGGCGTTAAGACAACTTTCCTGATACTGGCATTAGTGTTTCTAAACTGAATGATTTAACAGAAGACTGTTCTTGTCTGAGATCCTCCTTCGGCATTTGGCATCTCTCTGCGCTCAACTGTTATGGTGATACATGTATACATGTTTTCAATTTGAGGCCAAATATTACATTACAAGTTTTTTTTAACCATTTGATGTTGTGATTCGAGGTAGCGAGATACATCGTCATCTAGGTGAAAATGACAATTTAAGCCTGCAGTAAAAGGGTTAAATAATCAATGTAATTTTACAATTAACCCTCTAACCGCCAAATTATTCAATTCGAATTTTCACCCATTTGAAGTTGTGTCTCGCTGACGCGATCCACAACTTCAAGTGGGTGAAAATTATTCAGATTTGACAAAATGAAGGTCAACTAATTTCAAATCTTGCTGATTAATGTCACTTTTTATCTTTAACAGGTATACAAGCTGATATGTAATGTGCTGGTAAAAAATGTAAAAAAACGAATAGATGCGGCATCGGCGGCTAAGGGGTTAATGATTGATATCACCGTGATCACGTCATTGTGGTGATGCATATCATCTTATCTCCCCTGATAGCTAAACACGTCATTTTGTGATGCACATCATCTTATCTCCACTTCGAGTGCTCTATCCACTGATTAATAAGGCATGTAGGATTTCCCATCAACTCAAAGATAATCTGATGTGAATGCAATCTCTTCCCACCACCTGCTCGGTCTTCTTGTGGGCGGTTTATATCCCCACCTCAGACTGCAGGACCTATCGCAAATTGAAAATCTATTCTATGTTTTCTTAAGGATACACACTGATTTTTTTGTTTGAACGTAATTTATATTTTGAGTTATTGAAATACAGTAAAAGTAATGCAATGTTTGCCTTTACTGTGCGCCTACTGATGACCAGTGATGTGTGCGTCGTGGTTATCAATATTAGGGATTCTGAGGCAAGGCTTGAGCCCGATGACTGACAGTGAGATCAAATATGATTAATGAGATGCAAGACCGAAGATCTTGTGCAATAATTAACCCTCTGACCGCCGGTGCCGCATATATTCGGGTTTTCATTTTTTATTAGCACATCACGTACCACCTTTTGAACATGTAAGAATAAAATGTGACATCAATCAGCAATATTTGGAAACAGTTGACCTCCATTTTGTCAAATCTGAATAATTTCACTCACTTTCAAGTGGGTGAATATTCAGATTGAATAATTTTGCGGTCAAAGGGTTAATAACGTTAAGCTACCATATAAAAGCGCATTATATCAATAATGTTGTGGCCAGGACGAGGACCAGGTCCAGTGATCATGAGATTTTCAGAAAATATATTATTCAGCATCGCGCCATGTGAATAGCATAAGACATGACATGTCGGCATCACGCCCTGTAAAGATAATAAGACCTGACACGTCGCCATCACGACATGTAAACAGCAAAAAACATGACACGTCGTCATAACGCACTATAAACAGCATAAAACATGACATGTTGGCATCACGCCTTTAAAGGGGCCTTAAAGGGCATAAACAATGACATGCTGGCATCACACCATCTAAACAGCATAAAATATAACACGTCGCCATCACGCCATGTGACCAGTATAAACAATGACATGCTGGCATCACACCCTGTAAACAGCATAAAACATTACATGTCGCCATCACGCCATGTAAGCAGCATAAAACACGGCATGTCGGCACCAATGCCCTGTAAAAAACCGCAGCAAACATGACACGTCGCCATCACGCCATGTAAACAGCATAAAACATGACATGTTGGCAGCACGTTCTGTAAAAAAAAAACAGCATGAAACATGTCGCTATCACGCAATGTAAACAGCATAAAACTTGACACGTCGGCATCACACCCTGTAAACATCATAAAACATGACATGTCGTCATCACGCCATGTAACCAGCATAAAACATGTCGCTATCACGCCATGTAAACAGCATAAAACATGACATGTCGTCATCACGCCATGTAACCAGCATAAAACATGTCGCTATCACGCCATGTAACCAGCATAAAACATGTCGCTATCACGCCATGTAAACAGCATAAAACATGACATGTCGCCATCACGCCATGTAAACAGCGTAAAACATGTCGCTATCACACCCTGTAAACAGCATTAAACATGACATGTCGTCATCACGCCATGTAACCAGCATAAAACATGTCGCTATCACACCCTGTAAACAGCATAAAACATGACATGTCGTCATCACGCCATGTAACCAGCATAAAACATGTCGCTATCACGCCATGTAAACAGCATAAAACATGACATGTCGCCATCACGCCATGTAAACAGCGTAAAACATGTCGCTATCACACCCTGTAAACAGCATAAGACATGACACGTCGCCATCACACCCTGTAAACAGCATAAAACATGACATGTCGTCATCACGCCATGTAACCAGCATAAAACATGTTGCTATCACGCCATGTAAACAGCATAAAACATGACATGTCGCCATCACGCCATGTAAACAGCGTAAAACATGTCGCTATCACACCCTGTAAACAGCACAAAACATGACATGTCTCCATCACGCCATGTAACCAGCATAAAACATGTCGCTATCACGCCATGTAAACAGCATAAAACATGACATGTCGTCATCACGCCATGTAAACAACATAAAACATGTCGCTATCACGCCATGTAAACAGCATAAAACATGACATGTCGTCATCACGCCCTGTAAACAGCATAAAACTTGACACGTCGCCATCACACCCTGTAAACAGCATAAAACATGACATGTCGTCATCACGCCATGTAACCAGCATAAAAGATGTTGCTATCACGCCATGTAAACAGCATAAAACATGACATGTCGCCATCACGCCATGTAAACAGCGTAAAACATGTCGCTATCACACCCTGTAAACAGCACAAAACATGACATGTCTCCATCACGCCATGTAACCAGCATAAAACATGTCGCTATCACGCCATGTAAACAGCATAAAACATGACATGTTCGTCATCACGCCATGTAAACAACATAAAACATGTCGCTATCACGCCATGTAAACAGCATAAAACATGACATGTCGTCATCACGCCATGTAAACAACATAAAACTTGTCGCTATCACGCCATGTAAACAGCATAAAACATGACATGTCGGCATCACGCCATGTAAACAGCATAAAACATGACATGTCGGCATCACGCCCTGTAAACAGCATAAAACATGACACGTCGTCATCACGCCATGTAAACAGCATAAAACACGTCGCCATCACGCCATGTAAACAGCATAAAACACGGCGCCATCACGCCATGTAAACAGCATAAAACATGACACGTCGGCATCACGCCATGTAAACAGCATTAAACATGACACGTCGGCATCACGCCCTGTAAACAATAGAAAACATGACATGTCGCCATCACGCCCTGAAAGCTACAGAAAACATGACGAGTCGGCAGCACGCCCTGTAAACAGATATTTGAAAAGGCAGGTAATATTATAATTACCAACGACAGTTCTGTGCGATGCAAAGACAATAAATGTGATATGTTCAAGCGCAGAGTCGTTTAGCTTTCCACAAATCTATCGTGACGATATTTTTCGAAAAAAATATACTAAATATCATGTGGTACATAAAGGGCTAATGGTGATAGAGTAACATCCAGTATGTACGTCATTCAATACTAAATAAAATACACCATCACAGATAGTAGGCATATCCAATATAGGCAACATAGGCACCCCTACTGGGGCATATTTTCATAGCCATCTATTCCTTTCTCTTGTTTTTAAATTTAATAAGAACATTATTGTACAATATATCATTTACGTTATCAAAATAGAATCAATTAATAATGATATTGATAAAAAACCCATTCTAATGATGTTTTAAGAAATAGCTGTCACCAATTTTGGGATATCCATTAAATCTGTCTCTAGTCATGATAATATTATTGTATATGCATTGCTGCATAGCCACAAGGACTTTGTTTCAAAATAATCTTACAGTTTTTTTTATTTTGGCGCTTAGATCACCCATCTTCATCTATCAAGTTATCTGCTGCTCGGACAACTCAGACAAGTTGACCTGAGTGTGACCTTCCATACTGCAGACAGTAAACTGGTTACATCATAATGAATATTCATGTTGCTCGCACCCCTCCTTTTCATGCAGCTACCACACACACCTGTTGTCAAGGTCAGACCTTTTTTCTGACTGTCAAACCGGATGCGGCAAGATGATATTACCTTTTTAAATCTTTCAATTTCTCTATTTTTTTGTTAATAATTATTTGAGTTTTATTTTTTAGAGCCTAAAGACATCATGAGTAATCTTTGCATCTTACTTTTTAAGCAGATTCGTAGGCGTACGTGTTATAGTAAAATTGAATACAATGTACACCCCAGGCAAGATTACCTCATGAGCGCCTGGCGTTTTCGCCATTGTGTACGAGATATAAGCAAGAATACATTGTTCACTGTAGCTCCTTTCTTACGCCATTATTAATCTTTCACCTACTTAGAGGTTTAAGAACGAAAATTCCCATGAAAATGGTTTACCAATACATGGCGATTTTCTTTAATTTTTAAACCACATAAAGTCATCTTCATCCACTACAAGTCGAGAATTGAGACAGCAATTCGCGGCTTGTAGTGAATGAAGATGACAATTTTAAATTCAGGCTTGAAAGGGTTAAACATCCTACTCTTACCTTACTCCTTCTACAATTTTTTGGTAAAATGGCGTGCAAACAGTAACCAGGGTTAGTTATTTGTCTTGAGAATGACATCCCTGCCTCGGGAGGCGGATGCTTTTTCTCAATCCAGCAGACGGTGATATAGCATTTCAGTACTGGAAATAATTATAGAAAATGTACTAGGTATAATTATGCAAAATGTGGGCCTACTACATATAATTGTAACAGGATCATTTTTATTCATTTTCCGGTCCATTCCGAATGTTATTTGCTAGTCACATAGCAGGCAAAAACCATAACGTCACCGTTCAGCAATTGTGTGACGTAACATAAATATTAATTTTAGTTGTCCAAGCCTTGCTCGGCGTGCAATAATTTACATTTCTCCCTGGCAGGCTCAATTTGCCATGTCTTCTAGAAAGCCATTTTCATTTTCTATTTGTCTGTGTGACATACAAGTTCGTCCCCACGATAATGACTGCTGTATGCGATTATATGTTCAGAGTCGAACGCTATATATCCACAGATTACAGAGTTGATTTGATTGCTGCTGGACCGTGGTACTGGCAGGTTTTTTTTATTATGTATGCCTGGACGAATAAAATTTAAAAGACTGATTTTGCTTGTCGCTTGACACTCTTAATCCCCATATTATTTGGGGCTTAAACGTCGCCCCTTTCTAACTCTCCGGTCACAAATATTAGATATAATTATATAAAATGTCCTAGAGACATAATTATACAAAATGTATTAGATATAATTATATAAAGTTTACCAGATATAATTATACAAAATGTACTAGATATACTTATACGAAATGTAAAGGATATACTTATATAAAATGTACTGGATATAATTATACGAAATGTTCTTATTTGATAAAATAATAATCACCATTATATACCAATTTCAGGGCAAGCATTTATGGTGGGATTATTGTGTTCAATATTTTTCGTTGAATGTTTGTTTTATATATTTTTTTTCTTTAGTTAACGATTTCACCACACCTGAATGTTGTTTTAAAAAGAGCACTTTCAACCCTTCTATAATTCATCTCAATAGGGGCCTACCAGCGTTATATTCAGTTACCACGGTAACATACCGTTACTGCTACATTCATGTATTTATCAATCATCACATTTAGAATTTTAAGATTTTTTTTTTTCAATGTTACACCCTTATGGATCAAAACGTTGCAGTATAACGTGTCGTTTTTAAGTTATTCGAAGCACACTTTGTATCCTCATTGTTAACCATGTTACAAGCGCTATGGGGGAGGGAGGGGGCCTAGCGTAGTGGTTAGCGCCGCTGCTTTTCACGCTAGAGTTCGGGGTTCGTTTCCCGGTCTCGGCAGTTTGAAAGAAACAAAAATGTTTCTTCCCCATCCACTCGTAAAACTCAGTATTGTGGGGAGCCTCCGTGTCCAAGAGGTAGCGTGCTCGGCCTCAGACCTCCAGGGTTTGAATTTCGAATCCTCTGTCGGGAGGGCAGTGTCATCTCACTCATCACACCATCCTCAGAAGGTTATCCTGGCCCAATTTAACCTGCATGTTCACAAAAGTGGCCTAAAGCCGGAATCATTTCATTTCTTACAAGCGCTATGCTCGACTGAATTCGTTTTAATTTGTTTCATTAGCCGATAAAAAACACTGTTATTGTGATGAAATGCGTGTTTCACCATCAATATATGGAAATGGTTAATCTCAAATTAGACAGCTATGGATAAATTTCGCCGACTTGAAGTTGTGGGTTGAGGTAGCGAATGGGTGAAAATTTAAGTACAATTTCCATATTGTGAGGTGACTAAAAATATAAAGTTATATGTTGCGATGTTGTGAGGCATGAGAAGGGAGCTATTTGTCAACATTTTGATGTCAGTGGACGCTAGAGGAATGAATAAATGAATAATATAATGGGGCTTCAGGTCACACTGTTTTTCTACAGATATGACCATAGTAGAATATGAACAATGATGGTGCTCATTCTTGAAGTGGTCGCTTTTTTCTGCATGATCGTATATGTTTATCCCGCTGGCAGCCGAGTTTCCAATCCTACTGAAATTGGTTCAGCTGTCTATGATCACGAGGTCGTAATTCGGTTACCCGCGAAATCAAAATAGGATTCTACAGAAAAATGGGACCACTTCCAGAATGAACAGCATCATTTGTCATGATCTATTATGGTCATTTAAACTTGTGTAAGCATAATCGGGAGAATAACTCAGTCTACGCCATTTGCACACTCATGTCCATCAGATTCTGGAGTACTAAGCTGAGCCATGATAACATTCTGAGAATGGAGATATGAGTCAGACGAGCCTAGGGCGAGATCGGTACTACGCGTTGGCGGAGGCTCCCCACAATATATTCAGTGAGCAGCGATAAAACACTTTGTTTCTTTGACACCTGATTACCAGAGACGAACCCGCCATCCCCTACGTGACATTCGGCACCAACACTACCAGATGTTGAAAGAATCGTCTAGAGCCCTAGTGCTAACATCTCGTAATTTGGTAAAATAATAATCACTATTATATACCAATTTCAAGGCAAACATTTATGGTCGAATTATTGTGATCAATATTTGTCGTTGAATATTTGTTTTATATATTATTTGTTATTTAGTTCACGATTTCAGTACAGCTGAATGTTGTCTCAAAAAGAGCACTTTAAACCCTTCTATAATTCATATCAATAGTTACCAATCATCACATTTAGCATTTTTAGATCTACAGTGCCATTGAGTCTCAATATTGTTGAGAGATACTGGCGCTATAGAAGTCATTATACTTACTTACATACAACTAATGTAGAATGATTTTCTTAAGTGCCATATGATCAATATTTGAAGATTGGTGGCTTGGCAGATTAGCTAACAGAATATTCCAGCGCTCTTCTTCATTCGTTGACAGCTTATCCAGAATTATCAAATAACAAGTAACAATAATTTGTAACAAGTAGTTTATTTTGACGGGTTTCTTTAGTAGGAGATAATGCAGAGTTACCAGGATTGGTCAATAAATTTGATGCAAATTGTCTAAACCTTGTAACATTACGACTTCAGCAGTTAAATTGTAGGTCTAGAAAATGTAAAACACGCTGGTTGAATGATAGAAAGTGAAATGAGAGAATTGTGTAGTGTGTCTGTGACATATAGTTATGTTCCAACCAGAATGTATTCAATTTTAACTCTTGGACAGAAATGCGTTTCGTGCAGAAGTAGAGAGTCTGTCATGCAAGCGCAAACAGGAGTACTCCTTAACCCTTTAAGCCCCCACGATGCTTTAAAACATTATTTTACAAACCTGAAAACAGATTTAATTTTCCTACAACTAGGGGTTTTAGATTAAAAATGTCCAGGAAACTGGATTACCAATACATGCAAATTTTCTTTAATATTTAAACCACATCAAATCATCTTCATCCACTACAAGTCGAGAATTGCGACAGCAATTCGCGGCTTGTAGTGGATGAAGATGACAATGGTAAATTCAGGGTTCAAAGGGTTGAAGTATGCATGTTTTTAACGTTTAAATAGGAGATGCTGGGGAACCCTTTTGGCTGCATAAGGGTGGTGAAAGTGATTCAACAACAGATCAGAGTTAGTCCTTGTTACTGACCATTGTTGCTACTTTAAACATATCTTAATTACGATGTCTGTGAGAGGTGAGAAGGAGGGGTGGGGTTGTAGAAGAAGAATAGCTGCAAGTGTTTTTTTAGCTTTGTAAAAGTGGAGTGGCGTGTAGTAAGTTAGCATGTGGTGGCCAGTGGATTTAGCAGTCCGGCATCATTTGTACTGTATATTTGTACTGCAAATGTTGGCGTAGATCCTACTTGAATAGTCAGCATGAAATATTTCCTTTATTATGATGTATATCTCATGTGAGCAATGATAAAGTGCTGAAAAATTGAAGGCGTCAGATTTTTCATTTTAGGAGGAGCGGCTTTACATGTTAATGGTCCATAGTTCAAGTGGGTAGAAATTCGTCATATTTGTCCAATTTGACACCAAACATTTACAATTCCTACTGAGTGATCATATATTTATCTCAGAACAACTTAGCGCTTATAAGGTTAACCCTTGTCCTGTTAGGCTCGTGTATATAACAGCCGGTTTAATCCAAACTAAATGTCACCAGCATTGATTAAATACTGTGTCGTAGATACTCATAGTTGAATAATTTGAAAATTATATTTGTGAGATCTAGATGCCTCGTGCTAGTTATTATGATGTTTTTCCTTATTCGAAGCTGGAAATTGCGTTAGCAATTCCAGCTTCAGATGATGAAAAACATTAACTGATAATGCAGCTGAACAAGGATTAAATATAACAAAAATCACCCTTGATAAATAGGAGCATATGAGAAATAATGTGTCCTAGTTTAAATAATTCAGTTTGGGAGATCTAGATATCTCGTGTTAAAAATGTATAATATTTCCAATACATTCGAGACGGGAAATGGTATTATTCAAATGAATGGAAAATATAAGCTGACAATTCAAAAGCACAGGGGTTCAAATATATAAAGCAATATTCTTAAGAATTAGGAGCACAACGTTATCGATTCATTTACACGTTTAAGAATCAAGCAAAAAACACGAGTCATTCTTGTTCTCTTCTTTGTAACATTCTAACACGTTTATTTAATCCTAACCGCAATTATAACGATTATTGCCACCATTGATTGAATTACTGCCAAAACAGTATAGTGTGCGAATCAATGCATTATGTAAAAGCTGAGAATGTAAAGAATATCCGACAAGTGAACTGAATCAAGAAAAATAAAAAGACTGGTCAGATAATGCGTTCTAATTTCAATTAACTTTGGAATTAATACTTTGAAGAATTGACCTATTTTGCAAAATTGCTTTTTATTGGATCGTCAGATTACATTGTTCAAAAGGCCATGGCATTTGTCGCTAAATTAACTTTTGATTGAATTTGCACAAATGCCTTCCATTGCCGGAAACATCGGTCTGCTCACTGCCGGGCCAAATAGGGACGCTGGCGCAGTGTTGTTTCATTACCCAGCAATGAAACAACAGAGGCTATCAGACGCATAATTTACTTTCCATCGTGAGAGAGGTATGGCTACTTTGCGGGGGCGGGATTTCCTTAAGTGGAGAACAATTGTGTGGACTCCCACCAAGCAGGGCTAAAGCAGATTACCAAACCTGTGCTGGTAAATACCGCAAACGTTTCGAAGATTCAGCTTTTTGTTACTAAAACGCAACCGAGTTTAATCACGATAATCATGTCGTTGAGATGGACCATGTAATGCCACTTCCGCAGCTTTCATTTTAAAATATAAAATGTCTTGTGTATGAGAACTGCCTTTAACCCTTAGAGGCTGTTTATGTTTTAGTATTATAAATTTGTAAGAACTGAAACATAAAATTGTACTTTTCGTCTTCTTGCAATAGAGGATCGCTTTAGTGAGATTCAAATTTAAATGGTGCAAAATAAATAATATAGGCATGTTCTTATTAGTATAAGAGAACTATTAAAGTCTCTGCATTAGATCGTCGCCTCGGAGCTAAAGGATCCCATCTGCCACTCTAACGAGTGTCAGATAGGATCATTTAGCTCCAAAGCAACGAGATATATTTAAAACATGTTTGCTTCGCGTCAACTGTAGCACATTCAAAGGTTCATAATAGTGCACAATACCATGCACACTCCAGGCCTCTGAACAGATTGGAACACTGTATTAAGCACAACCACATCGACATACATGCACACCGGCCGCATTAGAAGTCAATAAAATAACAATTGTAATCATCAAAACATCAATAATTACAAGAAGATATGTCCTTACAATCAATGGATAGCATTCTGAAACAATGATTGCAATATTTGGAAATAAAACATTTCAAAGAGTCATATTGTACAAACTATGTAGCAGCAATGGACACTGGGGCTTGTAATCTGAGGTGATATTGAAGTAAATTGAGTATGGAAAAGCTACTTTTCATACCGATAAAGGGTACATTGCTTGATGGAGATATACTGGTTAAACTATTATATATAGAGGCGAATATTATATATATGGCTCAAAAGTTAGACCTGCCAGAATGCTTTCTCTTCCCTTTTGGGGTTAGTATTCACATGGACAGCATTTATAGGCCACTAAAATACACCACTACATTATTTTCTTTGTTCGACCACTACATTCTAAGCCGGGAATGGTGAGTTATTGTTAACCAAGTGCAGATCAATTATCATGGTAGGCCTATGGTACTATAATAAGTCAGGCGCGACCGAGCTGTTGATTATGAAGGATCTTCAATATGGTCGGATGTGTTCTAAGTCAGTTGAAAACCTCGGAGCTCTACATTCTTAGCTGTGGAAAAGGCCTCGGCCTTTTCCACAGCTAAGAATGTAGTGCTCCTCGGGCTTTATCCTATACCCAAAACAAACTCACATTGAACATGTTGAAACGTTGTCAAACGAGACAATTGAACCACCACAGCACGATATTATGTCTGTCGTTGGATCAACCACAAAATAAGCGACGGCGTAATGAAAATAAACATCAATTCAGCATAACAACTCTAAATAACTCAAAACAAAGAAATGAAAATAACGCAAACTTTTCAAGTCAGTATGTCTAGTTATTGATGTATGCGCCTATGGGAGCTAAGACAAACATCAGTAACTGTTTACTTTTCAATCGAGCAGTTACTGCTGTTTGCCTTTGCGCTCCAGTGTTGGCGTGGGCGGGAGCTGGTGACGCGCAGTCCACGCGCCGGATAATGCGATCCAAGCTCTGGAACAATGATCGCTATTATTTGTGAATGTCACGCGTTATTTGCAGTGGCCGCGGGCCGGGGGTGGTCCGTCAGTCAGCCTGCTATTATAAAGCGTGTGTGGCCCGACAAACACCTGGAACCATTGACGGAGCGCACCGCACAGCACCGCAGAGAAGGACGAGCCAGAGCAGGACGTGGTGAACGCGTGCATATCCCAGCATCCCTCAGCCGTCATCAGCGGAAACAGCATCCAGTGTGTCCTAGGTGAGACGGCGCACCAGTCACGCTGCGTAACACGAGGCACTCAGCCGGACGTACAGCAAACAGCAGCCTGCTCTGTTACTCACTTAAATACCGCAGCACACGCTGTCAAACGGATCATCTTGTTGGATTTGTGAACTTCGCCACTGATTCTTGGATTCAATTACATTTATAAACAGTTAAAATTTGTTTATTCTTCCCACGTCAGTCGACAGCCGTAAGTACGCTTACATTAAACTACTAGCATCAATTGTTTCGTTTAAAACAACGTAACATGTTCATGCATGGTTGCTATTAGTAGAGCAGATAAGCAAGACAAGTGTGCACTTTATGATAAAAGCATGGATTTTTTTTTTGTAATATCTACAAACCATAATGTTCATTTTCAGACGTGGGGCCATTTTGAATTTGACCTCTCGTGACCGCTGGAGGTCAATGACTTTGAATATCCATTTTACCACTATATGTTATTAAAAAGCACTATATGTTATTATAAAATCGCTCTAAAACCCATATAATATTTGAATATATGCATTTGCGTGTCCCTATTATATTCCAAAGACTTCTAAGATCATTTGATGTGAATGAAGTTCAAAATGGTGCAGTGACCATGGACCAGTGGTGTACTATGTGAGCACAAATGTTCAGTTTGACTTTTGGCTAAAAACACTTTCTTTGGAAATCCTCATGCTGTTGTATGCTAGAGCCATTCGCGTGACGTAGGTTGTCCCATGGATGGTTGCTCTCGACCACACACTCTATAGTAGGAGGCTACCTGTACACATTCGAAACATGATGCTGCTCTCTCAGAAACATCTTAATGTCCTACATGTGTCCTAGGGGAATTCCGTGCATGAAAAATAAGGGTGCACAAGACAGATAATGAAAATGTCAAGAGCAGAAAAATACTATCATCAAAGGATCCGTTCGCTCAGTAGGTCTTACCGACAAATCCGCCAGGCTGGTTCCGAAGTAGCAAGGATGATCGCCGAATTCGAGGATTATACCACGAGATCACACCAATAAGACAGCGAGCACCATCACCATAAACAGCATCCTGGTTCCAGGAGTCCAAACAACGTTTGTGAACGATGTCACGTCGCTATGCGCACTGACGTGTTTGTGAAACAGTGAGGAATGTTGAAATATTTGGTGAAGAACATTACCTCAGGTTTGTCAAAACCTATCACAGAACCACTGCATAAAAACATGCTACCACTGTTCAGCCGCCCATCTGTGAAACCTGAATCAAAACACAAGGGACAAGTAACATCACATAAGAATAACTGCACTATTTTTTCACGCTTGTATATATCTTCCTAAACCAAACGACCATTTTTTCCCACATGAGAATCAAGCTGCCCCTCGGTCACTCTCTTTTGGAAGCAAGCTGAGGCTTGGTACAAGGGCAGCCATCCTTCATTGTCTTGAAACGGCTACAACACAAACACCCCTGTTGTAAGCTTTAATTTCTTGGATGGTGCAACCATTGTGCAGATGCTGAATCCCGGAACATCAAAACATTCCAAGATTATGCAGGCATGCTGTTTACACCATATGTATCTTGCCAGCTAGATATAGCTAATCGTGTGGACGTCATCTGGGATGTGTACAAGCCAAATAGTTTGAAAATCACAGCCAAGGAGAGGAGAGGCAAAGAGGTCCGAATAAAAGTACTCCCTACCACAGTTATTCCACAAAACTGGAAAGAATTCCTGCGTGTGGACGATAATAAAACAGAACTATTCCGGTTCTTAGCACAACAAGTGACTATTATCACAATTAAGGAGGGTGCAGCCATATACGCAACTTTGAAAGTGAATGTGTTGTGCTCCGTTGTTAATGAAGATCTGACAAACCTGACCCCCTGCTCCCACCAGGAAACTGATACCCATCTCCTGCTACATAGATAGTGTTAAGACAGGATACAGGAAAGTGTGTGTTGATGTTCGCAAAGTCGATACCGACGTGGTTATTCTGGCTATCGCTTACTATAACAATATCAAACCCAATGGCCTATGGATGGCTTTTGACACAGGATCACATTTCCGCCATATACCTGTTCTTGAACTGACTAGTTCTTTAGATTCAATGATATGTTCGCCATACATGTATTTCATGCATTCAGACGGTGCGACATTGTTTCGTCATCCGGGGAGGGGGGAGGGGGGGGGAAGAAAACAGCTTGGGTCACATGTCAGTCGTACCCAGAAGCTACGACCGCATTTGAAGACCTCTTGCTCTTGCAAGATGGGATCAGTGACTAAACCATGTTAACCCTAGAACGGTTTTGTGGTGCTTTTCTATGATCGAGCAAGTGATATCACAAAGGTCAATGATTGTAGAAAAATTATTTTTCACACGAAAGTCCAGAGTACTGGATAAATTACCACCTCACTACAGCAGGATGTAAACCCGCCACTTCTCAAGCCATTTTACTCGTGTCACCAGTGTCTTTAGACACTGGTGATCATCCCCCGCCGATCAGCTTATAATCACCACCAGGGGTCAGAGATTTCACAGCCACTCTCTGTACTGCCTCGTCTAGATGCGTGGGAAAAACCCCGCTTCTTTCAGAACGATGGCCTCACAGAGTGCAAAATAACCCGATTCATGTTATTACCATTGACGTGACTCTGACACTCACTGATAACTCAGTGAACCAGCCATCTGCTGGACAGAGGCCCTGACCCCAAGCCCGAGGTGATCCCAAGCCCCGAAAACTGGGGCTGGAAAAAAAATTGTGACAGGGTGGCAACCCTTCTGGACGAAATTGCCAGAAGCATCACAGTCATGCTATGAACTAATTCGTTGCGCATGCTTTCTGTGGCTGTGATGGTGACTGCACTGACTGAAAATAATAATAATTAATATATATATGCACAATGATTATAGGCCCTAATAATAATTTGCAATAATATTTTAGTATAACAGATCTGTATTTCTGCCATCACTACTTACTTTGAAGTAGATATAACATATTTCAGCATCAAGAAAGGTAATTGACCTTGAAGGTCATTTACTTTCAAGGTCAATAAGGGTAAAACCTTTACTTATGTATATAACTAGAGTGTTTCAAGTTCAAACTTATCACAATTTAGCTAACAATGATAATTTATGATCACACATGGTGCAAAAATGGCAAATTTTAGATGTCCGTATTCATTGACCCCTGACGGTCAACAAAGGTCAAATTCCGAGTGGCTCCACGTCTGAAAATAAACTTCAAGGTATATAGAACCCCTTAAAAAAATTCCATGCTTTTATCATAAAATGCACATAACTTTCAAATTTGATAGGTTATTCGCTGTACTGTATGTTTTGTTTCACAACTATGTCTATAGATTATTATAACGGTAGCACTGCTTCTAATCTGATTTTAACTTTGCAAATTTCCCGGTTTCACATTCACGAATAAGTTTTCTGTGTTATAGGCCTATATTAATTAGAAATTAGCAATAGTCAACCTGAAAGGGTTATAAAAGAAGTACACAATATATAGGGGAGAACAATTACCAATCTCTAATTAACATATGACAGCCGTATAATTCTGCCATAGTTACTATTTAAAAAGTATTTAGGCCTAAGTAATAAAATCTCTACTTAGGGATCTTGTCAAGTTAAAGAAAAATTACAAATCCGAAAAAAACCTCGGATTAATCAGACAAAACCTCCCCCCCCCCCCGACCCCTATTCATTTTTTTTGAAACATTTGGAAACATGAAAACAACACAAAAAAACCCCACAACATTTGCAAAGAAAATTATAATCCGAGTTGGGGTTTGACCCACTCACCCACTTCCGAGTTTTCTCGGATTTTTCGATTTTTTAACCTGACAAAACCCCTTATAGCATGCATAAATGTAGTTTTAGATTGTTGTGGACAAGCTGCTTCAGGCGGGATGTATAATGGCCAGTTTATCCTTTTAAATGTGAAACGATGTTGCTGTTTGCAAGGCATATTCCGTGCACTTGTTGATGGTTATTTTGCTGAAACTAAATGATAGCTCTGGGTAGTAGATCAAAAAAAAATTCTTGATAGGCCTATTATCATGGTTATCGATAACAACCAATAACATTTTGTTATAGCTCGGTTTACCATCATTAATTAACCCTTTAACCGCCAAATTATTCAATCTGAATTTTCACCCACTTGAAGTTGTGTCTCGCTGACGCGATCCACAACTGCAAGTGAGTGAAAATTATTCAGATTTGACAAAATGGAGGTCAACTGTTTTCAAATATTGATGTCACATTTTATCTTTAACATGTTTAAAAGGTGGTACTTAATGTGCTAATAAAAAATGAAAACCCGAATATATGCGGCCCGGCGGTTAAAGGGTTAGCGGATCATCATATATAGCAACAGATATTTAGACATGTTCTGTTCAATCCCCCCAGGAAGTGCCAAACCACCTAATCTCTGTATGAATTACGTAACATTAACCCTTTAACCGCCGGTGCCGCATATATTCGGGTTTTTCATTTTTTATTAGCACATGTATCACCACATTTTAATTATGTTAAAGATAAAATGTGACATCAACCAGCAAGATTTTAAAAGAGCTGACCTCATTTTGGTAAATCTGAATAATTTTCACTCACTTGAAGTTGTGGATCGCGTCAGCGAGACACAACTTCAAGTGGGTGAAAATTCAAATTGTATAATTTGGCGGTTAAAGGACTAACACCAATTTTAGAAAAGTCATGTTGAGCTTCCTAAAGGCAGGTTATTCTCTTATATATATTTGAAGCAGGGATTGATTCGAATGAACCAAGTACAACACGAAGTAGAACTGAACGCGTGTAGACATGACTGTGTTCCCCGCTGTCACGAAGCAAAGCTCTATTTATAAATACTGTGACCACAAAGCATTGTGTTTTCTAAAACAAAGGACGCACGTTTTAATATTGATTACTGTAGATCTGGTAATTTTCGTGTGTTCGAATTTCGCGAATTTCTAATTTTGGGACTTTTCACGAAATTTAGAATCCACGAATTTTTAAAAAGTTTTAGTGGAGCTATGAGAAAAATTATTTTCGCGAGATTCTTGAATTAGCGAATTCGTCCTCCTCGCGAAATTCGTGAAAATTCAAACCTCGCGAATATTACCAGATCTACAGTATATTATGTAAGATTGCTTTTTTACATAACCCCAACCGCGTCCACACATTGATTTCAGCGACATCACCCGGTATGTGATTTTGTTAGGATAAATTGTCAGCATTTAGAGACGATTGTTTATGAGGCTTTACACGCCCACTAAGAATCGTCAATTCAAAATATTGATAGAATATCCCGGTATTAAGTTTGTTTTTATATATTCACGATTTAACCCTTTTATGACACATTTTGAATACAATTCTTTTGAGATGTCATGATCGGGTATTAATCCTTCACCTATAGGCCTATACGACTGGGCATTTTGGGTGCAAAACAATTACAGTAATTTACACCACACGCACTTGCGCAGTGGACTAAAAGTGCTGTACCAGCTAGTCCGTAATAACAGACTCTGTGTGCGATCTGTAATCATTGCCATTCGTAAAGTTGTGCCCCAAGAATATGGTGCGCATCCGATCGATTGCGCAATGAATTACTGCGTCATTGTTTGATCAATTACTTTTATATCATTCCGTAATGACAGATTTACATCTCATTAGAATAATTCCTCAACGTGGGAACTTAAACCTGAGTCTTTATAGGTGAATTTATCATCTAAATAGGGCTACCCTCACATTTTTCTTGAAATTTTTGGTCTCAGCGTAAACTGACCACCAGAATAGAAAAACACAGCTTTTGCTATGCTGTCAATCTCTGACGTTGAACCATGCAGTTCAGTACCATCCGAATACGATTTGATAAAGATAGAGTGTAGAATGCGGCAGCCAATAACGTCCTTATATTATAGTTGAACTGACCACGTGACTTTACTGCACCGTTTTGCACCCTCTTTTTAATGGGTGCAAGAATTTGCTGCACCAATTTGGGTGTAAGCCCACTCGAATTCAAAAAGTGCTGCACCAAAAAAAGTGCTACACCAAAACAGCCCAGTCTATTACTGGTATTGTCAATGTCATCTTCACCCACTACAAGTCGCGAATTGCTGTCGCAATTTCTCGATTTGTAGTGGATGAAAATGACTTGCAGCTGGTGACAGATGAAAAAAATATAGTGTTATTTTTTAAACAGTTCTATGATTTTTTTGTTTAAGCCATAATTAGGCCATTCTTCAGAGATGTGAAATGATGCTTTAATGCATCGCGAGGGCTTAAAGGACTAAATACAATGAGGATGTTTTCTATTCATTTAAAAAATGTGAATTCACGTCTGATGGTGAATAGAAGTGTACATAATACCTGGATGCTAGGATACGAGCTAACCCTTGGAGCGCTTAATCTTTTTGTATAAACCGTGAAGGCCAAAGGGTTTTTTTAATTTTAAATCATCATAAATGTATACATGTAATGAATACATGTAATGAATGGGTCTACGACCATTGTACATTATGGGGATGGACTTTAGACGTCAGGATCTAACGTCTGTAGACGTCTAAAGTCGATCTCCTCGCGCTGTGAGGGTTTAATTGCGTCACCCAGACTAATAGGTATATACACTAATATGAAAAGGGGCTGACCGGTTGTTGAATCTTCATCCATTTCATAACACGGCAACACCCTTCTTTTGTAAGAGTGGGTGTTGTTGTTACACATATAGCCTGTCTACACCCAGTAAAGGCAGGCAACATGTAGGAATTGTTCAAGTTAACAGTTTCTGCTATTTTATTTGAAACCTAAGCTCTGTCACGTCAAAGCAGCTAAGCTAGAAACATGCAGTTTGTTCTGTCACGTCAGCAGCTATACAAGCTAGAAACATGATGATTGCTCTTTCACGTTAGCAGCTAGACCTACAAGCTAGAAGCATGATGTTTGTTCTGTCACGTTAGCAGCTATGCATACTTGTAAGCTAGAAACATGATGATTGCTCTGTCACGTTAGCAGTTAGACCTACAAACTAAAAACACCATGGTTGTTCTGTCACGTTAACAGTAAGGCTTACAAGCTAGAAACATGCTGTTAGCTCTGTCACCTTAGCAGCTATTGCCTGGAAGCATCCAGTTACTAGGCCTACAGCTGTTTGACTGTTTTAGTATGAGCCATTGCTGTATCGTTCGCGGAGCAAATCAAACACCAGAAACAGCTCACTAGGTTAGTTATGCACGTTCCCCTTTACATTGCAGTGACAAATAGTTATCTTCGTTACTGCAATCGGCCTTATAAGGACAATGCTTACTTTTCAAGTACATGAAGTGAGCATTTGCCGCTGCTCGCCGCTTAGTTTCATTGCTTCCAAAGATTGACTCGCATTCTCAATATAAGCAGTACTACATTTTTAAATGCAAGGAAAACAACCAGCAGTAACTGCTAACTTTTTAAACAAACCGTTAGGCCTGTTTACTTGTGGATTGTTTTTAGGTGAACAGCTACTCTACTTAGATATACAAAGCCAAACATTTCAATACACTCTTTGCACGAGTTTGCGCGTGAACATTAGTCTGAACAAAACAGTTCAGCTTTGGTCACTGTGTGGCGTATTGTTATTGAAAAGTGTGTAACATTAGTCTGATCAAAACAGTTCAGCTTTGGTCACTGTGTGGCGTGTTGTTATTGAAAAGGGTGTATTATCGCTGTTTAGAGCGCAGTTGGAAGCCGTCTTCTCAAGCAAGCAGTTCCTGTATTCTGAACTGCAAAGTCAAACAACAGTAACTACTTACTTTCCAAGTAAGCAGCTACTGTTGTTTGCCTTTGCACGGCAGCACTATTGTCATTGTACTGAGTAATCTAATGAGCTAACTGGAGATGTACCTGATCGCAGATTAACACCTGCTTATGACAAACAATAACGTGTATGTTACCAAGGGGAGGCAGGTAATGATGCTAATGGTATACAGTTACCGCCGATGACATTTGCTACACGTAATTGGACAGCTCACGAGCTCAGACCAGGGCGTCCAATTTGATTGGCTCGTGCGGGATGTATACAGTCTGCGATGCAAAGCCGAACGGCAGTAGCTGTCCATTTGAAAAGTAAGCAGTTACTGCCTTTCGTGTGTGTGTTGACAGTGTACTTATGCCTTCCCAAAACAGATAATATTCTCTTATTCGGTTATGTAACTTAAAACTAACGTGATCGGCTAAAAAAGAGAGGGTGATTAGTTTTTACTCATTAGGTAATACACTTTTAAATGAACGCTAACTAAATGTTTTATTTAGGGGATTATAGTTCCTGCTTTCAATATGATCAACGTTTATTTATGTTTTTGATTTGGAAACATGTGGAAAACATTCACTTATATTTTTGTAAACAAACTTTTGTATATATACTAGATTACTTATTACATCTTGTTTATTAATGTCTAAACTTACATGTGTATCATATATAGTCGCAATCAGACTAGAGATGACTTATAATTATTATCAATAAAGCATCATTTTCGTAATAATGGGTGGTATCTGGCACGTTGTATAAATACCAGGTAGAACCCTACCAAGTGACGTTTTGGTATGATGTATCGCCTTGCGTGAAAATTGTGCAATATTTGTTTCCCAATATTCAAAACTGTTTGAAAGAATGTGGTGTCCACCCTTGTGTGGTTGTGCTATGTTGTTCTAGGAGATTCAACTAAACCATTCAAAAATCATCTCCAACTATATATTCTGTATTTTATTGGTGGAGAGTCTCATCTCGACCAATCACATGCCGGCGATCTAGGTCAAATTAAAGTGGCACACAGGCTCGGAGGTTTGTCCACTTCACGGCGATTCACACATTCTATTTCAGGGCCATGTACACATTAAGCTTCAGGGCCATTCACATATTCTACTTCAGTGTCATTCACACATTCTACTTCAGTGTCATTCACACATTCTACTTCAGGGTCATTCACACATTCTACTTCAGTGTCATTCACACATTCTACTTCAGGTTTATTCACACATTCTACTTCAGTGCCATTCACACATTCTACTTCAGTGTCATTCACACATTATACTTCAGGGCCATTCACACATTCTACTTCAGGTCCTTTCATACATTCTACTTCAGGGCCATGTACACATTCTACTTCAGGGTCATACACACATTCTACTTCAGGACCATTGATGCATTCTACTTCAGGGCCATTCATATATTCTACTACAGGGCCATTTCTAATTCTACTACAGGGTCACTCACACATTACACTCCAGGGTCATTCACACATTATACTTCAGGGCTATGTACACATTCTACTTCAGGTCCATTCACACATTCTACTTTAGGGCTATTCATACATTCTACTTCAGGGTCATTCACACATTATACTTCAGGGCCATTCACACATTCTAGGGTCATTCAAACATTCTACTTCAGGGTAATTCACACATTATACTTCAGGGATATGTACACATTCTACTTAAGGGCAATTCACACATTCTACTTCTGGGTCATTCACACATTATACTTCAGGGCTATGTACACATTCTACTTCAGGACAGCTCACACATTATACTTCAGGGCTATGTACACATTCTACTTCAGGGTCATTCACACAATCTACTATAGGGCCATTCACAAATTCTACTTCAGGGCCATTCACACATTGTACTTCAGGGTCATTCACACATTATACTTCAGGGCTATGTACACATTCTACTTCAGGACAGCTCACACATTATACTTCAGGGCTATGTACACATTCTACTTCAGGGTCATTCACACAATCTACTATAGGGCCATTCACAAATTCTACTTCAGGGCCATTCACACATTGTACTTCAGGGTCATATATACATTCTACTTCAGGGCCATTCACACATTCTACTTCAGGGTCATTCACACATTCCACTCTAGGGTCATTCACACATTATACTTCAAGGCTATGTACACATTCTACTTCAGGGCCATTCACATATTCTACTTCAGGGCCATTACCACATTCTACTTCAGGGTCATTCACACATTCTACTTCAGGGCCATTCACACATTCTACTTCAGGGCCATTCACACATACTACTTCAGGGTCATTCACACATTCCACTCCAGGGCCATTCATGCATTCTACTTCAGGACCATTCCCACATTCTACTTCAGGGTCATTCACACATTCTACTTCAGGGCCATTCACACAGTCTACTTCAGGGCCATTCACACATTCTACTTCAGGGCCATTCACACATTCTACTTCAGGGTCATTCACACATTCCACTCCAGGGCCATTCACACATTCTACTTCAGGGCCATTCACACATTCCACTCCAGGGCCATCCATACATTCTACTTCAGGGACATTCATACATTCTACATCAGGGCCATGTACCCATACATTTATATGATCTGCGCGGGACAAACATTTACCACTCACTATATGCAACGGATAATAAAATAAACCTAGACCTTTACCGTCGTGATGCTCACCCATAGTGGCCGGCTGACTGCAGAGCCTAATGTCAACATCAATTTGGCAATTCCAAACCGTGTCAAGTAAAGCACACCAAAATGCAGTAAATTATTCATCGGAATTGCCCCATAAATGACGAAAGGGAATATCTCTGGCAGGTTGACACATTGAGCCCCAAGCGCCTCTATTATCGTGATATTTTGTCAACGCACTCAGTAACGATACTTGGCATTGCTTAATCGACAGATGAAGACATTATCAATAATTTTTACCGACTTGAAGTTGTGGGTCGCGGTAGCGAGACGCAACATGAAGTGGGTGAAAATGTAAATTGGGTAAACTAGAGGTGAAAGGGTGTGGATGCTCCTGGAGACACGTGGAGTATGTCATGGCTGCGGGGAAATACAGGGGTCATTATACTTTTATTGCGATATTTTCGCCGCCGGTCGGCTACCACCGGTCACTCCCGGTGCCTGACCACTCCCGGGGCCGACTACTGACCACTCCCGGGGCTGACCATTAGCGTCACCTTTGCTGGAGTTATGGCATCTGGATTTTGGCGGGTTCGTTTAAGAGCCGCGTCTCGCCTTGCCGTGTTTGATTCATTTGAAGTTGGTTCAGCAATGCCAACTGCCCTTAAAGCGCGGGAATACTCCTATACAAACCATGGAGACTAAACGGTTTTTTTCAATTTAAAATCATCAGAAATGGTTTAGTCAGCTCTTTTTGCTTCATCTGAAAACATATGTTATGGTTTTACGGCCATTATAAATATTTTAACTCTCACAGTACGGGGATCGACTTTAATAATACTTTAGAATCTGACGTCTTCACACTTTAGATTATGACGTCTAAAGTAGATCCCCGGGCTGAAAGGGTTAACGTTTACTCATTTAAAGCTGCGGCATTTGAGGTTCTAGTTTAGAAAATGTTGCTTGTCGATTCCAGGTTCCAGATTATGGTGTTATTCTTTTGTAACATGTTGCGCAATACAAAATCACGATTTTTTTCTTTGGTGTTGCAGATACTGTGACGTGAACTCGGCAGCGGTGGAAATGAAGGGTGAGATGGGAATAGCCTGGCTGATACTGGGCGTGCTGGTCACGGTCGCACACTGTCTACCCCAGAGACTAGTCAACTCCCAACAGATCCCGGGCGGCGTGGATGCTCTGCTACGCCTAGAGAGAATAAGTAAGTACAAAATCATAATACAACCTGATAGGAAGTAAGAATCACCAGACACTGTATAGTGTTTTTATCCCTGTTGACCAGTATAGTAGCCTTGATTATTACGATCATGTATTCTGCTGTACTGTTTTACTGAAATAAATAAAATAATTACACAATCTCCAGGCGCTGAGCACGACTGGATAGAGCCTCCAATTTGAAAAAATTGATTGATGCACCCAAAGTTGTGCGTCTCGTCAGAGATAAAACTGCAGCTTCAAGTGAGCGAACAGTTCAGTTGATATTCTTAGTACTTAAAGGGTTAAAAAAAATATTTTAACCCCTCGAGCCCGCACGATGCATTAAAGCATCATTTTACATCCCTGAAAACACAATTGATTTCCCTACAACTAGGGGTTTTAGGGGGAAAATTTGGTTTACCAATACATGGTAATTTTCTTTACTTTTTCACCCACATCAAATCATCTTTATCCACTACAAGTCAAGAATTGCGGCAGCAATTCGCGGCTTGTTGTGGATGAAGATGACTATTGTTAATTCAGGCTTGAAAGGGTTAATTAATGTGTAGCAGTGGCAAGTGCGGATTAAGTTATACTGCCTCGTTTTCTTTTAAAAATAAATGTCAGGATTTTAGGGAGACTCACATGTATATATAGCTTCAAGCCTTCAAGCCCTCAAGCCGCCGATACCGATTACATTTGTTTTTTATCATTTTTCATGCGAACATTGCCTATCAGCTTTTAACATGTTGAAAATAAAACGTGACACCAATCCGCAAGATTTGAAAATAGTAGACATGCATTTTGTCAAATCTGAATAATTTTCACTTACTTGAAGTTGTGGATCGCGTCAGCGAGGCACAACTTCAAGTGAGTAAAAATTCAAATTAAAAAATTTTGGTGGTCAAAGGGTTAATAGCAGTTCGCGTCCATAATAAAAAAATATTGTTTTTTAATTAGTTTATTTGAACACGGAGTCTAATAACACAATAACACCAATTTTGGAATAGGCATATTGAGCGTAGTAAAGCCAGGTTATTTTCTTGTATTTGAAGCAGGGATTGCAACATCGGATGAGACAATCAGGAGTGTGTCCTGGTGGGGTGGTTAGTAACTGTGTCTCAAGGATTTATCTCACCATCTTCAGGCGGTTCTCATGGCCCAGTTTACTATGTATAATTATGCAAACATAAATTAAAACCGGTTTATTTATGCCAGCTTCAAATGCATCAAAACTACCGACAACGGTCGGAATATGTATTTTTTTCTTCACACAATTTAATTTTTCGTATTTGAAATATTGGACTGTTTGATGATAAATGTGTACAGCGTGTTAATCTCTTCCAGCTAACACGACACGTTAAAACGATGATGTTATAATGCTGGGCCAACGTCGCAGACGTTGGGCCAATCCTGAAACATTATCGTTTCAACGTGTCGTGTTTGCTGGGTTGCTTTCAAGTGAATATACTGCAATCTAGAGTTATATGCACTGCTCGTACCTGTACTTAAATGTCCTTAGGAACGACATATACCAAATTTCCGTGAATAGAAACAACACAGACCGAATATGCACTGAAAGGGATATAAATATCAAATTATTAGTAAATTATAGTGTCATGACATCAGACGTAGGCATATGAGAACACAATGACACCGATCAGCTTACATCACAGACACTAATAATAAGCATGTGCTAATCATACTGGTAATTGAATCATTATAATTAAAATAAAGATCACCCACGGCTGTAATTGTTAGGACTCCCATCGCAAGCCGCGTATAGCAGCTGATACAATACGGTGACCCAATGTAGACAAAATCCAATATCGTTGTAGACGGTGGCCCAGCATTCCCAGCAAACACGACACGATGGGACAATGATGTTTTAATGTTGAGCCAGCGCCGTAGCCGTTGGGCCAACTTTAAAACATCATTGTACCAAAGTGTCGTGTTTGCTGGGTGAGCCTACAGTGGGTAGACGTCTCATTTTTACAGTTAATTATCACCTCGTTACGCGTACGTAATAATAATAATGGTGAGTTCTTAAATAGCGCACATACAATGCTCTGTGCGCTTCACACATATTACCCCTGGTCACTGGACCTGTTCATTCATGTACCATGTCAACTCCCTTTTCGGAGCATACAGCACCTGCAGCCATTTCGGCGCTAGGAACTAATCTCACACATCGCCATATCTGTCCTACCATGTACCCATTTACACCTGAGTTAAGTGAAGCACGTAAGGGTAAAATGCCTTGCCAAAGGACACAGCATCGAAATAATACCCCAATATTGAAAGGGGAGAAATATAATATTTCTCTGAAAATCCTGCACCAAGCCGGATTCGAACCGCATGACAGGCGGCAACATTGGCAAAGCTCCGCGCTCTAGCCATTGCGCCACATCCCTCTCCAGGAAAAACCTCATTGTCTGACGCAGTAAGACGTAATAGTTTTTATAAATAAGTTGTTATAAATGTTATAAGACCTATAGAGGGCTGACTAATTTTTTGGTATTGTAATACTATTTATGTGGAATATATGAATGTACTGGGCACTTTATTAGGCAATTACTTACTTAAACAATTACTTACTTAAACAATTACTTACTAAGACGTCCACAACAAACGACACGTTCACTCAATGCTGCTTTGATGTCATATACCTCAGCAGACAGGTGACGTTAACATAATATCGGTTTACCTATTTCAGACGTCTTAAGTCGATTCCTCCATTGAAATAATTAAAATATTTATAATAACCGTAGACCCATAACATAGGTATTCAAATGAAGTGGAAAGAACTAACTAAGACATTTATGGTGATATCATATTGAAAAAAACATTTGGTCTCCATGGTGTATACAGAAATATTTCAGCGCACTTTAACCGCCGGTGTCGCATATATTAGGGTTTTCATTTTTATTAGCACATTGATAAACATTTTTAAAGATAAAATATGACAGCAATCAGCAATATTTGGAAACAGTTGACCTCCATTTTGTCAAATCTGAATAATTTTCACTCACTTGAAGTTGTGGATCGCGTCAGCGAGACACAACTTCAAGTTGGTGAAAATTCAAATTGAATAATTTGGCGGTTAAAGGGTTAAGTGTTTATGTTGGTCCAGCGTTTGGTGAAACATGAAATTCAGTGCTGCCAGCGATGCTATTCCAGCTCTATACCTGCGTTGAGTCAACATCTCGTGATTGGAGAAACACGGGACGTTGGCCCTATATTGGTTTGATGTGTCTATGTGGGCGGGGGCCCTAGGGTAGTGGTTAGCACCGCTGCCTTTCACGCCAGGGTTCGGGGTTCGGTTCCCGGTCTCGGCGGTTTGAAAGAAACAAAAAATTTTCTTCCCCATCCACGTGTGAAAGTCAGTATTGTGGGGAGCCTCCGTGACCGAGAGGTAGCGTGCTCGGCCTCAGACCGCCAGGGCTCGAATTTCGAATCCTGTGTCTGTCTCTATCATCTCACCATCCTCAGGAGGTTCTCCTGGCCCAGTTTAGCCTATATGTGCACAAAGGTGGCATGAACCCGATTCATTTCATTTCTTTGATGTGTCTATGTAGATGAAACCTGTTTTTATTTCATGGCGGAATTCGTGATGTCAGTTACAACGTCGTTTACATGAAATTCACATAAAACGACCACGGCGCCTAAAAGGTTAATTACCGTAAAGTGTGATATTACATTTGTACCGCTATCATGTGATTATATTACAGTAGAAGTCACATTAACGCCGAATCGTCTCAATTCCTAATGGACTTTAAATAATGAAATTTTGCAGTTGCTGTTTTCAGTCCTACGGCACCAATCTTAACCCTTTAACCGCCGGTGCCGCATAAATGCGGGTTTTCATTTTTTATTAGCACATTAAGTACTACATTTTAAATATGTTAAAGATAAAATGTGACATCAACCAGCAAGATTTGAAAAGAGTTGACTTCTATTTTGTCAAATCTGAATAATTTCCACTCACTTGAAGTTGTGGATCGCGTCAGTGAGTGAAAATTCAGATTGAATAATTTTGCGGTTAAAGGGTTAATAGAAACAAATCGTGGCATTTCTGTATCTGTATCTGTATATTATTGTGATATCGCACCACGGGAGTAACTTAGCAAGGCCTGTTATTATTCATGATATCATTCATAGCCTTATGGGCATGCCAAGTATTCCACATTGTGGATTTTTTGGGGCCTCGCCGGATGGAAACTGCGCCTACGTCCATTGAGGTTCTTTTACGTCCAACTCAAAGTCAGTCAGACGAGCCATCTGATTTACGTGGTTCTCTGAGCCCCACGACACGACATCGCTGCACGATGTCCTAGTGTATACGGCACCTGGCAGTTCCAGGCGGTCACATCCAATTATGAACGGGGCGTGACGTTGCTTAACTTCAGTGATCGAGCCGACACCGATGAGACAACGCCGTATTCCGTATTTTTAGTGAGTATCTTATGTGTTAGAACATTTGACATGTAATTACAATTCGCTATTACAACTGAATCAAATTCACGGGTTTATAGAGGGGTTTTAGCAGCTTACTACAATGTAATAGAGTCATACACTAAGCAATATTTCTTTCATGATATTCGTAGGGCAGGATTATAAATAGTGCTTGCAACATATGACGGTAATCGACTGATAATTGCGTGAGAAATGCGTCACATTTGAATGTGACGTCTGCTATATTATAATGCCATTATCATGGTATACATGATGTCAACACGTTATTATTCCACGCAAATCATTGTGTTTCACAGTGGAATCAATGTGCTAACGTAACAACTTCTATTGTGTTTATCGACGCATCACTGTCAATAACTATGTCAATTATCTCAAGACAATATTCCTACCGAATACCATATGCTTACCCAATGGTGTTTTGATGCTGGCCCGGCGTCTACGACGCTGGGCCAGCATCAAAACACCATTGGGACGTGAGCATCTTATGCCTGGCGGGATACAGTCTCGTTCGACCATGCTAAGATTTACCGCTGCAGGCTGGCGCTGTTGCGTTACGTCAGGGCAATTATTCCCGATAAACCTGATAAACTGATGACATGTGAACAATACAATATGATGTGCGTGATGCGATTGTCGTGTCAGGCCTCCAGTGTGCATTTACGTCTATCAAGCTACGTCTTCGTGTCGTCCACATACGTCGTCCGTGTATCAACCCTCCGTAACGTCATATGATAAATTCCTTTTCCGCCTATAGACCACTGTGTCTCAATATTGTTAAGAAATACTAGTGCTATAGAAGCCATTAAACATTATACATTATGTTTTGAAGAAATTTACCAACAACACATTCTAATCCAAGCACGTAGTGAGTTATTAGTGACTTCGCTATTTGATGTTTTTTCTTCAATATTATTTGTCATATTTATAATGCTTTATTGAGTGGCAAATTCCTTTTACTGCTTGATTTCCAGAAAGCCTACAGAATATCAATATTAAAACGTTAATATTTGACATTATTCGGGCTTTGGTTATAATAATTATGAGATGGCTGACGTACCAATGTACCAATTGTGTACATAGTAAATATTAATTATATGTTTCCAGAAAAGACACATCACTTCTTAGAAATGCCGTTTTGTTCCGAGTAAGTAAGCTCAGTAAAATGTGAATATCTGGATCGGATTCAACGCGCCAAAGAAATCATGCCGGCTCGATGCTGCGCCAATATTATATGCATTAGCCCCAATAGGCCCAACAAGAATCCCTGCACATATCCTTAGCAAATGTGTTTATTTACAACCACACAAGGAAAGAAGAGTACAATAATTGAGAATTAGGGAGGTGCGCTTGAAGACACAGAGACATATCACTTCAGGAACACCCTAAGAACTACCCAAGACATAGAAACATATCACTTCTGAAACCCCATAAAATCTACCTAAGACACATATGTCACTTCAGGAACATCAGTAGAACTACATAAGACACAGAAACATTTGCGAACATCGTACTTAGTTATTATATTATCTTTTTATATTATCTTATCAACATCATCGACGTTGATTCAATGTCGCAACAACGTCATGTGTACAGTTGGTACCTGCGTCTTGTATCCAGTGGGTACCTGCGTTGAGCCAACGTCTTGTGACTGGAGAAACACGAGACGTTGGCCCAATATTGGTTCGATGTCTCTATGTGGATAAGACGTACGTATAGTTCTTATATTACTCTTATATTATGGATGTTTCAAAATTAATCATGCGATGTCCGTAGATTTTTTTACACTGTTCGTTTCATTTCTCACAACCGTAGTACGAAGCTGATAAGGTTGCCGTTTAATTCACAAGAGAAGCTTGAGACATACCCGAGAATATTGTGTGATTTTAGTCGTACGACGGCTGTAGAGCTCTGCATTTTTCGTATGATTTCCGCATGTCATGAGATCCCCTGCTAAAATGGAACAGCCCTGCATAGTCAAAAGAATCAGGATTCTTTTGATTATGCAGGGCTGTGCCATTTCAACAGGGTAATATCTTGTCCCTGTGGTTCTATGTTGCGCCTACGTCACATTCATTAACCCCACATCAGCCCAGTGTTACACCAACACTCCTGCTTATCCATCACAGGGTGACCAAACCTCAGCATCTAGGCATACATCTTCCACTTCGGTGAACACACGGCTTTCTAAACATTTATTCTTCAGACAGACTCTGGCTCGCTGCTGAATTAATTTGCGACTGATTACTCTGGGACTATCTCCTTTCTGAATAATTCTTACGCCTTATTTAATTTTCCTTTAGCAGAAAGTCATGAGGAACAAAGTGGAACTTCCGTTTGCTGCGCTAATTTACTGAGCAAGATAATATTACAACACCGTGTGAGTCATGGTGTGTTTCTAACATGCCAGACATATGCTATTTTAAACGATAAGAAAATCAATCGATTAGTTCAGGGTGTAGGCCTACAGTAAACTACATTTGCAGTTTTATTTAGAGATTCATCGGCTACACCTGACATTAAATTGGTAAGCATGATTATATGTGTGAAACTTGGCCTGCATAAGTTCATTTGATTGATTAATTGACTGACTGATTGTTTGTTTGTTTGTTTGATTGCTCGATTTATTGATTGGTTCATTGATTGCTCGATTTATTGATTGGTTCATTGATTGATTGATTGATTGATTGATTGATTGATTGATTGATTGATTGATTGATTGATTGATTGATTGATTGATTGATTGATTGATTGATTGATTGATTGATTGATTGATTGATTGATTGATTGATTGATTGATTGATTGATTGATTGATTGATTGATTGATTGATTGATTGATTGATTGATTGATTGATTGATTGATTGATTGATTTATGGATTGAATGATTGATTAATTGATTGATTGATTGATTGATTAATTGATTATTGAGTGATTGATTGTTTGATTGATTAATTGATTGATTGATTGATTGATTGATTGATTGATTGATTGATTGATTGATTAATTGATTGATTGATTGATTGATTGATTGATTGATCGATTGATTGATTGATTGATTGATTTATTGATTGATTGATTGATTGATTGATTGATTGATTGATTGATTGATTGATTGATTGATTATTGATTGATTGATTGATTGATTGATTGATTAATTGATTGATTGATTGATTGATTGATTGATTGATTGATTGATTGATTGATTGATTGATTGATTGATTGATTGATGGATTGATTGATTGATTGATTGATTGATTGATTGATTGATTGATTGATTGATTGATTGATTGATTGATTTATTGATTGATTGATTGATTGATTGATTGATTGATTGATTGATTGATTGATTGATTGATTGATTGATTGATTGATTAATTGATTTATTGATTGATTGATTGATTGATTGATTGATTGATTGATTGATTGATTGATTGATTGATCGATTGATTGATTATTGATTGATTGATTGATTGATTGATTGATCGATCGATCGATTGATTGATCGATTGATTGATTGATTGATTGATTGATTGATTGATTGATTGATTGATTTTATCTCTTTAAAATTGAACTCGGGGACTTTATACCGATATACTTTTAAACTTGACATTGTCACTTTAGTTAGATGTTTCAATCAAATGTTATTCACTTGAAGTTGTGCATTACCTAACATACCCATTGTACCGTGCCCAAATCTAAAATATGTAATAAAATCTCACATGACCCTCGTTTTAATGGATGGGACATATATTTTTCATATGACCCATGTGACGTATATAATTAGTGAGGCTTAAAATAGAAAGGTAGCAAATCCTATCGGTTGTCGAATGTGAGGATATGGCAAACACCCTCGCCGCTCCGCTTCCTCCACTGCAGTTCTACTGCCACAGGGAAATATAAATATATTCCATTATCCCCTTAATGCAAAGCAATTTCGATCCGATCGTTTTGATATTTAATTAACGGGACACATTCCATCACCTTTGGGGGCAAATCTCAGACACCGCACTTGACCTTTCTGGTGAAATTTAAGAAATTTGAATCCACACATTTCATAGGTAGATTGAAGTTATGTGTCGGTTTCTTGTTTTTAAAACAAAATACCTTGTAAGATTATTAGATTATTAAGATGATCTTAACTTTTCTAATGGAAATGAGAGAAACTTAGGATTAATTTTAATATTTTCAGTCAGATGCGACATTCGTTTAAAACAATATTGTCTCCGCATGGGGACCGCTTGGGGGACGCATGGGGACCGTCTTTATACGGCAGAATCGGACGTCTGTAGGCGTCAGATTCTGACGTATAATATTCAGTGTGAGGACCGTCTTTATACGTCAGAATCTGACGGCTACAGACGTCAGATCCTGACGTATAAAGACGGTCCTCACACTGAAAGAATTCATATATTTCTAATGGTCGTAGACCCATAACATTGGTATTCAAATGAATCGGAAAGAGCTAACTAAGACTTTTATGATGATTTCAAATTAAATTAACCTTCTGGTTTCCATGGTTTACACAACATTTTTTCAGCGCTGTGAGGGTTAATATACATAAAGTTGGCTCCATAATGAAAATTACACTATTTTCTGGATAATGTGTCTGTCAAGATTCCCCATTGACAAAATGTAGACATCCGTCATCTATTTGAAGTGGCAAATTGTGTTAGCAAATCAAGCCTAGAATGTAAAATACCAATAGCATGTCAGAATTTAGAGGGACATTTATTGTATTGAATTTATTTTGTAACATTGAATTTATACTGTTGGTATAAACAAAGATCTTAGGATATTAAATTTTTAAAATCGAGAGTTAAATACTTTATTCAGATGCGTTGTAGTTCCAGCGGCCAATTGAATCTAGCTGAGGAATTGACTTATGGGGATAACATTTTATCTTCAGCAACATTAGTTTAATACAACACTAGCCATGACTTATAATTATCTCCCATCGGCCACTGATGCATCCATAGTTCAATCTCTATCTGCAAAGTTAAAAGACAGTAGCTGCTTACTTGAAAAGAATTATAGCAGCACTTATGTGCAATCAATTTATTAGTCCGGTCTGTCATACAGATGCTATTTTGATAACATACATGTAGATCGTCAAAACCCGGCTAACGCGATACGTTTAGAGTCGGGCCAACATCTACGATGCTGGCCCAATCTAAACCAATAGGTCCATGTCTTGTGTTTGGCGGGAAGTAATAAATGTTTTACTGCATTTAATTTAAATTTATGGTGCACAAATTTAAGCCACGTCAGCTTAAAAACAAAACTGTACCTGAAAAACTGAAAGTGACTTTTAAGTAGAAGGTATCCGGGTCAATGTGGGTGTGCCCACATAAACATCAGAAATAATGCTCAAATCGTGCCACCCTCTCAGACAATAACACAGCAATAAGCCAACGTTCGTATATCCTGATTATCTGGATTGTTTCGGCCGGGCCAAAAATATAACATTTAGATTGATTAGCTCACTCTGTTAACTCTATATATAGGCAGCCTATACAAACTGGGGAAATTTACATACATGTATTTAATAAGTACCGTTACATGTAGTGTAAGTTTGCTGCGCGTTATGTATATCACACGCCATTTGCTTCACTACTGTATATAATTGCATACGAGGAAAACGACAAATAACTTCATATTCAGTCGGTGTGTATCAATTTTACAATGCTGAACTCTTATTTTAATGTAATAAACCCATATCCTGCTGAGTTAATTGAGTTAAATTTTCAACCACTTGGGGTTGTGTCTCGCTACCGCGATCCACAACCCCAAGTGGTTGAAAAATACTCATATTTGTTTAATTTCAGACCAAGCATTTGCAAATCTTGATGTTTAAACACACATTTCTTTCCCAATAACAGTGATTTAGTTGAAAAACGACAATAGTCGTGATCAGCAGGATAAGGGTTAGCATATGGATTGTATTGATGAGCTTGACGGATCTGACGACAAGCAGTGGAGTCAGTGGTCATAACGTCAGTGGACATTTGCAGTTTATGCCAGATTAACCTTTCTCTCACTGTGAGGTGGTTGTTTCTATTTTTCATTTAAACGAAGCTGGAAATGCTAAAGCAATTTCCATCTTCAAATGAAGAAAAATATTTCCTTTACATCTCTCAAAATCGATTGTTTGATTAACTCGAAATCTGACACAAACTAATTTATCTATTTTACTGATAAATTGATGGAAACCGTAAATATACGCCGGTCCTAGCAGCACCAGAGTTATATGTCAAATCGTGTCATAACTATAGGGTCCTAAAAGCACAAGGGTTATATGTCTAATCGTGTCATATCTATACGGTCCTAGCAGCACAAAGGTCAAGGCGTGACTTTCAAATATCAGGTCACGAAGGTGTTCAAGGAGAAGGAGTGTCATCATTAACTGACCCGACATCGGATATTGCTTGACATGATCTATTGTGAATGTTAACCCTTTGCCTGCTGATCACGACAATCGACGATTTAAATCCGTTTTATTAGCTGATTAAAATCACTGTTATTGGGAATTAAATCACTGTTTAAAAATAAAAAATTGTAAATTTGTTCTTTCAAATTAAACAAATATGAGTAATTTTGACAAATTTGAGATTGTGGATCGCGATAGCTGTGATCACATAGCTGTATTACAATAAAGCTCACGCTGTAGGCCTAGTTCTAGCCCTTTAACCGCCGGTGCACATTATGTACCACCTTTTGAACATGTTAAATATAAAATGTGACATCAATATTGAAAACAGTTGACCTCCATTTTGTCAAATCTGAATAATTTTCACTCACTTGAAGTTGTGGATCGCGTCAGCGAGACACAACTTCAGGTGAATGAAAATTCAGATTAAATAATTTGGCGGTTCAAGGGTTACAGATTGCCTTCAGAAACAAAGTGCATATGCAAATGTTTAAATACTGTACTAAAATGTACCTCCAAAAGGCACACCTAAACCTCCCAAAGCTTTCGTGTGACGAATGGAGTGACCCGAACAGTTACAAGAGATATAAGAAACAAAAACAAAAGTGGATAGGCAGATGGACATCATTTTTTGCGAATAAGATTAAGATCTATCATTTTTGTCCAACATGAATTTTCAGTATCAATTTTTTTTAAAATGTGTTAAGCCTCTAGCTGCTGATAGCAAAAAAATTGAATAAAAAACTTCACCATGTGGAAGCAAATTTAATATCTGATACATTGCAATCAGCACTTTTAAAAGTCTATATGAAAAAGCCTATGTGATACTTTCATGCTGATGTCTTCAACTTATCCACATAAACAATTGCGTTTAATTCTTGCATTGGAAAATATAATTTGGATTGAATCATTATTAAAGGCGTCAGCAAGAGCATTTAATTAACAATAGTTACAAATTTTAAACAAAAGTTTGTGGCAAAAAAAGCCAAAAAGGGCTAAAGTGTTACCACCACAAGACCAGAGTGTCCAAGGTGTTATCACCACTAGACCAGGGTGTCTAAGGTGTTATCACCACTAGACCAGGGTGTCTAAGGTGTTATCACCACTGCACCAGGGTGTTGTTTCCGTTACTGGAGTACCAGCACCTGCCCAACAATCTGTCAAAGACAGCTGACGGCCCCGCCGTTTTGTCGTCGCCATTTTTGCCACGCTCCGACGTGAATAATTCCTGTCAGATCGCCAGGACAGGCTCGCTAGAAAAACGGGCGGGATAGATTGGACTAATCGCCGTAATTATTGTGTAACTGGGAGCATCCAATGAAGACCTGATTGCGGAGGGGATGTCCAGAGGATAAAGGAGGCATTCTTGCGGTGATTGCCTGTGCTGGGGAGGAGAGAGAAGACAGGCATACATATTTGTGTTCATCATCTGAAAACGACAAGATGGCGCTTCCCTTCAGGGAATTGAATGTAGTTATCAACTCTTAGACGTTTTTCATTCATTTGAAGCTGGCATTGCTACGACATATTTTGCCAGCTTCAAGTGGAGAAGAGAGAGCCTAGCGTTTTACAAAATGATTGTATTTGATAATTATGTGGCCCTACATAGGTAAAGTTACATTCTAATAAAATATGTTGCTGGAAAAAATAAATATTAAAAACGGTAACATTAGAAATACAAGATTCCAGTGAATAAGTTTTGATGCGAATGAGCGAATAAATTGGCGAATGAATGCGGTTTTGTTTCCATACAGGCTAAACTGGGCCAGTAGAACCTCCTGAGGATAGTGTGATGAAGGAGATTAAACTGCCCTACAGACACAAGTTCAAGTGGCCGAAAATTACAGATGTCTGTTTAATTTGACACCAAACACACACCTCATTCCCAATAACTGTGAATTTAATAAGCTAACAAAACGGAATAAAAACGACTGTTGTCTTGATTGGCAGGCAAATGCCTAAGATCTTACTTGAGTTATTGTGTTTTTTAAATATGCTCTATGAGGCAGTATCACGAATTATAGCAGCCCGACTCCATAAAACTATTTCCAACTCTTTAAAGGGACTGCTCAGGCTGAAATCATAAAAAAATCGGTGATTTTATTTTGGCTTATTAATATGACCATACGATGTAAACATGCTCATAGACTAGAACTGCAAAAGCTTTTAATTTTTGTGCTGCGCATTTACCAGATAGTCTAGATATAGAGACGAATATCCTGATTTCTTATTTGTGACATGGTTGTCCAAAAGAAGAAATCAGGTATTTCGTCTCTATATCTAGCCTAACTGGTAAATGCGCAGCACAAAAATTAAAAAAACTTTTGCAGCTCTAGTCTATGGACATGTTTACATCATATGGTCATTTTAACAAGCCAAAATAAATCACCGATTTTTTATGATTTTAGCCTGAGCCAGTCCCTTTATCATTGCCACCCCAGACATTGTATGTTTGGTTAACTTGGCTTGTTGTGTATGCATTGAAACTGTCACAATAAGGCAACTCGCCTGCGCTGAGACAATCGTCCGCATTACCAGATTATATCACGCCTCCATAAATGACTCACAAATTGCTAAAAATAGTTTGTGGAGATATATTCAGTTAATCAAATTATCTAATTTTGAAAATGCCTAATTTTTACAAATAGGGATATTTTTCAATCATTTGAAGCTGGAAATTGCGTCAGAGATTCCAGCTTCAAATAAAAATAGAATCAAGCAATTCAGTGGCATAAAGGCCAAACATGTCAGCGCTCAAATCATCCTCCGTATTATTAGATTTTAATCTCTCACTTATCTACATAGGGAGCGTGGTTAGTGTCTCACTTTGAAACATTTTTCTCTGGGTGTAATTAATGTTCTTTCCGTTCATCTTTAAGCTGCTCTTTGACGTCATAACAGCGTCACAAGGCTCTCAGATGGTTTTACAGTAAAAACAACCACAAAGAAGATGATTAAACCTATAGAAATAAGGATGATTGGACGCTTTGTTTTGATATATGACACTATGGTATTCTATAAGCTGGGTAATTTTCATTTCCTGTGAGGTGGGGATTGAGCCAGCAGTTCACAGCTCACAGGGAATAAAAATATGGGGATTTTTTACAATGGTGAAAATGTTAACTCTAGTTCTGCTAGGCCCGTATATATACGAGCTAAAGCATGTTTTTGATCAACATAAATTCACTAAATTTGATAAAATAGATTCTGGTAGAAACTAATCTAATATTTGAATATTTGAGATGTATATTTCGTCATTTGTAGCTGGAAATTGCGTCAGCAATTCCAGCTTCAAATGAATGAAAAATACAGTTGAAACAATTCAGCAGGACAAGGGGTAAGATACATCAGTTTTACTTGATTCTGCTTACAGTTTACCTGTAAAAAAGGTAGTCCGAGTGTTTAGTTATTTGAATAATAACACTACGTTATTGAATGTTCCCCAATAACTACTCACAACCTCAAGTTGGAAAGAAATTTTAAAATTAAATGAAGATTTTGTTCTCTACTTTTTGAAATGTAAACTCCAAAGTAAAATTAGAATTATTTGAAGCAATTAGCATGTCTTTATATGGACCTCGCTTATGTGACCTGTCTAGTTTATATATAGATCGTTCTTATGTATCTTTGCGTAAAGCTATAAGATGAATATTTAATCTACCATATCGGACTCACTGTTAACTGTTACATTTGATAACTCAGGTGCTACCAATTAATATACAGGTACATATACGCACCTTTGTTGTTAAAATCTATTTCAGTGAGTAGTAATTATATCAGAAGAATGTGTACAAAGCTATGCTTAAATTGTAGTGGCACCGCACTAGCTAATAGTATAAATTGTATAAATTTCAAATACAATGTTAATAAACTAAGGTTATGTTACGTTTGTGCCACGTTTACAAGCAAATGTAAAGAGTCCAGAGCGACAAACATACAGCCTCGTTTTAGAAAGCGATACGTCATTTCTTTCTAATGGTGTACTTTGCACTATTTTCAATTGTTTTGTTGCCATTAATGCACTAATTATAGAATATAACCTAATTTTGAAATCATTTGCATATTGGCCTTGTGATATGTTTTTTCTGTATATTATGATAGGCTTTCTGTACCTCATTACATCAATAAACATATTATTATTTTCATAAGGCATGTATGGGGATCTATAATGAGTGGGCAAGTGGGCATAAGGCTGGGAATACTCTGACAAATCAGACAGGTTTTGGTCAAAATGTCCATGCTGTCAATGTCGGCGTGGTGGATCCCCGCATATTTTGTGACGTAGTACCCCTTCCCACGTCAGCCCATCCCCAGTCTAATCAGATCAGGACTTCAATGCGCGGGCAAACAGCAGTAACTGCTGGCTTGGAAGGTAACCTGTTACTGTTGTCTGTATGTATGGGAACGGCACAGAACTAAGCCTACATGTTGATTAATCCAATCAGTTCATGTCCGGCGCAGTATTCAGCGATCAAATTAACAATTATGTCTTTTATCCCGGGGTGGAGCAAACACGGCGAATTGATTGTCAACTGTGTGTCAAATAGGACTACTCTGTGAACCTCTATTTACCCGCCCTCACGATGCAATAAAGCTTCTCTTTGCATCTCTGAAAAAGGACTTAATTTTCTACAACCTATGGGTTTTGGAACGAAAATTTTCTTGGAACTGTTTATTAATAACAATATCTTTTTATCATTTGCCACCCATTAAAAGTCATCTTCATCCACTACAAGACGAGAATTGCGACAGCAATTCGCGGCTTGTATTGGATGAAAATGACAATGGTAAATTCAGGCTACATAGGGTTAAGGAAACGTAAATCTATTGACCCCGCTGTAGAATATTACTGAATTTGATAGCTTGAAATCAAAACCAATTATTTTGTCAGAAGTATGTTTAGACATAAGGCAGGTTTATCTTCTGCGATCCCAGTCATGTCGGTCTCGAGTCGTGTTATACGCTGCAAGTCTACATTTCAACAAAACTTTGGTGTATCGCAAACACGTTTGCGTTGGAAAGGATCTCTGAAAAAAGGTGGATAGAATAAATGTGAAACTATAAATATTGTATCAGTCTCAACTTCAATATTATCTCTACATTAGTCACATAAAATTGTGTCGCGACAGCAAAACACAGCGTCAAATGGGTTCAATTACAATTATATAAGTATAAACTTTCAGGTTTAAGGTATCAGCTTCGCCCGTTCCCTATTAACATCACACATGGATTACTATTGGCCCAGTTCCAAAAAAGTAACATTTCAACTATTCCAGATAAAGCTGATAAAAACGTTCAATGTTCAAGTAAAGCCCAGCATGGCATGATGGACCTTATCAGCTGCTTATGGGAATGGGCGGGGGCCCTAGGGTAGTGGTTAGCACCGCGGTTTGAAAGAAACAAAAATGTTTCTTCCCCATCCACGTGTGAAACTCAATATTGTGGGGAGCCTCCGTGACCGAGCGGTAGCGTGCTCGACCTCAGACCGCCAGGGCTCGAAGTTCGAATCCTGTGTCTGGAGGACAGTGTCATCTCATTCATCTCACCATTCTCAGTAGGTTGTCCTGGCCCAGTTTAGCCTATATGTGCACAAAGGTGGCCTAAAGCCCGATTCATTTCATTTCATTTCATTTTGCTTATGGGAATGATTTGGTTTACAAAGTGTCAGTTTTGCATGCAGCCGTCCTCTTGAGGCCTACACGTACATATGTGTCAGAATTCATGCAGCGATCCTCTTGAAGTCTACAAATCTGTCATCCGCGGAAGGGACTTCTCAATAATCTACCATCCGGTGGTAATATTCCAAGCATGTGTGAAAAAAACGATTTTTTTAACAAGTTAGCTGAGTTAGAATACGTATCAGAACCTCAAATTACACGATTTTAACCCTTTCAAGACTGAGTTTGCCATTGTCATCTTCATCCACTACATGTAGTGAACGAAAATGACTTGAAGTGAGTGACAAATGAAAAAATATACTGTAATTTTTAAAACAGTTCCATGTAAATTTTCGTTCTAAAACCACCAGGTTTCAGGAAATTTAGTCATTCAGATGCGAAATGATGTTTTAATGCATCGTGAAGGCTTAAGGGCTAAGAAGTAGCTGAGACTGAATATGAATCAGGAGTAACTAGACTAAAGAGGGACACCTTTAGAGCCTCTATCACACGCCTGACGTCCTTATCCTGCGTGCAGGGTGTACTTGTCTTCCCACTACACCCTGCCAGATATGAGCCTGTGTCTACCTATTTGGGACCCCACTCCAGGAGGACACACGTGCCTCTCGTGCGACACCCCCCAAGCTTAGACATCAAAGCTAATCGCAACGCGCCGGCAATCAGACCGCACCGTCTGGCCTGGGAACATCAAGCCAAGTGACAGTATACGCGAAGCGATGCGAGAACTTGGCCAACGCTGTTCCAACATTGTGATAGCGTCGATGAAAATGGCCCAACATTGAGGCAGCACTGTATCCTTGCCATCTGCGAACTGTTATTTGTACAGCTTATCACACAATTATAGAGTGTGTACAACTGGATTATACAGTCAAATATTGCCACCTCTGATTACAAATTGAATAATTAGAGCTTAAAACGGGGGATTACATCAGCTAATAAATCAAAAACAGTTTAAACAGTGGCTAAACTCTTATTCTTGTGATTTTGTGTCGATATAATCCACCTAATTATCTACTTATGAACGAAAACGCACGCAAAATATGTGGTTTAATTTTGAAAAATAATACGTAATTTCGAGATTAAATGTGCTCATATAAAGTCAAGAAAATAATTCATAACGTTATATGTGTCTTTATTTATAGTAAAATATGTATGCTATGACATACTTGAATTAGAAATGTATGGGTAACATATTTATTGCAATAAAAGCTATATTTGTTCTACATGTACCACTTTCACAATTTTGGGCAGAGTTTGAAATTTAGGGGAGGGGCCGACAGTTGGGAGTCGCGTGGAGAGGGGTGCTCAAATAGGTGGAAAAGGCCTCATCGCATTCAGGGGTAGAGTGAGAACGATTACAACTGAAATCTCTACAGGGTGGACGTCCCCAATCCTCCAGGAATAAAACGAATCCCTTCCACCTGTGTCTGTAGCGTGTGTGATACCTAGGAAGAATCAGACGTCAATGCAAGGTTGTTTTAATGTTGATCCAGCGTCGCCGACGGTGGCTTAGCATTGAAACGACCTTGCATTGACGTCCTTGACGCATTGACATCCTGTGGATGTCTCGTGTGTCACTGCTCATATAACGTTAACCGTGTAGGAATTCACTTCACCATATCTCTGTCGATTCATTAGCATGATTAGCTCAGCACTGGGACAGTGCAGCTTATGTTGGCTCAGCACTGAGGCATTGTACAGCTGATTTTGACCCAGAGCTGTATCAACGTTGAGTTCTTTTTAGAGTTTCATGTCTGCAACGATCTCTATTTTTAGCAGAAGTGGCGTAAATCTGTCATAATTAAGGAAAACAGAGATATCAAGTGTCAAAACAGTGCATGATATTATGACAGCGTGCAGACTGTAACAATAACAGGCATGACGCAGGCATTGTGCACTTAATCTTTAAAACTCTTAACCCTTTAACCACCAAATTATTCAATTTGAATTTTCACCCACTTGAAGCTGTGTGTGTGAAAGTGAGTGAAAATTATACAGATTTGACAAAATGGAGGTCAACTCTTTTTAAATCTTGCTGGTTGATGACACATTTTATCTTTAACATATTCAAAATGTGGTATTTAATGTGCTAATAAAAAATGAAAACCGAATATATGCGGCACCGGCGGTTAAAGGGTTAAAAAAGTGGGTGTTCAATGACATGTAGAGTATATTATATCAGTACGTATTATCATGGAGATTATATAACCTCCTTGGTATAATAGAGATTCTTAAAGGGACTGGTCCAGGCTAAAATCATAAAAAATCGGTGATTTTATTTTGGCTTCTTAATATGACCATATGATGTAAACATGTCCATAGACTAGAACTGTAAAAGTTTTTAAATTTTTCTGCTGCGCATTCACCAGTTAGGCTAGATATAGAGACGAAATTCCTGATTTCTAATTATTGACAACCATGTCAAAAATTAGAAATGCGGGAATTTCGTCATATGGTCATCGTCATTTACATCATATGGTCATATTATTAAGCTGAAAAAAAATCACCGATTTTTTTATGATTTTAGCCTGGGCCAGTCCCTTTAAAGCAGACACGGCGCCGACAGTCATCTTCCCACACAAGGCTAGCTGCTCCCGAGATCGTAGACCGTCTGCGACCTCGGGAGCAGCGAGCCTTGCTGTCAAGAGGGTGCCGACAGTGCGCATGCCCCTTTCATCGTCTATGGAGGGTGGGGGAGGCTGAATATGCGTGACTACAAGCGTGACAGTGCTTAGCTTATGATGGATTCTTTAAATGGGATGGACCCCATATACTCACTCCCAGATTCCCCCCCCCCAAAAAAAAAGTAGAAAACCTGTTTCGCTACCACGACGCACGGCTCGGAATATTATGGTCACCTCGTGGCATAGCCTACGAAACAGTTATGAAATCACTTTTTTTGCTCTATTTCTTTAAAATTAATTCGATACACGAATAGCGGGTTTTAAATACTATACACATAGATATGAACGGGTATGCGTACTTGAGACGAAAACGGTGTTGGTATTTGTCAGGCCGACAGGAATGAATAAATGAATGAATGAATGATTGAATGAACGAACGAACGAACGAACGAACGAACGAACGAACAAACGAACGAACGAACGAACGAACGAACGAACGAACGAACGAGCGAACGAACGAACGAGCGAACGAACGAACGAACGAACGAACGAACGAACGAACGAACGAACGAACGAACGAACGAACGAACGAATGAGCGAATAAATGAACTGTGGTTTGTGCACATGTAGGCGAAATTTGGTCAGACTTATATAACACTTCAGAAGACAAGCAGACACTGTGACTTAATCACGCGAGTGAAATATCGCGCCGGAATTACTTATCTTAATGATGTAATTTACACATATGACGCGATGCGATAAACACCTTTATTGTGCAATAATTTTAGATTGAAACAGAAGCGATTTGATAAAATGTACCTTGTCCAATCAAAGCAATAGCGAAGCTGGCCCACGCATGAAATCAGACCGACTGACAGCGGACTTTGTAAACCAGAGCGGCTTACAACGGATTGTGTAAATTGTCTTTAGTATCATTTTAATGGTTGATAACGGATCTTCGTGACAGCAAAATTTTAAGGATAAAAATACAAAACGTCATATTATAACCGTAATGATTCTTTCTTTTAAATTATAAAACTGGACATTGAGTCCGAAAGTGCAAGGTGTGATTTAAGGACAATATCTGATGCTATTAAGTCAGCATTACCATATCCTCTGGCTGGACTGTGGTATCAGGGCGCTGACATTAACGGGATATACTGTTTCTGTTATTGATATATGTCTCTCTTATTGAAAAATAAGCAGTTATTGTTCTGTGCTTTTGCACCGTCACACCGGTAACGTGCAAAGGCGAGCAGTAGTAGCTGATCACATGAAAATGAAGCAGTTACTGCTGTTTGTCTATCAAAAACTAAAAACTGCTTCTGTAGAATGTGGCATTGTTGTCGCTGCAAATCCGCCTACATGTAGTCGATCACTTTAGTTCTAGTGCTGATTCTTCTATTTTGTGACCTGATGACATTTGGCTGGCCAAGTGGTTTGACCATGCAGTGTGGTCGCGGCTATTCCACATGTGACAACCAATAAAAGCGGTTTCATATTACCATAATCCACTCCGAGAACGATCTTATTATTCAGATGCATGATAATTATCATTGCACAGTTTTGTGCCTTGAAGCAATTATTATTAATCCCCGCGTTTTGTTTTCACTCAATGATCACCATGATTTCCCATCAGGTATTTCTGGAATTTCAATTCACTTAAGACAACTTTCACCACTGATAGGTGGCAATGTCGACAACTATTCGCGCCTCAAGAACAATAAAAGATGATGTTAAAGCATATGTTCTAAAATCCTAGTATTTGCCATAGTGTTATACACATTTAGACCAATTTTATAACTCATATTTCTGTACTCGAGCCTTTGTTTTATAGCATTGCAGATCTACTCTATAATATAATGTATGCTTTGTGATGTAGAATTTTACACCCATACTTATATACCCCCACCCTACAACTCATTCAATAGTATTTGACACTGCTTTATTATTTATATATGCTTTCTGTAAATTAGGTTAGTAGAATAATCCCAGCAAACACCAGGCGCTGACCCATTTCTGTTTCAACGCTGGCCCAGCATTAGGACAGCACTGGGTCAACGTCTCGTGTTTTTGTGGGATGCGAGTATGATTTCGGTCGTATATTCTCTGTAAATCATGGTTTGGTACATCATACTGTATATATCTATATATCTATATATCATATATAAAGCCCACGATTTGGTATTTGACTTATTTTTCTATATAATGTAGCTCATGATCTGTTATTTGACTCTGTGTTTTCTATATAGCCCACGATTTGGTATTTGACTTTGTTTTCTATATAATGTAGCTCATGATCTGTTATTTGACTCAGTGTTTTCTATATAGCTCATGATTTGTTATTTGACTCTGTGTTTTCTATATAGCCCACGATTTGGTATTTGACTTTGTTTTCTATGTAATGTAGCTCATGATTTATTATTTGACTCTGTGTTTTCTATATAGCCCACGATTTGGTATTTGACTTTGTTTTCTATATAATGTAGCTCATGATCTATTATTTGACTCTGTGTTTTCTATATAGCCCACGATTTGGTATTTGACTTTGTTTTCTATGTAATGTAGCTCATGATTTGTTATTTGACTCTGTGTTTTCTATATAGCCCACGATTTGGTATTTGACTTTGTTTTCTATGTAATGTAGCTCATGATTTGTTATTTGACTCTGTGTTTTCTATATTGCCCACGATTTGGTATTTGACTTTGTTTTCTATATAATGTAGCTCATGATTTGTTATTTGACTCTGTGTTTTCTATATAGCTCATGATTTGGTATTTGACTTTGTTTTCTATATAATGTAGCTCATGATTTGTTATTTGACTCTGTGTTTTCTATATAGCCCACGATTTGGTATTTGACTTTGTTTTCTATATAATGTAGCTCATGATTTGTTATTTGACTCTGTGTTTTCTATATAGCTCATGATTTGGTATTTGAGTGTGTTTTCTATATAGCTCATGATTTAGTATTTGACTCTGCTTGGCTCTGTGGTTTTTCTATATCTCATGATTTGTTGCTTGGCTCTGTTGTAGAATCCACGCTGGTTGAGCTACAGCCACCAGAGAGAGAAGAGCCATCAAGCCAACACCTAAGAGAAGACGATCTGCAGGATCGCTGGATGCCACTTAACAACTTCCCCATCGGTGAGAAACGGAGCGATGTGAGCGAGGACGGGGTCGCGGAACGGGCGATGCAACTCGCCGTGGACAAGCGCAGGATGCGACTGTCGCGGCGTCGCAGGCCTAGCTGCGACACGAACAACGTGAGTGCGGCCATGATTCTGGAGTTCCTAAGGACAGGTCGTATGTGTGGGCGCAGAATGTCAAGGTTCAGATATGGATTGTCAGGCAGATAGAGACCTCCGCCACGTTCTGATGTGTTGTGATCCCCCAAGAAAAATACTTTTAGATATCGACTGGGTGTCTTCGCCGGAATGCCCTTCCTGCACGCATCGATCGACGTGCCGCCAACGCAGCGCAAGACGCACGCTGAACACTAAACCAACGCTCAGCTGAGTGTGCCTAGCGTTCAGGTTGCGTCTTGTCTTTGTTTTGGTCTTTACTACCAAGTGGTCATGGTATCAGATTATTCCAATGACGAAAGGATCTCATTTGAATTCACATATATAGAGTGGTTGGCAAATACACAATTACAGACACAAACATGACATGTCTATCCCCTACACACATTGTAAACGTCTGTTTCTGTAATTACAAAAATATCTCATTAGTTGAAGCAAAAGGAACATAATATTATGTTATTCAACCTTATTTTTCAGACCATTTACATGAGGTATGATACAGATTGACGTCGATAATTTAACTTCAAATAATATATAAACAATTGGTGTGTAGGGGTCTTCATATTCTCATAACTAGCAGTAGATAATTTACTTCACAACATGATGAATCTGAAAACGACAAATCTGCTTGAATAAATGCTTGCTGTTGGTGTATCCGTGGTTTAACTTTGTCGCCAATATATCGCGTTCATTGTGATCATTCTCTTTTTCTCTCTTCCTGACTAGCTGCATATTTTTCGTGTGTCTTATTTATCACTTGCCGCCCTGTATTTGAATGTCGCATCCACCTATCACTATAGCGTTGCTCATTTATAGACTTATTATGTCATGTAAATTGCAGAACAATACGTGAATAAACTGATTATTGATAATAGTATTTCTATTTTAGGCCTAGATGAGCTTATGCCATCGTGTTGCATCTGGCGTCAGTCGTCTGTCCACAATTCACAACAAATGCTTCTTCTCTCTCAATTCTTATCCGATTTTAATTTTTGTTTGGTTTGTTTGAAATAGCTCGTACCAGTGCATGAAACATACTCATGGTTTCAGAAATTTTAGTTATTAATTAAGTTATTACCTAATCAGATCCTAGTTAGGACACGCTTTTGACAATTCACAAGACTTATTTATTGATTAAGTAATCACCTAATTAGGACACTCTGTCACGAGAAATGCTCCCTCAAATTGTATCCAATTTAATTCAATTCAGTGTACAAGATACAATACAAATAACAGTTTGATAACATATACAAAAAAAAACATAAAAATATGTACACGAAGCACATAATAATAAATAATAATATCACTGGAATATAAAAAGCAAATGTACACCTGGGAGAGAAGCTAAACAGGATCCATTGGAACCTTTGCTAGTAGTTCCCACCCAACATATTTTTCAGTTTCCACCAGCCCTTTATATTATGATTATCATACACTATAAACCCTGCTCCGCCATGTTAGCTCAATTATTTTGGGGCAAAATTGTTGCATTAATTTTAATGAGCTAACCTGGCACAATTGTTATCATCTTTTCAGCTTGTTAATATTGGGTTATTCCGGTTTCATGCCGTAGCTTAGAACACAATTTTATTATGCCAACTCAGAGTGAGTTGGTTATTTTGCATTCATCAAAATAAATTCATCTGTATCAGATTGGATCACTTGGTTTATCCTATGCTACTTTACTGAGGTCGGAGTGATCACATTTGATCATATCAAACTAAAACTAATAAATTATTTTAGAATAACACAACGAGAATTAGCTATTGTGAGTCACTCACTTTTCGTCATATTCGGTCATTTAAAAAAACGACGCCATAAAACAATCAAAACTAGCTATCGACACAAAGAAAAATATTTCACTGCTCATTGAGCCAACATTCAGCCAACGTTGGCGCGGCATTAAAAATGTCGGCCCACCATTTGGCCAACACAATTATCTTTGTGACCTGTCATTCTATTAGACTGTAGGAAGATCATCTCAAAAGAGATAATCTGACCACATAGGTACAACATTGGCCCAATGTTGCTGGGCAGACCACAGCAGTGGACAGTGACCAGCAACCAGCAAATTTACTTGATTGAGGATTCTATTTTTTCTAGGAGGTTATTTCTTAAAGACATCAATTAAAAAAAGCTTCAGCACATGACATAATGTTATTTAACATGTTTAAGAAAAAGATATTTCCCCCGCACAGATTCACACAAAAATGAACAGATAACTGAAAATGATTTTATTTCAAGATATTATATATTCTGTGTAACTCACAAAGTCTTAATTTGCTAATTAATCACTTAATTAGTCAAAAACATTATCCAGCGTGAATTAGGGCCAGTTAGCGTTTAACAACCTTGTTGAAATAGGTCAACTAGGCTCAAAATGGGCAAAGTTTTGATGGCTTTATTTGTGCAGTTACAATAAAACGATTTGATTGCATTGTCCTGCGACGTTTAATTAAAGGTAGGTTGCTTAACTTGTATTTGAATAAATAAAGAAATGCATGCCAACTTAACTCAAATTGAAAATTTTCTATGATAGCTCAAACTAACAAGCCAGAGATAAGCGTGTTCGTTTAAGCCGTTTGAACAAAATAAAATTGTGTGACAAAAAGTCAACACAGTGCAATTCGATTGGATTACCTATGCTGGGTCAACATGCATAATTCACAAGAAATGCTTCTCCTTCCTCAATTATTCTCCAATTTTAATATTGTTTGGTTTGTTTGAAGGAGCTCGTATCCGTTCAAATTTTATTCCGTAATTAACTTATGCCCTAATTAAGTCCCGATTAGAACCTTTCTCGATCCTTCCTCAATTCTAAGCTGATTTCAATTATGTTTAGTTTATTTGAAAGAGCTCGTGTCTGTGCATAGAACTGCCTCACGAATTTCATACAAAATATTTTGTAAATAAGGTATATCCTAATTAAGGATGAGCTTTTGTGTCATTGACACTCTGGTTACCTAATATTAAATTATTTTCATATGATGTGATGAATTAAGACTAGAATTTTACCGACAATGATACAAATCACTATGATATATTGCTAATCAAAGAAAAATCGCTGTTTGCCCACTTACCACAGACAGTGACGTCTTACTTTTCAAAGTATATACATGTAGTGTAGAATGCATATAAAAAACGTGCCTTATTTTTTGGTAACGTTTACATCAGAATTGATATACCTAAAACCTATTTAATGCTGTAGAGGTTGTTGATATTTGGCGATGATAACTACCAGTTGTTTTATCGGTGTGCACTACCAATGTATCAGTTGATTATCTATTTAGTAAATGTATTTGATTACCAAAGAAACGATATGTCGAGCTATGGATACTGGGAATCGTGCCAATTGGTCAATTTTAGCTCAATTTTCTTTTGTAATATACTATTTCAACTGGATCAACAGTTCAACTAGGTCAGTCAATCTATCTAGATCACTCCTAGACAATCTTCTAAAATATCTAACTATTTGAGCACAAGAGTCTATTTTAAGCAATACCAAGGTCACTCATTGTAACGGCATATGGGGACAAAATTATCATTTATGATAAAAACAAATGACTTCTCAATGGATATGGATCGAAATCAGAACAAAAACATGTTAATATCAATCTTATTGGTCAGTTAGTTTGTCTTCATAGTTATTCAAGATAATTACCGGTACATAGTCAGATTTGAGAAAATATGTGAATTGATCCATTTTAGTATGATTCTCTATTATCATACCTCATGGTAATTAGTATAGAAATTAGTAAATACATCTGTAACTACTCACCAAACTGTAAGTTAAACTATCATGTCACCCAGGCAGTTACTACTGTAACTACTCACCAAAAATGTAAATTAAACTATCATGTCACGTAGTCATTACTACTGTAACTACTCAACAAAAAGTTAGTTAAACTATCTTGTGACGCAGCCAGTTCCTACTGTAACTACTCAACTAAGAGTGAGTTAAACTATCATGTCATGTAGCCAGATCTTACGATAATTATTCACCGGAAAGTTAGTTAAACTATCATATCACGTCGCAAGTTCCTACTGTAATTATTCAGCGGAAAGTAAGTTAAACTATCATGTCACTTAGTCAGTTCCTGCTGTAACTACTCACCGGAAAGTAAGTTAAACTATCATGTCACGTGGCCAGTTCCTATTGTAATTACTCACCGGAAAGTAAGTTAAACTATCATGTCGCGTAGTCAGTTCCTATTGCAGCTACTCAACGGAAAGTAACTTAAACGAACATGTCATATGGTCAGTTCCTACTGTAACTACTCATCATAAAGTAAGTTAAACTATCATGTCACGCAGCCAGTTCCTATTGTAACTACTCACCGGAAATTAAGTTAAACTATCATGTCACGCAGTCAGTTCCTACTGTAACTACTCACCGGAAAGTAACTTAAACTATCATGTCACGCAGTCAGTTCCTACTGTAGCTACTCTCCGGAAAGTAAGTTAAACTATCTTGTGACGTAGTCAGCTCCTACTGTAGCTACTCTCCAAAAAGTAAGTTAAACTAGCTTGTGACGTAGTCAGTTCCTACTGTAGCTACTCTCCGAAAAGTAAGTTAAACTAGCTTGTGACGTAGTCAGTTCCTACTGTAGCTACTCTCTGAAAAGTAAGTTAAACTAGCTTGTGACGTAGTCAGTTCCTACTGTAGCTACTCTCTGAAAAGTAAGTTAAACTATCTTGTGACGTATTCAGTTCCTACTGTAGCTACTCTCTGAAAAGTAAGTTAAACTAGCTTGTGACGTAGTCAGTTCCTACTGTAGCTACTCTCTGAAAAGTAAGTTAAACTAGCTTGTGACGTAGTCAGTTCCTACTGTAGCTACTCTCTGAAAAGTAAGTTAAACTAGCTTGTGACGTAGTCAGTTCCTACTGTAGCTACTCTCTGAAAAGTAAGTTAAACTAGCTTGTGACGTAGTCAGTTCCTACTGTTAGCTACTCTCTGAAAAGTAAGTTAAACTAGCTTGTGACGTATTCAGTTCCTACTGTAGCTACTCTCTGAAAAGTAAGTTAAACTATCTTGTGACGTATTCAGTTCCTACTGTAGCTACTCTCTGAAAAGTAAGTTAAACTAGCTTGTGACGTAGTCAGTTCCTACTGTTAGCTACTCTCCAAAAAGTAAGTTAAACTAGCTTGTGACGTAGTCAGTTCCTACTGTAGCTACTCTCTGAAAAGTAAGTTAAACTATCTTGTGACGTATTCAGTTCCTACTGTAGCTACTCTCTGAAAAGTAAGTTAAACTAGCTTGTGACGTAGTCAGTTCCTACTGTAGCTACTCTCTGAAAAGTAAGTTAAACTAGCTTGTGACGTAGTCAGTTCCTACTGTGGCTACTCTCTGAAAAGTAAGTTAAACTAGCTTGTGACGTATTCAGTTCCTACTGTAGCTACTCTCTGAAAAGTAAGTTAAACTAGCTTGTGACGTAGTCAGTTCCTACTGTAGCTACTCTCCGAAAAATAAGTTAAACTATCTTGTGACGTAGTCAGTTCCTACTGTTAGCTACTCTCCGAAAAGTAAGTTAAACTATCTTGTGACGTATTCAGTTCCTACTGTGGCTACTCTCTGAAAAGTAAGTTAAACTAGCTTGTGACGTAGTCAGCTCCTTCTGTGGCTACTCTCTGAAAAGTAAGTTAAACTAGCTTGTGACGTAGTCAGTTCCTACTGTGGCTACTCTCTGAAAAGTAAGTTAAACTAGCTTGTGACGTATTCAGTTCCTACTGTGGCTACTCTCTGAAAAGTAAGTTAAACTAGCTTGTGACGTAGTCAGTCCCTACTGTAGCTACTCTCTGAAAAGTAAGTTAAAATATCTTGTGACGTAGTCAGTTCCTACTGTAGCTACTCTCCGAAAAGTAAATTAAACTAGCTTGTGACGTATTCAGTTCCTACTGTAGCTACTCTCTGAAAAGTAAATTAAACTAGCTTGTGACGTAGTCAGTTCCTACTGTAACTACTTAACCAAAAATAAATTTAACTATCATGTTACGTGGTTAGTTCCTACTGTAACTACTCTCTGAAAAGTAAGTTAAACTAGCTTGTGACGTAGTCAGTTCCTACTGTGGCTACTCTCTGAAAAATAAGTTAAACTAGCTTGTGACGTATTCAGTTCCTACTGTGGCTACTCTCTGAAAAGTAAGTTAAACTAGCTTGTGACGTATTCAGTTCCTACTGTAGCTACTCTCTGAAAAGTAAGTTAAACTAGCTTGTGACGTAGTCAGTTCCTACTGTAGCTACTCTCTGAAAAGGAAGTTAAACTAGCTTGTGACGTAGTCAGTTCCTACTGTAGCTACTCTCTGAAAAGTAAGTTAAACTAGCTTGTGACGTAGTCAGTTCCTACTGTAGCTACTCTCTGAAAAGTAAGTTGAACTAGCTTGTGACGTAGTCAGTTCCTATTGTAACTACTAAACCAAAAGTAAGTTAAACTATAATGTCACGTAATCAGTTCCACCCACCAACAGTATACTACGCGATTTGATGCATAATAAGATGGACACCGTCACCAAGGAGAGAAATATGCCGCTGGCATGTACCCACTCATGTAGTATGCACTCACTGATAGTATGTACTCACTGCTTTATATTTGCATTGTACATCTAGAACGGTCAAACTTTCAAACAAAAAGATTGTTACCTTTGTGGGTGCATTCCAAATATAAATTGATATAGTGATAATACACCTGTCCTCTATCTATGCATATATAGATGTTTATGCGGTCAGGTATCTTAACAATCTTGGCAGACATCACCGCAGGTGCATCCTTCGAAAATGTGATATAGCAAACGCCACACACTTACTGTATTCTGTTTCCACCTCCAGTATGGTGCCCTGATGCAGAAACTTATACAGAAGCCCGTTGTCGTAGCAATAATGAATGTCACATAGATAATATAGCCACCCTTAGATATCGTTTTAATACTAAAAAATAGCACAAAGAAGCCCTCTCCAGTAGAACGCAATGATATAAAAACATTCTGAATGATGTTTAGTGAAAACAGTTGCTAATAAGGCAGATAAATGTTGCGGATTCGTCTTTTATCCACATGACGAAACCATAATTGATAAAAAAAATATTACAACAGGATGTGTCCTTTTATCGATGTATGATATGTTCTCATTGTGGACACTTGCCTTCCATATGACACTCTCTCACAACGTCTGGATGGTTTGGATGAGAAGGCTAATGTCAGACAGTACTATGGATCAGTTCATTTTGAAGTGCCTACTGAACTTGATCCATTTCCTACTAGCTTGCTGAAGGATTGTCTCGACATTATAATCGAACCAATCACTAGTATCAGCAATAAATCTCTCCAAGAGGTGTTTTTCCGGACCAGTTCAAAAAAAACATTTATTAGGCCTCTCCCCGGTGAGATGAAGTTTATCAAGTCATGAACGTTGATGAATGTTCATGAACATTCATGAACATTCATCAATGGCTCATCAAGCCAGTCATGTGTTCATGAACTGTTTATCAAAACAGTTCATGACAAATCATGAATATTAATGAACACTTGATGAACTAATGCTGTTCATGAATTAGTTCATGAAGTTCTTATGGAAAGTTTCATGAACAGTCATGAATTTTTATGAACTTGGTAGGATCAATTCAGTTCATAGCTAAGTTCACGAAAGTTCATGAGAGAGTTTCATGAACTTTGATGAATTATTATGAACTTGATAAGTCTTAATTCGGTTCATGGCTAGTTCATGAAAATTCACGAGGGACTGTTTCATGAGCTGTGATGAATTGTTATGAACTTGATTGGTCTCATTATTTAGTTCATGAAAGTTCATGAGAGATTTTCATGAAATTTGATGAATCTTTTTGAACTTGATAAATCTTAATTCGGTTCATGAATAGTTCATGAAAGTCCTTGAGGGACTGTTTCATGAACTGTGATGAATTGTTATGAACTTGATTAGTTTCATTATTTAGTTCATGAAAGTTCATGAGAGAGTTTCATGAACTTCGGTGAATTATTATGCACTTGATAAGTCTTAGTTCGGTTCATTGCTAGTTCATGAAAGCTCATAAGGGACAGCTTCATGAACTGTGATGAATTGTTATGAGCTCTAAATCTCAGTTAGTTCATTGTTTGTTCATGAAAGTTCATGAACTGTGGTGAATCATAGCCTAATTACCCTGGCGAGTATGGTGTCAACTACGCAATGGCCAATTAACTAATTAATTAGCTAATTGTGCCTTTCTGATTTTGAGTATCAACCACATAATACATAATATTTTAAAATAATTAGTTTCTCAGTTTTCTGTTCAGTTCTGTGTAATACTGTGAGAGGGGAGATCTATTTTTTTAATTAACAAACTAAAGCTTAATTAGTTTGTTGTGTTTATGTAAGAAGTAACCTCAGAAAAATATAATTCTGAATCAAAATACTATATGTATTAGTCAGGTCAAAAGACTTGAAAGTGAATGAATTTTCATGAACAATTCGTGAACATTCATTAACATCGACACGAACTTTGTTTGCGAAGCTCATGAACGTTTTTGAAAGTTTATTGGCTATCTGGTTCATGAATTATTAGAGTTTATGGCCGTTCATGAACTAGGTTGACAGTTCATGCATTCATGAATGTCTCATTTGTTGTTCAGGAACATTTATGAATAGTTCATGAACACATTTAAGGAACGTTCATGAATGTTCATTAACTATTTAGTTCATGAATTTTTTGAGTTCATGGTTTTTCATGAACTAGCCCTGGTTTATGAATTATCTGAGTTCATGACCGTTCATGAACAACCCATGTTCATGAACAAAGTGAGAGTTCATGAACAGAATAAGTTCATGAACTCATGAACTTTCATGAAAGTCTCATTTTTGTTCAAGAATATTCATGAACCGTTCATGAACACGTTGATGAACGTTTCATAGTTTTTTGTTCATGAACATTCATGAACTATTCATGAATGTTCATGAACAGTTCATGATCATCTCACCGGGCAGTGCTAAAAAACCAACTCTAGATAAAAATGAACTAAAAAAATACGGTCCAGTTTCAAACTTCAGTTTTATATCAACGATTTTGAAAAAAGTTTTCGCATCTCGCCTACTTTCGCACATGGAATAAAATTCGATGTCTAATAATTTGCAATCAGCATACAAGAAATTCCACTCCACTGAATCAGCTATTTCACAGGTCGAAAACGATGTTTTACTCGATATGGAGGAGGGCAGAGTGACAGCACTCACCCTCCTTGACCTATATGCTGCTTTTGACACAATTGACCACCTCACGCTAATTAGCCGCTTGTCATCGTGGTATGGAATTTCTGGTACAGCACTTGACTGGTTTACATCGTACTTGAGCAACCGATGTTAACGGGTGGAAATTCAGGATTATAATTTTGAAGCGGTTTATATATCTTTTGGTGTACCTCAAGGCTCTGTCCTTGGACCTATACGTTTTACCCTATATACTGCTCCCCTCAGTCACGTCATCGCTGAGCATGATGTAGAGCACCATCTCTATGCCGATGACACACAAATTTATATATCTCTATCCGGTTCTGAAGCTTTACAATCCCTAACTGATTTAAAATCCTGTGTTACTGATGTTTTCACTTGGATGACAAATTCGAAGCTAAAGCTAAATCAAAGTAAAACCGAGTTTATCATCATCGGTTCTAAAAAACAAAGAGAAAAGTTCAAAGATATATTCCCTATATTATTACTTGACCATGACACACTTCCTAAAGCATTCGTTAGAAATTTGGGACTCGTTTTTGATTGTGATTTTAACTTCAAACGACAAATCTCTCAGACTTGCAAAATATGCTTCCAACACATCCGTGATTTTCGGCGTATTAGGAAGTACCTTAGCCCAGAAGCTGCAAAATCTGTTGCATGTGCTCTAGTCACTAGTCATCTTGACTATTGCAATTCCCTTTTGTACTATCTTCCTGACCGGGACATTGAAAGATTGCAGCGGGTACAAAATTGTGTGACACGTGTAGTCTGTAAAGCTTCTCGTTTTAGCAGATCTAAGCCTCTCTTAAATTTTCGTCAATGGCTACCAGTAAAATACCGCATACGCTTTAAACTCTGTACCATTACTTTTAAAGCCTTCCTTTTTCACCAACCTACATATCTCTTTAATTATTTAGTACCACTTCAAAATTCAAGACTGCTTAGATCCTCCAACACAAATATGTTAACTGTTCCACGTTTTCGAACAAAATAGGGATCAAGGGCTTTTGCAGTTGCAGCTCCCTCCACCTGGAATTCACTGCCGGTTAATCTGAGAACTGCGAGTACAGTCACCTCATTTAAAAATAAGCTGAAGACTTTTCTTTTCGATTCGGCTCCCCCCCCCCTCCTAATTCCTCGGAGATTCGGCGCCCAGTTGACGACTTACGCTTTGACTCTCGATATTGAGCTCGTTTCGATTTGGATTCTGCGCCTCTGAGCTCGTATCTCTGAGGATTTAGGCGCAATAGAAGTTACCGAATTGAATTGAATTCCAACGACTAGTGTTCAGCGTCATGTTCAACATGAAAATGGGGTCGCCATACTGGACAATTCACTTTCCTGTGATGTTTGATCTCACTGTTTCTAAATCTGACGCCTACTTCCCAGTAAACGTAACTTACATCGCATACTAGAAAATCTAAGATGTCCGCTACTCAAAAGCTATGTTTTCTCATAAACATTAAATCGTGCGAGCATATAATGAATTACCATAACTACAACTAAGACACGTTTCTAAGGGTTTTGACATCACTCATTATAAATTTGGTGCCTATTGTTATTTGACCGTACTTAGCATATTGCAAAATCTTATATAGCGTGAATCAAATCTTTGAATATGATAATGTTGGCGGCCATTTTGAATTTTGTTATCCGGATTAGCGGATATTTGATTAATTACATAATATTTTAGCTTCAATTGAGTAGTGTCTACAGTGGAATTAACTATTATAAAAAAAATTATAACGATATATTTGAATATGATAATTCCATTATCCCAATTCGGGCGGTTCAGTTTGATTTCGCGGCCATTTTGAAATATGCAAATTGGGACATTTGACGGGACAAAATCGATCGGGGTGTTCCTCTTATCTGATGCAAAACATTAAAATGTACGTACCGTGGGTGAAATTTCGTGTTTTTTCGCAATCTGAACACTACATCGCCTTAGCACGCCTACTAAAACCCTTGGGGTTCCCAAGTACCACGTATGTATATAGCTACGCTACACTGGTACACATTGCTTAGCTATAATAAAGGGATAATCTGGCTGGCGGCCTGAATTTTAGAATATTGCGATTCCAGTCAAAGTTACTTTCAAATTTACATAATATATTTAAAATCAGGATGATAGAAGGGTGTTTAAATTATAAGTATATGACGTTTGGGGAGGCAATACTGGGAAATTATGTTTTTGGTGGCATCTATATTGGATTTTCCAGTACAGCGATCCCAGTCAATGCTACAGTAAAATGATTATCTGATTTAGAATCAGTGAGGTGAAAATATATAGAAAAATGTTTTTTGTTGTGATTATGTGATTTCTGATTAGCTAGTAAGTGAAAAATTGTTATTTTGGTGGCGGCCATTTTGAATTGTCAAATATGGCATCCCTATTAAGAACTGGCTTTGGTTCCGACAGATTTTAATTCAGCATGTCAAGACCTAAGAGTGTACAAATCGTTATGCATGTAGATAAATGTGCACAATTCCACCAGACATACCCCCCTTACAGACCTGATTATACCCCCTTGACAATGTTGACGTAATGTGACGCTATAGGGCCTACCGCAAGTAGGTGTAAAATGCTCATAATTTGTAAAATTTCGGGCAAGAACAGTTGCAGCACTTGTTGAGTAAATACAAATTAAATGTTGATAAAAAAAATTGAGCGAGATTAAAGTCGTGATGCACGTTCAGATGGATAACAAAAATGAGTTGTTTTTTTCAGTGGGCAGACAATTTGTGGGCAAGTATTACTGTATTCTAGACTTTTGCCACTACATGTATATTGAATTGCAGTAACATCTAAATGTCAATCTAAATGTCAATTTTTCTTTTTACTTGAAATTCATATAAATTAACACGCACCCACGATCCAGATTATTCTGCTAATAAGTGACATAAATTGTGAGGCTCCATAGAAACAGCCCTGGATTGTCTTTGACTTTTATACGTCTCTCTCCCAAACGACAATCATTTTTTGTTAACACTTGTGCCATTGTTTATAAGAACAAATAGCCAAAAAGATATATTAGAAAATTATCAATTATGTTCCAAGGTGTATGTGAAATGGTACATTATATAAGCAAGTGCAATTATTCATCTTTAAGTTAATAATCTCAATTACTGGGAAATGACTTTCCAGACAATTATTTATTATCGTTATTACTTAAACAAAATTGTTAGGAAATCAAATTCGCGTGGAGACACAATTATTTCGCTTCAACAGGAACAAAGTCAGCGGAAATCTAAGTAAAAAATTATACATATTAATCATAAAAATGGACTGAGTTAAGGGAGGACAATTCGCTATCACCCAGACGGTAATAGCTTCCACCCACACACGACTCCCAAGCACAGAATCAATCATGATAACACCTTGTCCCAACGTTTTAACACGGTTGATCTAGTGTCACAGACATTGGCCCAGCATTGAGCCGTCATCTTGAAGAAAATCTCTATTGCAAGATTATTTCCTTTCAATAGACTCTGTGGCAGGAAAGTAATATTTGACAAATTTGTTATCACGCCTGACATGGCGGTCGCATCGGGTGAGGTGAAGTTGTATTGAACATCAATCATTGCCCCCCCCCCCCCCTCCTCACAGGAAACATGGATCGATGTCACATCTCTGGTGGTAGTGATGTGGGCCAGCGTCTAATCCACTGGACAGGCATTGGGCCATACTCGCTCCTACAGGATATTCCCCTGTTCGCAGGTATTGGATTGACCTACGTGGGGTCACCACCGCGAAGGCGACACCACCTCCCTTTCTTAGAAACTCTTCTACTTCTGGGGTCCACCTAAACCAACATTAGTCTAAGGTCCAATTCTAGATCAGTGCGGGGGGAATTCATGGAAATTACTTTTTGTTTATCAAATTCCACACATAAAGAACAATCTAACTGATCTATTATGGACGCTATAGCCATATTCATATTTTGCAATTTGAAGAGATTTAAAATGTCCTATATTTCACCAAAATGTCGATGCAAAGTTTATCTCCTTCGCGTGTAGGCCTACTTGTGATTTGCAATTATTTTATTTATTTATATGTTTATTATTGTCCCACCCGATATACACAATTATACAATCAAATATTTAATTAAAATAGCATATTAAAACTAATAAGTGGAGTTATGAGAGACACTACGTTTAATACATATTTAGACCTAAAATGTTAGTTATGAGTTATCATCAATTTTTAGTACAGTATTTGCAAATCATGATAATACTAAACTAATGTTTGTGTACAGATGATGCAGAAGTATGTATAAAAATAGATAATGATGTTAAACTCATTAATTAAATTAAAATTAAATTATGACTAAAGTATGACACGAAAAAGCTCAAATAATTTTGTTTTATCACATACTACGTTTTGAATATAAGACTAGCTTTAAATCATCTCTTTGAATTTCAAAAGGTGTATCTGCCACTTCTAAAGTGACAGATACACCTTTTCATATACATTTTAGGCTGAGTATATAACTGAAAGATGATGAAATCAACAGGATGTTTTTTGTTTGGCTTCCATGCTTACGGCTCCCCGATTGTTACTGTTGCCTAGATGTCACCACTCCCTCACGTCCGCCCTTACCCCCCGCCATGCACCGGGATTAATAATGCCAATATAAAACCTACCCGGACAACTTTTGTCATGCCACAGATTCGGATCGCCTCGTATAGAGGCACGCTCGATAGGCAGACAACGTCGAGAGGCAGCGTCGTATTCACGTCAAGTGTAAACAACACACAGCATTAGCCCAGTGTTGACACAAGGCTGGGGCGGCACCGGGGATATTTACCCGGCCTTGTGCCAACACTGGTTCGCGGGGTTACGATTTGTTTTGGATGATGCTGCTATGACCCGACGGCCGGTGTGTGCAAACAAAAAAGGGGAAAGCAATCTATAAAAGGCTGACACAGATTACAAAATATAGATGAGAACTAGTCTTATTGTTAAAATAGTGTGTGACATCAGTTTTTAGTGGTGTAGACCGTTTAGTCTGGGAGCCAAGTCTTGTAACGTGTCACTTTGCTTGACCCAAAAAGTGGCAAAAGTCTGAATAGTTATTATGACAGGAAAATATCTGTAGGTTATCATTAGGGTGGGTGTAGAACTTCAATGTTGCAGCAAAGTACTTGAAATGAGGGATGTTCAAGGGTACCCTCGAGCCCAAATACTGTATTTTTTAAAACACCAGGTAATCACAAATTTAAAACTAAAAGGTTTTAAACAATCATCAAATCATTGTGAATCCTATTTCTCCTTTAGTACATATAGAATGACAAATTACTAAAGTTTTGAAATATTTCAGAAAAATTAAACCCACCCTTCACGCGCTGAAACTCAATATTCCAAATTAAAGGTAGCTTTGTTCTCGAAATGTAACTTTTCCGTTTCCTGTAAATTTGGTTATGAGCTTGCAAATGTATGCTTACCTTATTTGGTTCATCACTCATCTGGTACCACTATGTCCCATTTAAAAACCCATAAGTTGTTGCAAGAAGGACTGATGAGGTCAAAGGTCTGGATGGGGTACTCTTACTAGTTACATTTTATCGACCCCTTGTAATAACATATTCTTTGTTTTTATAGCTATAAGCAGCTTTAACACCTCTCTTGCCACATTTTGTAATTAAATACATTCTGGACAAAACATAGGTGAAGTTATGATATTTTTCAGAAAACGTGAACCCACCCTTAGAGCGCTGAAAGACAATATATAAAAAAAATCACGAAGCTCGTAGAATTTAACTTTTCGGTTCGTTCTACATGTGGATGTTTATGATTATATGCCTGTTGTCTTTATTTTGTATATCTGTCATCTGTTTCCACCATATCAAGTCAGAAAAACCTTATCTTGTTGCATGAAGAAATTATGAGGTCAAAGGTCCGGATGGGGTACTCTCACCAGTTACATTTTGTCGACCCGGCTTAGTAACATAATCTTTATTGTTATAGTTATAAACAGCTTCAATACCACTCTTGTCACATTTTCTCAATAAATACATTCCGGACAAAACAAAGGTGAAGTTATTATATTTTTTCAGAAAACGTGAACCCACCCTTAGAGCGCTGAAAGTCAATATTTCCAATAGATAAATCACAAAATTCGTAGAATATTAATCTTCCCTTTGTTCTGCATGTGTATGACTATGAGCATGGTAGTGTATGTTGTGTACATTTGGTATATCTGTCAACTGATTCCGCCATATTAAGTTAGAAAAAAACTTATCTAGTTGCATAATGGACTTACGAGGTCAAAATAACGGATGGTGTACTCTATTATGTTACATTTTATCAACGCTATGTAACAACCAAATCCTCGTTTTTATAGTTATAAACAGCTTTATTACAACTCTTCTGACATTTCGTCTTTGAATACATTCAGGACAAAACACATGTGACGTTTTGACTGTTTTAAACCCACCCTTAGATCGCTGAAGTTCGATATTTTAAAATAACTTAACACAGCTAAAGCACTTGTCGAACGTTTTTAAATACATTTTTCACCACCAGGTGGCATACAAATCTATCTTACGTCACAGTCAGTAAGGTGCTGTGGATTTTGTGGGACCAAAGGCTGATATAACATATGGTGGCGTGTTGGCAATGGACAAAAGTGGGGTAATATGGGGTAATATGCCTGCAAGCAAAGGGTAGGCTGGGTTTAAACTTTTTGTAACTTTACAAAATACATATATTCATACCAGAACATTACATGATAAAATTTGATGGTACTAACCAAGTAGATTTTTTGAGAGATTTATATTATTAGTATAGATATACGTATATGTAGTGGCTAGCATATACAGAATATATCAGACTGTGAGGACACAATGGGGAACATAAGTTAGAAGTCAGCCAGTGAGTTAACCCTTTAAGCCCTCATGATGCATTAATGCATCATTTCACATCCCTGAAAATAAAATTAATTTTCCAACAGCTAACAGTTTTATAATGATAATTTCATGAAACTGGTTTACCAATACATGGCAATTTTCCTTACTTTTCCACCCACATCAAATCATCTTCATCTACTACAAGGCGAGAATTGCGACAGCAATTCGCGGCTTGTAGTGGATGAAGATGACAATGGTAAATTCAGGCCTGAAAGGGTTAAAGCCCTTCCCCACCAGCAGAAAACAGCTAGGGTCAATCACTGACTTTTCATAATGTTCTTGGACGCTGCTCATGATACACTTTCTAAGGTAGCAGTTATTGGTAGAGATTAAAGCCACATATTGAGAAAAAAGTCTGAATTTTTTTAATTTATGATGACATCATTATGGATGTCAGATATACACTGGTAGCAAACCATATTTAAATGAGAAGACGCATAATCCAGAGAGTAGTAGTAGTATATCGTTGTCTGAATGGTATGTTACACTCTACCCACAATTATTTCACTGAGTTTGATCACTGGGGTTCTTAGCAGTGTCTCTGGATAATGGCAATGATACAGCCTGGTGTTCAATGGTGTCAATTATCCAAGTGAGTAGAACATGGCGTTCTGTAAATATGATTCGGCATAAAAGCATTTAGAAGACAAACATTTAGGAGACAAACATTTATTGAACATTGTTATATCTCTATTTCTTGAATATAATACTGCAGTTGATTTTAGTTATCACATGAAATATTAAGGAACCAGTATCATGCTGCACTAAGCTACGTTCTTCTCTACAAATGCTGCTTGATTCAACCTCAGATACAGATCCAAGGGTGCGCGAGAAGTTAACAATTCCAGGCATTACAGAATCTTCGGGGTGACATTGATGATATCAAAAGGTGGGTTATAAATTTGCCTCTGCATTGTCTGAGAGAAAAGGACACTGAAAACAACACATTTCTGAGATACTAAGACAAATCATGTCATACGAAGCTGAATAATAGACTAGCTGATATTTTTCGCAGATGGCTACGGTTGATGGCATTGTAACAAACACAATTATTCCTAGGTTGCTGCACCAGACATTTTTCTTGGTGTTGTTAGTATTATATATTTTATTTTACAAATTGGCTAAAAAATAACAAATTAACTTTATTATCTTTTACCTGTGGATATGACTAAACTTATATATGCCAAAATTGTAATTGTTTTCTCAAAATAGTCCGGTTCCGATTTTTATCACTGTGGAAGTTATCACTGGGATAGTTCAAATAAGAGGCTATGAGCTTGAGGGGTACCATCGTAAATGTCCCTTTTGACATGCGTTGTTGTAGAAAAGCCCACCCCTGATTGTTTTCTTAGGATTAGGCCCATGATACCTATGCACGGAGGAAACGGTACTAGATTTACTTAAACCCCTATTTCCTTTCTGGTTACACCATTATTCTCTTGAAAACTAACTCCTATACCATGTATACTATACTCTAAGGTTATATTTATTTTGTCAAAAATATAAAAACTACAGATATGTTTTGTCCTGAATGTATTCAATGACACAAATTACCAACAGTGGTATTAAAACTGTTTATAACCATGAAAATTTGGATCTTGTTATTACAAGGTATGGTATGGAAAAAATGTTACTGAGAGTATGTCATTCGGATTTTGACCTTATAAATCCTTCATTCAACAATGTAGCATTTATATATTCCGATAGAGTGATACCAGATGACAGCTTTATCAAATGAGGTCAGCAGACATTAGCATGCTCATAATCATACAAATGTACATAAGAAGGAAACGTTACATACTACGAACTGTGGTATTCTTTTTTAATATTGACTTTCAGCGCTTCAAGGGTGGACCTACGTTTTCTGAGAAAAAAAAATCAAAACTTCAGATATGTTTGCTCTGATTATATTCAATGAAAAAATGTGGCAAGAGTGGTATTAAAGCTGTTTATAACTAGAAGAATGATAATTTTGTTATTATTAGGGGTCGACTAAATGTAACTAGTGATAGTACCCATCCAGACTTTTGATCTCATAACTCCTTCATAAAATAAGGTAAGTTTTTTTATCTTTTATATAGTGATACCAGATGACAGATTTATCAATGAGGTCAGCAGACAGTAGCATGCTCATAATCATACACATGTACAGGAAACGCAAGGTTACATACTACGAACTGTTTTCACGTTTTTTTTGCAATATTGACTTTCAGCGCTCTAAGGGTAGATTTACATTTATTGAAAACAATATAAACTTCACATCTGTTTCATCCTGAATATATTCAATAACAAAATGTGGCCACGAGTGGTACTAGAATTGTTTATAACCATAACAATGAGGATTATGTTATTACAGGGGTCAAAAAAATGTAACTTGTGAGAGTACCCCATCCGCTCTTTTGACCTCATAAGTCCTTAACACAACAAGGTATGGTTATTTTAATTTGATATAGTGTTATCAGATGGCTGATGTACCAAATAAAGTCAACATATATTAGCATGATCATAATCATAGAAATATACAGGAAACGGCAATATTACATTCTACGAACTGTGGTAACTATTTTTAAATATTCACTTTCAGCGCTCTTGTTTTGTGAAAAATATCGAAACTGTAATAATTAATTTTGTCATCGTATCTAATGAAAGAAAAATAGGATTGACGGTGATTTTAAAATTGTTTATAAAAATTGGGGGTTGGGATTTTTATAACCTGGGGTTAAAAATGTAGTCTTTGGGGCTCGAAGGTACTCTTGAACATCCCTCATTTTAAATACTTTGCTGCTGCTATGGGAAACTTCTACACCTACCCTAATAATGTTCCAGGGATATTTTTCTGCCATAATTATACACATATCAGACCTTTGCCACTTTTTGGGTCAAGCGAACTCAAAAACTAGCAGCTTTTTGAAAACTGGCTCCCAGACTAGTTTGTATTTTTCTTAAAATACACATCTTTAATTTGTTGTGTTGGCCACATCTAGTTGACTTAATTGGCACCCACATTACGAACATCAACTTGAGATCAACAATATGAGAGCTAGAAAAAACGTATAACCTATTGACAGCAGTTGGTGGCTCTTTTTATTTGCCATTGGTGCTTAGTAGTAAAATTTTAGGGTATTTCCCTGATAATGTTATTTTCAAACAAAAATCTTAGTCTCTCTTGATAGCTTGCTTTGGCCCCACCTGAAGCAATCTGGCCTGGGCAGCTTTTAGCCACGTTAGAAGCATAATAAATGTATCCTGAGACATGCATAATACAAATATATAATAAATGTTACTATAAAAATTAAATGATCTCAATTGACATTAAAGATCATGGTTTTCCTAGTGTGTATATAATATACCATATTTTCAGTGTAATTTGAGATGTGTGGGTGTCGAAATTTTGTTAAAAATGAAAAAGCAAGTCTAAACAAAAAAGTCCAAATGGACTATAAGCCTTTATATTAAAAAAAGACAATATCAAATGATGTGTGGTAAAACGAAACTGAGTGTGGCCGTGGATCGATTATATACACTCAGCAGCAGCACTGGTATATACACCAACATGCTGTTGATTATTCAAATACGTATCAATATTCAATTTCAGTGAATTCCTTAATCTGTTAAAAACCCATCATGCATCAAAGTAAACCGTCGTTTTGCATCCTCGGGAAATCACTTAATTTCTTACGCATAAGATTATCAAACAAACACTCTCTTTGAGGAAACTGTTTTTATCATGCTTCGCTGTGTTTGGCAATTTCCTTTGATCGTTATTCATCTTCATCCACTACTTCATTCGCAGCTGTTAGAAATGAAATGAATCGGGCTTTAGGCCACCTTTGTGCACATATAGGCTAAACTGGGCCAGGAGAACCTCCTGAGGATGGTGAGATGATTGAGATGACACTGTGGATGGGGAAGAAACAGTTTTTGTTTGTTTCAAACAGCCGAGACCGGGAACCGAACTCTGGCGTGAAAGGCAGCGGTGCTAACCACTACCCTAGGGCCCCCGCCCTCGCAGCTGTTAGAGGATGAACATTTTAAATACAGACTTGAAAGGGTTCACGCACAGTTTAGTTTGATTTTTTCAATTGAATATAATTTTATACTCATAAATAATGATATTTTCACAGCAAATGAAGGGCCTAGTTGTTTGTCGCTATGGTATCCCCCGGCTCTATTTGTTTTGTATCATAAGGCTTAACCCTCTAACCGCCAAATTATTCAATTTGAATTTCTCACCCACTTGAAGTTGTGTCTCGCTGACGCGATCCACAACTCCAAGTGAGTGAAAATTATTCAGATTTGACAAAATGGAGGTCAACACTTTTCAAATCTTGCTGGTTGATTTCACATTTTATCTTTACCATATTTAAAATGTGGTACTTAATGTGATATTAAAAAAATGAAAACCCGAACATATGCGGCGCCGGCGGTTAAAGGGTTAATTACCTGCCCATTGTTCTGAGCCACACGTAAAAACTGAATCGGGCTTTACGTATAGGATAAAGCCCAGAGCGCTACATTCTTAGCTGTGGGAAAGGCCGATGCCGAGGGCCGAGACCTATTACACAGCTGAGAATATAGATATCCGATGGTTTTAAATGACTTAAAACACATCCTACCATAATCATGATAGTGGGGATCCCTCATAATCAACTGGCCTGACTAATTACGATACCATGATAACTGGACTGTACTTCGACAACAATAACTCTACTGCTCTCTTCTATTCCTGGCTTAGAATGTCGTGGTCGGACAAAGAACGTCATGTAGTGCTGTGTTTTAACCCTTTAACCGCCGGTGCCGCATATATTCTGGTTTTCATTTTTTAATTAGCACATTAAGTACCATTTTTAAATATGTTAAAGATAAAATGTGACATCAACCAGCAAGATTTGAAAAGAGTTTACCTCCATTTTGTAAAATCTGAATAATTTTCACTCACTTGAAGTTGTGGATCGCGTCAGCGAGACACAACTTCAAATGGGTAAAAATTCCAATTGAATAATTTGGCGTTTAAAGAGTTAAATTTGTTTCTGCGCTTGCTGCAATTTCACACTCCTGTCTGTGTCTACAAAACCAACAAATAAAAAATAATTATCATTTATAGTTTGATCTGAAAATGAAATACTAATTTTCAATTTTGGTTGAAATAAACTTCACGATTTGGATGAGATTTGTGTGAACATGGTGAACACGAAGGTTATTGATTGATGTGACCATGTGACAGCGGATCGGGGGGGGGGGGGGAGGGGTTTGTGCGGCTTCATCTTACCAAGGAATTTCCTTAATCTTACGGCTTCCAAAACCAGTGAATGACATCAGCATCTAATTAGGTACCCCCCAGCAAACACGACACATCTACCCAATGTTTGACCAATGTTGGGCCAACGTCGTGGACGGTGGGCCAACGTTAGTCAAACATTGGGTAGATGTGTCGTGTTTGCTGACCCATCTACCCATTGCTGGGCCAGCGCTTGACCAATATCAGCATTACCGGTTGATGTTTATCATATCTTTCCATCCATGCCGTGCTAAGCCGTAACGCAATGACTGCTTAGTGGATAAATAAACAGTTCCTGGCCTTTGGCTTTGCACGGAAGAGCATGAAATCAGGGGAAGGGACTATAAGGATTTACCGTTGTAAAATCAGCAATCAAATTAATCTTCTTTGAACATGCTAAACCAGCGCTTACATACGCCCGTCAGTTTCGCTGCACCTATAACAATGGAATATTACCGTTTTCAGACTAGTTTGTGTCCCTCTAGCCGTTTTCAGACTCTCATTTGCCCCTCTAGCCGTTTTCAGACTTTTATTTTGCCCCTCTAGCCGTTTCGGACTTTTAGTTGTCCCTCTTGCCGTTTTCAGACTTTTATTTGCCCCTCTAGCCGTTTTCAGACTTTTATTTGCCCCTCTAGCCGTTTCAGACTATTAGTTGTCCCTCTTGCCGTTTTTAGACTTTTATTTGCCCCTCTAGCCGTTTCAGACTTTTAGTTGTCCCTCTAGCCGTTTTCAGACTTTCATGTGCCCCTCTAGCCGTTTTCAGACTTTTATTTGCCCCTCTACCCGTTTCAGACTTTTAGTTGTCCCTCAAGCCGTTTCAGACTTTTATTTGCCCCTCTAGCCGTTTTCAGACTTTTATTTGACCCTCTAGCCGTCTTTCGGACTCTCATTTGCCCCTCTAGCCGTTTTCAGACTTTTATTTGCCCCTCTACCCGTTTCAGACTTTTAGTTGTCCCTCAAGCCGTTTCAGACTATTATTTGCCCCCCTAGCCGTTTTCTGACTCTTATTTGCCTCTCTAGCCGTTTTCAGACTTTTATTTGCCCCCTCTAGCCGTTTTCAGACTTTTATTTGACCCTCTAGCCGTCTTTCGGACTCTCATTTGCCCCTCTAGTCGTTTTCAGACTTTTATTTGTCCCTCTAGCCATTTTCAGATTTTTATTCGCCCCTCTAGCCGTTTTCGGCCTTTTATTTATCCCTCTAGCCGTTTTCGGACTTTTATTTGACCCTCTAGCCGTTTTCAGACTCTCATTTGCCCCTCTAGCCGTTTTGAGACTTTTATTTGACCCTGTTGCCGTTTTCAGACTTTTATTTGTGCCTCTAGCCGTTTTCAGACTTTTATTTGACCCTCTAGCCGTTTTCGGACTCTCATTTGCCCCTCCACCCGTTTTCAGACTTTTATTCGCCCCTCTAGCCGTTTTCGGACTTTTATTTGTCCCTCTAGCCGTTTTCAGACTTTTATTTGACCCTCTAGCCGTTTTCAGACTCTCATTTGCCCCTCTAGCCGTTTTCAGACTTTTATTTGCCCCTCTACCCGTTTTCAGACTTTTATTTGCCCCTCTAGCCGTTTTCGGACTTTTATTTGTCCCTCTAGCCGTTTTCGGACTTTTATTTGACCCTCTAGCCGTTTTCAGACTCTCATTTGCCCCTCTAGCCGTTTTGAGACTTTTATTTGACCCTGTTGCCGTTTTCAAACTTTTATTTGTGCCTCTAGCCGTTTTCAGACTTTTGTTTCCCCTCTAGCCGTTTTCGGACTTTTACTTGTCCCTCTAGCCGTTATATTATATACTTGGATATATTTATGTGAGAGGAGAATTACGGTAGTAATTCATTCACTGCGAAGGCAAAATTACAATAGTGATTGTCTGTGAGGGGGAATTATGGTAGTGATTCATACTCTGTGAAGGGAGAATTATGGGATTAATTCATTCTCTGTGACGGGGAAATTATGGTAGTAATTCATTTTCTCTGGGGGGTGAGGGGATTACTGTATAATTCGTTCTCTCTGAGGGGAAACTTACGGAAGTAATTCATTCTATGTGAAGAGAGAATTACCGTGGTAATCACGTCTTCGTTAGAAGAGTATTACGGTAGTACTTCATCCTCTAATATAAGGGAAGGCGAATTACGGTAGTAAGAATCCATTCTTTCTGAAGGGAGAATTACGGTAGTAATATGTTCACTCAGAAGGGAGAATGAATTATATCAATTCATTCTCTGCGAGAGGGAAATTATAGTAGTCATTCATTCTCTGTGAAGGGAAATTACAATAACAATTCACATCTTAAAATATATAGAAATGCTTTGGTAGTTAAATGGCTAAAACGTAGTATTCCAGACCATTGAATTGCAAGCACCAAGCAAGCTGTTTGACCTGAGGCGATGTACATGTATTTTGTATTCAAGACAATATTACCAACATAGAGTAGGGATGCAAAAAAACACATTCGTGGGCTTTAAAACGACTGGCTCACGTGTGTAGCTTAAACCTACCATCTCCTATCCCTCCCTAAACCTCCCGGCTCCCTACCTATCCCCCGGTAAACCTCTCTACCTATCCCTAGGTGACCCACCCAGACTATCCCCGGCATTCAAAGTATAAAGCATTAGGGAAGAGCGTATTATTCTTTCATCGATCAATCTCCCACGCAGGTGAAACATGACAGCTCAGCAAAGCTCAGCACAAGGCATAGACCCTGTGCTTGTTTATTGCTGGCCCATCGTCTGCACTGCTGGCCCAGCATTAAACAAGCACAGTGTCATCTTCTCGTGCTTGCTGCATTGCGTTGAGGTCACGTTGGAGTAGTGTCGGTGACGCTGGCCCAGCTTTGACGCTGAGTTTGGCTGAACTGTCCACTCAGCGAAGACCTGGGCCCGTATTCTCGTACAAGTTACGATATATCGTAGGCTTCTGATTGGTCGAGATGGCCATCTCGACCAATCAGAAGCCTACGATATATCGTAACTTGTACGAGAATACGGCCCCAGACATCGGGAAAAGGATGAGGTTGCCAAAATCAAACAGTTGAGAGCTTCCACATAGAGAGAGACAATCTACTCTAACCTTAAACCTTTCAGTGCGGGGAGCGTCTTTATACGTCAGAATCTGACGTCTGTAGACGTCAGATTCTGACGTATAAAGACGATTCCCACACTGAAAGAATTACAATATTTCTAATGGCCGTAGACCCATAACATAGGTATTTAAATGAATCGGAAAGAGCCAACTAAGACATTTATAATGATTTCAAATTGAAAAAAACCTTTGGTCTCCATGGTTTATACAAAAATACTTCAGCGCTGCCATGGGTGATGGCCGTAAACACCGGGCATTATCTCGATCAGGATCATATTATAGTGGATGACGTCATTTGGTAAGAACCCACAAGACAGAGATGCTGAGCCAATGTTGAATTGATATTGGGCCAGCGTTGCAGACGCATGCTGCCCGTTCCAATGATAATGGTCAAGTCTTAAATTGAATCAAGCATAAAAAGAAATGTTCATCGATGCCACCAAATGGAACAAAACACAATTAACCCTTAGATCATTGAGCTATTTAATTTAAATTTTCAGTCACTTAAAGTTGTGTCTCGCTACCGCCATCCACAACTTCAAGTGACTAAAAATTAGTTTAATTTGAAAAATCTAGGTTGAAATGTATGTGATTATCACAGATTTAAGACATATTTAATTTTTAAACTTGGTTATAAAAGACAATTAAAACATGAGAAAACATTACTATAGTCAACTGTAGTCGACATCAGTGTGCTAAGGATTAACAATGAGTTAATCGGACCAGAGCGAACTTTATCAAACTAAAAGCGAATATGATAAAATTGTCGACGTACAATATGTTGATACCCCTAGCACACTCGGCGACGACCAAGGAACGAACGGCATCCGTTGTTATTCGTCATTGTTTACGTTCTCTTGTTGTCCGACAAATCCAAGATATCTTAAAGGTGATCTATCACCCCTTATATAGTATGAATAAATTTGTAACAAATAAATCAAAGTTGCCACAAGATGGGGCACAAGTGTTCCCTTATATGGGGTGATTGGCTATCATGTGACCCTCTCAGAGGGTCACATGATAGCCAATCACCCCATATAAGGACATAATTATTCATACCATATAAGGGGTGATAGATCACCTTTAACGAACACATATGTTCGGTAGTTATCCGGGGCATATTATTATAGATCTGGTAATATTCGCAAGGTTTCAATTTTCCAAATTTCTCGAAAAATATACCTTTGCATTCTCAGTATACACACTGGCATCCACTCGCTTTGTGCAGGTGATTTGAAAATAAAATAACTTCATGAGATTAAAAAAACATAAGATTAGTTCACGACCAGATCAGGTTCACAGTCATATATATAATTTTGTAAGTTTTTGAACGTCGTTTTGTGCCTAGTGCTGGAATCGCCAGTACTATAAAGTAAGGAGTGGGGGGTGGATTTCCACTATATTTGTATCACGGGGGTGTTTGTGTGCGAACTCGTGAAATAGGTCTAGTTATGGGTTCTGTCAAGTTAAAAAAAATCCAAAAATCCGAGTAAAACTCGGAAGTATTCAAGCCCTAGCTCGGGTTTTTTTTTAGTATTCTTTTTTGTGTTGTTTTCATGTTTCCAAATGTCACAAAAAAAATATAAAAAATTGGATAGAGGGGTGGGTGGGTAGGGCCTGACCAATCCGGATTTTTGGATTTTTGTTAACTTGACAAGACCCCTTACGTGGGCTTGTTGTGTTCGTCACGTGTCTGGAGGATGTTCGCTGTTTCAGGTATACATAAGGTTTACTCCACTTTGTCCGTTGTATGTTATGCATGAGTCAATGACTCAGTCATTGGCCGTTGATTTGATTTTTATGACCCGTGTACGTTACTTGTTATTTCAGACATAAAAATGTCCGATTTAAAAATATCCGACTTAAAAATAAAATATATAAACCTCGAATGAATCACGATTGTTTTGGTAAGAAAAACACTGCGTATATATTTTTTAACACTTGTGATTTTTAAGCCTGCATAATTACTTTTGTTTAAACTTCATTTATTTAAACAGGATTGCAAAGAGCCACATGGTCACTGGTTGCTCTCCTTACATTTGCACATATATACAGACATATAAACCATGTACAGTGAAAAATAAAGATTATTACATAAGTAATACAAACAATATAATTTAGTGGGTGAGTGTTGAAGTGCATAAAAGTAAAACGAAACAATAATATTAATGGTAACTCAGCTACAAGGGAGAAATATAATTATAATAAATTAATAATTGATACAACATTTCTAAATTCTATAAGAATACGCGTTTAATCAGCATAGTTTTATTTATTTTCCAAGCTACCTATATCTCCCACTCTCATGAATACATTTTTATAATAAATATAAAACAGACAATATTGTATCAAAATTTAAATCAACTGTGCATGGTTATGTTATTGTATTCCCAATTCTAGCTGACACCAATATTTTATAAGCTTGTTCTACCATTCTATTAACAGAAGTTTGACATTGGCCCAGGGCTGGGCTTGAGTTTTTCAAGTGATACAGCAGGTAAAGGTCATGTATTATTTGTCAGGACAAAACGACGTTGTTATTGCCAATTATAAAACAAATTAGAAAGCAATAAAAAATAAATTGAAAATGAATCTTTTTACATGCCACAGGTCAGAATTACAAATGAAATGTCATTTCTAGTGCTTAATAATGTTTTTATACTTAATATATAAGCTGTGTGAGAGAAAATGTGAGTCAACCCTTACAGCACTGAATTATTTTTGTACAAATCGTGGGTACCAAGGGGTTATTTTCAGTTTGAAATCATTATTATTGTCTTAGTCGGCTTTTTCCGCTTCATTTAAATACCTATTTTATGGGTCTACAGCCATTAGAAATATTTTAATTTTTTCAGTGCGGGGGTCGTCTTCAAACGTAAGATTTTGACGTCTATAGACGTCAGATTCTGACGTATAAAGACGGTCCCCGCACTGAAAGGTTAAGGAACACATCACAGAAAAAGTGGTAGAATACAATATGATGTAGCAGAAAAAAGACTATACACATGGCAAGTAGAAAGTAGAAGAAAAGGGTGCACAAGAGAAATATTTAGAGAAACACATCGAGGAGTTGATTCAGAATTATTCCCATTTCAAAGTGAATATTTCAACTTGGTTTATAGGGGCAATCTTCCGTGATTAGTGAGGGATTGAAGTTAAATATCTAAGTATAAAAAAAATATAAATATAAATTATCGATGTTAATTGCCCCGCCCTTAGGCTCGTAATTGTTTAGTCGATGGAGGACTCTCGGATTGCAGATACTGTACTTACATTTTAGACTATAGGAGGTGTTAGCGATTGTTTTAAAATATATGCCAGACCATTATAAATTGATATAAATCATATAAAGACATTGATAATGTCAATAATAAAATAACACCCATTGTCCTAATAATAGATGTATATAACAGTGTTACAACGTGCCTATAGTCAGCCCATTATAAAGTAGCCCAGTATGGTAATATTGTACGGTTAATAAACAGTGCTTCATAATACTTTTCGTTTTTGTTTATAAATATCATATTTGTGAGTAAGAAATTACAGTCAGAAATTATATTGTAATTTTTGTGAGGTTCGGTCATCATTTGTCACAAAATGACTGTTCTTCCTCCAACTCAGAATCGCTACCAATTGCAAAATATCAGACCTGAATCAATCAATATTACCGACCTGTACTGGGGTGGAGGACAACTACATTATATTTTATTTATATTAACATTTTAATAAATCGAGTGATGATCAAAGTGGGATGAGTGGAGTTAACCTCTACTAATAATATTGTGGCGACTATCCGACCCGAGAATAATGGAGCTTAGCGAAAGGCCACGGTGTTTGAGCATTAAATTAGGTGTCCGGTGATTTCGGACCTCGACTATTTCGGACTGGTGATTTCGAACGCCAATCGGTGATTTCGGACGGTGATTTCGTACGGTGTGCGGTGAAATCGGACGTGGCTTTGTAAAGTAATAAAACTTTTGGAGATCGATCCTTTGCCGTGTCAGGCCCAGTCTTGTGGAATAACTTACCAACAGACTTGCGAGTTTGCAAATCACTAGAACAGCTTAAATCTAAACTTAAAACCTGCATGTTCAGTAAATACTGAGCACATTGTATGCCTTATTTTTCTGCAGACATTTGTCCATCGAATAATGTACAGTGTGTAAAGCGTCTGTTGTTCGCAATTTATGCCTTGTCATCGTAATGCAATGTGAGCCTGCTATTGTTTTGATGACCGTTACGGGAGTGACTACAGCCAACGCCTTTGTTAGGCCCAGCCTTAAGCCGTTATTACAGCAGGTATCGTGTGTTTGGCACCTGCTCATATACACGGCACATTAAAAAAGAAGACATGTTTAACTTTGATTTGTACCTACAACGCACCCTGGATTATAACCCATATGGAAATTCGTTGTACACGCTGTTTGTTTCTTCCCAAAAGCAAAATCCTGTCCAAACCGGAATAAAACTTCGTCCCCAACCCTTTCAGTATGTAGCTGCACTGTATATGTATTCCATTGTCGTTAACTGGAATGCATTGCGGTGAGCATTTACCTACGTGGAGAAACCTCTGAACAGTAGCCTATCAGTGTTGATGTGGTCGTAGAGATTTTAGACATGTTCAACACCTTGCTACTAACTTAAAGACGGGAAACGTAAAAAAATTCTTAGATGCCCGTAAGATGCCCGTAAGAATGGTCCCAAAGACAAGGCTCCTAAGCTTTAACAATAGTTTGTCAATAGAGTGATTGGACAGTAGGCCTACAGACATACGCAAGATAGGCCTACGCAAGTGCGTACCTTCGAATTATCATATCTTTCTAGAAATCATTAGGTCGGTATAACTTTCCTTTCATGACTGCAAAGAAAACATTGGTTAACGGCTGCAATGACTGCTAATTAGTCGTAGGTGTAAAGATCACAGATACTCTGGTCTTAGGGTAAAGAGTGGCTTATCGCTGCCACGGTCGACATGATCCTCACCCCTTGTTCAACATGCTCAGTGTTGCGGCAAAGATATCCCGGAGTCAGAGCCCTGTCGCACCCAAATTTGTAATAACGTTCCAATTTGTAATAAGTTATTACAAATTGGAACGTTATTACAAATTGGGACGCAACAGAGCCCCACCTCATTATCGGATTGGCATAATTGTAAATAGCTTTTGGAGGGTTTTTTTCTGATCACCGACACCACATAATTAAGGTCATCAGATTGGTCGAGATATCACATACCTACAAGGCGCAGTGAGTATAATTTTATCTCTACCTTTTCCGCAATCTCATTACAGAAGGAGACGCAATGGGTAGAGCGCCTGACTGCCTCGCCAGTCATGCATGCGTCCGGATTCAAACCCCACTGTACTGATCATGTGTGAGGTTTTCAGAGAAATATCCTTGTTTATCCCTTCTCAGTGTGACTAGGCGATCGCGTTAATGGCGGCCTTGTCGAGGTAAGTTTGAGATCAGTGTATCGATGTTAATTTCGCGCAGGGTCCCGCACTGCTCGCTTCTCACCGCAATCTCAGAATCAACATCTCTGTTGGACCACCGCAACCCTTTGTTCGCTAAAGGCGCACCTAAATTATATGACATTCTTAAATGCTTCTTTTCCCGACTCCGTTGCCTCCCTTCCTGCCAGAATGAGCAGTATATATTAATAAAAAATTGGTGAGGCGAAAATCAGCTTAGAAACAATGAGCTACGATGCCCTAATCACCATGATCACACCCATATCGGGGGCTAGGGTTCCACTCAGTCATAATCACGCCTCCTTGTTGGAACAATTCACATAAATGTCACACACAAACGGTCGACACAAGTTAAAGTGAATACATTCTCTGCTTTGCTGAACACGCTTGAACATATTTAGCCTAAGCACTTACAATTTTATTTTACTTTATTGTTGCAAACTTCAAGTTTAGTTGCATCGCTGTTATATGTACATATATCCCTAATAATTATTCAGGTGAAATTGATAAAAAAATTATCTTTATTTACTTTAATCTCTTTAATTATTCACTTTATTAAGCCTCCGTGACGAGAGGTAGCGTGCTCGGTCTCAGACCGCCAGAGTGCGAGTTTCGAATCCTGTGTCCGAGGACATGTAATTTTATTTCTCAGGAGTTTCTTCTGGCCTAGTGCAGCTTACATAAGCACAAATGTGGCCTATGAAACCCCTTTCATTCATTTTTACTTTATCTTCTCATATAATATAATGTCACTACTACAAGGTGCCCAAACGATAGGCCTCTATACATATCACACTCGCTCCCAGCAAGTCTCAAAACAATAAGCTCAAATAACCTCAAGACAATAATTGTAACAACTATCTAAGATATATGTGTAAAGAATGATATCAATGATTATCAAAATTATACCAATTACAGAATTATAAATTAAGAGATAACAAACAGTAAGAAATTGTACATATCATTTATAAATTGTTTGATTTGATTTTTCACCGTAAAATTGTAGTCATCCCTCCACCCCCTCTTCGGCCTCTTATCTGCGTACAACAGACAAAATTCCTGCAGGCGCGCCTGTGGTATGAAGCAATACAATTGTCATTTTTGATAAGGCGTGAGTGGTGGTGCCATATTAACCCGAGGAGTTCTAGGAAACAATGAAAGAGTCAAGGCCAGGGCCCGTATTCTCGTACAAGTTGCGATATATCGTAGGCTTTTGATTGGTCGAGACGGCCGTCTCGACCAATCAAAAGCCTACGATATATCGTAACTTGTACAAGAATACGGCACCAGCTCCACAATTCCTGACACATTAGTAATTATATTACTGCTTGTCCTCACAAAGCATTGTCCTCATACAGCTACACTGTCTGTTCTGTTTCACTCAGGATTATTAAAGCAATCTAAGCCACGTTACACGTGATTGCTAATGGCAGCTAGAATTAGGAAGTAATTGAAAGGCCAAACCCTGCAGGCATACACTATTTACTCATATGGTTTCAACCTATTTTTGTATGTTTATTTCCGTTTATTTCCGTGAGTGAGTGAGTGAGTGAGTGAGTGAGTGAGTGAGTGAGTGAGTGAGTGAGTGAGTGAGTGAGTGAGTGAGTGAGTGAGTGAGTGAGTGAGTGAGTGAGTGAGTGAGTGAGTGAGTGAGTGAGTGAGTGAGTGAGTGAGTGAGTGAGTGAGTGAGTGAGTGAGTGAGTGGGTGAGTGGGTGAGTGGGTGAGTGGGTGAGTGGGTGAGTGGGTGAGTGAGTGAGTGAGTGAGTGAGTGAGTGAGTGAGTGAGTGAGTGAGTGAGTGAGTGAGTGAGTGAGTGAGTGAGTGAGTGAACAAGCGAGCGAGCGAGCGAGCGAGCGAGCAAGTGAGTGAGTGAGTGAGTGAGTGAGTGAGTGAGTGAGTGAGTGAGTGAGTGAGTGAGTGAGTGAGTGAGTGAGTGAGTGAGTGAGTGAGTGAGTGAGTGAGTGAGTGAGTGAGTGAGTGAGTGAGTGAGTGAGTGAGTGAGTGAGTGAGTGAGTGAGTGAGTGAGTGAGTGAGTGAGTGAGAGTGAGTGAGTGAGTGAGTGAGTGAGTGAGTGAGTGAGTGAGTGAGTGAGTGAGTGAGTGAGTGAGTGAGTGAGTGAGTGAGTGAGTGAGTGAGTGAGTGAGTGAGTGAGTGAGTGAGTGAGTGAGTGAGTGAGTGAGTGAGTGAGTGAGTGAGTGAGTGAGTGAGTGAGTGAGTGAGTGAGTGAGTGAGTGAGTGAGTGAGTGAGTGAGTGAGTGAGTGAGTGAGTGAGTGAGTGAGTGAGTGAGTGAGTGAGTGAGTGAGTGAGTGAGTGAGTGAGTGAGTGAGTGAGTGAGTGAGTGAGTGAGTGAGTGAGTGAGTGAGTGAGTGAGTGAGTGAGTGAGTGAGTGAGTGAGTGAGTGAGTGAGTGAGTGAGTAAGCGATGGTAATACTGAGGCTCAAATTGATGGTAATACTGAGCGTTTTTTTCATATTTTCCTATCTTCATTTGAATATTTCACAAATGGCCGCCTATATCCAGCTGAAAAGGGTAAACATGTCAATGTCGAGTTAGAGATTTGCAGATGGGCCCAAATTTAAGGTTGTAAAAATTCAAAGTTCAAAAAAATGATATTGTTATAGATAAATTTCTCAGTTTAATTTGTATATTTCCAAAATGAATGCGACTCGCCAAGGAAGCAGTGAAAACGCTCAAAAATGTAGATTATGGGACACTAAGCAGGTTTGTTTCTAATCAGTTTGTATCTGTTTATGTTCATATTTAGGCCTACATATATTATGAAGAGAAGTGTTCCGGTGACTCACTAGAACACTTACTAGATAATAGACATATTTCCAAAAAATGCCGCCAATTGCAAGGTAAAAACAGTGAAAATGTCAAAATCGTGACAAAGCCGTGACTCACATCAAAACTAATAATAAGCTGCTTTATTTGTCTAGTAATAGTAGTAGTTAGTGGACAGGTTAACGACATGCCCACTGCATTTTGTAGTATAATTATGCCACTTGGCACGAATGCTACTTGGACCAAGTGGGAAATTTTGAGCAGCGGACGTTTTTGATATCTGCTTTTATTTTGCCATAATTCAAGGTCAAAGGTCAATTTCAAGGTCAAATATGATTTTTTAGCAAATGAAGCTACGAACAAGTGTAATACCTCTATTTCATTTAATTTTGACTGAAAAACTCATTTCTGGTACTATTTTAATAATTCAAGGTCATCTTCAAGGTCAAAAGGTCAATTTGAAGGTCAAATTGGTAAAAATGTCATTTTTACCATATTAAACTACAAACAAGTGTAATACCTCTATTTCATGGGATTTTGACTGGAAAATTCATTTCTGGTAATATTTTAATGATTCAAGGTCATCCTCAAGGTCAAAAGGTCAATTTCAAGGGTAAATTGTTGAGAATGTCATATTTAACAATCACAATTAGGAACAAATGTAATAACTCTATTTGGTGTGATTTTGACTACAGAATCTATTTATGATATTATTATGGTGACTCAAGGTCATCTTCAAGGTCAAAAGGTCAATTCCAAGGGCAAAACTGCGAAAATATGTTTTTTAACAATAGCAGCAAGCGTAATACCTCTTTTTGATGTGTTTTTGACTGAAGAATCAACTTGTAGTACTATTTTGATGATTAGAGGACATTTCAAGGTAAAAACTTGAATTGCAAGGTCAAATAAGCAAATATCTCGTTTTCAAGGTCAAATATGCTTTTTTGTAACTAATACAGCTAGGATAAAGTGTAATACCTCTTTTTCGTATATTTTGAACTGGAAAATTCATTTCTGAAACTATTTCATGATTCAAGCCATCTTGAAGGTCAAAACGTCAATTTCAAGGTCAAAATGCAAAGATATAATTTGAAAACAAACAGATAACATCAGGTGCAATACCTCTTTTTTCACTGTATAATCCATTACTGTTGCTATTATTTGTGATTCAGGGTCACCCGCAATATCAAAATGTCAATGTCAATTCCACAAATACGAAAATTATATGACTTTGACATCTACCATAGGCCTACTACAAGAACGAATCATGTATGTGTGCATGTCATAATTATGCAGACTACCTTGTCATTGATCAGCTTCATATTTTACACTAGCATGTAGGCCTTGTGGCCCAGTCGCCCAGTAAAGTTATTATTTTGATCCGAAAAATAGGGGACAGATGAAATTTGGAGGATTGTATCTTGAACCCTACCAAAGCATTTTTGCAACACACTAAAAGTTTCCTGAATTTATCCTTGTGGATTTGCCGCTGGAGGGCAAAATCAAAAGTGGCCGCCACTGCAACGTAATGTACTATAACTTTGCTGCCAAATAACGTAGAAATGTGTTAGCATACTGTTGACGCTTGTGAATTTTACCGTTATTGGCTTCAAAATGGCATTGTGATTGAGCTTTCTGTCCTGTCAAGATATAAGATCGATTTAGTTTGCGGCTGCGCAATTGTCGATGCGGTACATTATGTCCTGTATTATGTATAATAATTTTTCCCTTGCAAAATATAGCAAATATTCATTAGATCAACAATAACAAATACATCAAAAAGGTATTAAGAATCACATCAAAAAGGTATCACGTATTATCTGTATTCACAATCATGTTGTTTGTCCTAATTTGACCTTGGAATTGACTTTGTGGTGTTTAAGATAACACGAATCCAAAAATATACCAGACATGGTCAGTCAAATTACATTAAAAAATGCATTATTACACTTCAACAAAAGTAAGCTAATTTTGACCATATATTGACGAAGATGACATTGAACCATCAATCTACTCCTAAGAAATGCTGTCAAAGCCATATCTTATTCATGTATATTATACGTGTTTCTATGTTTATTTGTGGACAATGTTTTCGGAAATGAGACATTGAATTTTACATTTATTCTTTAAACATGTTAAAGAGGACTTGAATGATGAAACTACCACTACCAGGAATTTTTAGTAAAGAAAGATCATGAGCACTGCATTTTTTCAGGGAAAGCATGATACATTGGGCACGTTTTATTCACAGAGACTATTTGTTTCCAATTACAAGCCCCCCCCCCCCCCCCCGAATGCGCCATTTTCTAAGATGGCGAAAGTCGAACATTAAATTGACAAAATGTTCGACAGAATAGATGAAGGTTCATGATGTTGGTGTTTACAATTTGGATTTTAGATATGCCCGACATCGTAGTGCGGCAATAAACTGCAGTAGACATTGTTTTGTGGTAAAGTCCAGAATAATCGTCATTTGTGCAAGGTCAAATAATAAATGGATATCATTTTTGACAAAATAGAAGTACATTCATGATTTATGTGTCTGCTATAGGGTTGTCAGGTATGCCCGACAAAAAGGGTGTGGCCAGAAAGTACCTTGGACATTGCAGTGTGGGTAAAATCCAAGATGGCCGCCATTTGTCTAAGGTCAAACACAAAATCCATATCACTTTTAAAACAGATTCGTGATTTTGATATCTTCCATAGCTCAAGTTATGCAGTTGCATTATCAAAAAACATTTTAGACACCGTCTACATGTCTAAAACCACGATGGTGGTCACCAAGCAAACAAAATGGCCATAATAGAGCAAGATATGTGTAGAGCTTCTACTGGAATCGTGATACATCGATGATTTTGGTGCATAGGGCTACCGTGTGGTTTTCAGGTACGCCCGACATGGTGGTATCGCCAAAAATAATACTAGAGATGGTAGAAGCCAAGAGGGTAACCAAAAGGCCAACATAATTGCAGCCTCCTCGTATCTGGCCATAATCTTCAGGCGGATTGCCAGTGGGTACCCTGGTTTCTCCGCTCAACTGCGGTGCTAATGCAGCTCTCGCATCAGTGCTGGCGCTGGTGTAGGCTGTGGTAGCCTCAAAATAACCGGCAATAGCGTGTTTGACATTAGGTCTCTGAAGTGGGATGAATGGAGTTACCCAGAGGCAGTTATCCTTCCTATTGTTACTCTGGGGACTATCCGACCCGATGATAGCGGAGCTGCGCGAAATGCCACGGAGTTTCAGCCTTAAATTGCACAGCGAAACCCAAGTCTCCGGCCGTCTGGGCATGTCTGGGGGTAGATCCCCTAGACATGCCCAGAACCCCATATTATTGGGCGAGCGAAGGAAAACGCTCTCAATAACCCACCATGCCCTATCACCCCCACCCTCACATCATAATCTACAACGTTTGCATCGTATTACAATGTCACTTAAAAGACCTTTTGTGCCGAAAAGTGACGTAAAGCAATGATTTACTATTACTACTACTACATGTGTCTGCTTCAATTCTGTCACAAAATGATACCAATTTATTGTTCGACCTTGCATAACTTGCGACCATCTTTAAGTTTACCGGCCACACCAATAAGTCGGGCATACCTTAAAACCCTATTATAGAGACATGTTTCTTTTCTGTTGAACAGTATAACAATTTAATGTTTGACCTTGGCCATCTTGGAAACTGGCGGATTTTTTGGTCTTCATGAATAGATATGAATTGTTTCTTTCGATAAAACTAATGGATCTATAGAACATCCGTGCCTATGTGTCATGCGTGCCCTAAAAGTGCGGCGTTGGCCAATTTTCGAGCTCTTAGCATGTCTACAGTAGCCAAAATTACAGTAAAAAATGGATCTTATTGTTATTTATTGGAATCATATTTTTGCTCATTTGACGTTTTGACCTTGAAGATCACCTAGAATCATGAAAATAATACCAGAAATGGATTTTCCAGTCAAAAGTACACAAAAAGGGGCAATACACTTGTTCCTAGATATATTAGTTAGAAATATCATATTTGACCTTGAAAATCATATTTTCGCTTACTTGACCTTGACATTTACGCTTTGACCTTAAAGATGACCTTTAATCATCAAAATAGTACCACAAATTGACTCTTCAGTCAACAAAACATCAAAAAGAGGTATTACACTTTGCTGATATTTGTATTTGTTAAAAATTATATTTTCGCAGTTTTTACCTTAGATTTGACCTTTTGACCTTTAAGCTGACCGTGAGTCAGCAAAACATTATTAGAATTAGATTCTGTAGTCAAAATCACACTAAAATGAGTTATTACGTTTGTTCCTAATTAATTTTGTTAAAAATGACATTTTCAACAATTTGACCTTCAAATTGACCTTTTGACCTTGAAGATGACCTTGAATTATTAAAATATACCAGAAATGAGTTTTTCAGTCAAAATTAAATGAAATAGAGGTATTACACTTGTTCGTAGATTTATTTGCTAAAAAATCATATTTGACCTTGAAATTTGAACTTTGACCTTGAATTAGGGCAAAACAAACGCAGAAATCAAAAACGTCCGCGGCTCAAAATTTTCCATTTGGTCCAAGTATCATTCGTGCCAAGTGGCATAAATCTACTATAAAATGCAGTGGGGGGTCCATTTTGTGCAGTTAACCTGTCCACTAAGTAGACCTAGCGCTATATAGGCTTGCAGCAGCTCGCTGCACTCACAAAGGCCGTTGTAACACACGGCTATCGTAAACCTAGTCCATTGTCGATTAGGCTGACGACTCACCACTGCAGGGCTCTGTCACGCTTTTCACATTTTACTGTTGTCACCATTGTGATTGGCGGCATTTTTTTGGAAATATACAAAATAGGTTAATACAATTATGTATAACAATAATATTTATTTGAAATCTGTTATTAGCTTATTATTAAGTACCTTAATATTTTCAGGTCCCTATCTCGATTTTGCGATTTCCACTGCCATTACCGATGGCGGCCGCTTTCGTGCCGCTCATTATTTGTCGCACGTGGTGAGCACCACATTACAGTGGTTTACATGGTAAACACATGGCAACAGTCTTTGAATTATTTTGCTATTACTATTACTATTACTCTACCATATATTACTGTTACTATTACAATAACGTTTTGTCAACATTTCCACAGGGAGACCAAGCTATGCTGCTTTCAAATATTTTCCATATACATTTTAATATCACAAACATCAAATCATATAAATTTTGAGACTATTTTATACAAATTGATTTTTTTTTCAATAATTTCATGTATAATTGGCATTTGTTTAGATATCATGATATCTAGACACTACGTTAGCTTTGCCGCACAACGTTATTGCAATGTGACATGTTAGCCATGATAACACTGTGCGTGAATGTTAGTTAGGGCTATATACAGATAGCCAGGATTTTAGTTACATAGGCAATAAGGTGTTTATTTTACGATCGCTAAACATTGTGGGATAAAATATTTAATGGTTCTTTCTAGAAATTATATGTTTGTATTTAATAACATGTCAAAATTTGTTTGCCGTTGCTTAGTGTGGTTTCTAAGGCCGTCACCTTATATTTGAGCTATTCATGGTTTTCAAAGCGACGTAGTATTTAGCTATTTTTAATTCTTTACTTTCTAGTGAAGAAACATCGTATATAGGTCATGTAGATATAATACTTGCAGCACTTTTTATAGTGTTAAAATTACAACTTCAGCTAAAATGTAATCGTACAGAGTTAGTGTATATATAATTGGGAGGTCTTTGCATACAGCATTTACAAGTCACACTGCAATTTGTCTCACACTGCAAATTGCAAGCTCTAATAAATCCCAAGAGATGATGGGTGATGTATTGTAGGTAGGAGTTGGGTATCTAGTTGCTATCCTGACTCAAGACTCTCACTCTTTGTGATCGATGCCTAAATCTTGCAAAGGTACATAGATCTACAACAAGAATAAACAGCCTGAAAATTGGGTCGCTTTTTCATGTTGCTCCTTGACAACAATTACATTTTCTTGTGATGTAACGTGAATGACCTCAAATGATTTACTTTTTATTGCAGCTTTGAATATATCTCGTCTTGTGACTTAATTCGATTTCCATTTTATTCTACACGACTCACTTGATTGTTGTATTAAGAATGGAGGAGTCTACCTCTGTAGGTTTGTGCCAAGAATTCACTTGATGCGCATAGCTGTTCTTTGATCTATAACATTATTATTTGGTTCGTCAGTAGGCCTATAACTTTCCAAAATACTGATCATGGGCTGTTTTAATCAAAATATAAAGAACATTTACAACTAGTGCTCTTCAGATGCGTGTGAACAACAATGCAACAATAAGCTTTGAATCTAGTGAGTGTGAGCTGCTGTCCAGCCACTCAATCAAGCCATATACTTCATTAGATATAGGCTATAACATTTTTTCTGTGAGCATTGTCTTAAGTATTGCTGAGAATAAAAGACTATCTGTCTGTCTGAGGAAATTGTCATTAAAGTTTTTAAAGACTGCATAACATTGCCAAGCCTTATTTAGGTTGATAGAATGCCCGGTAATTAATTGAAGATTGTATGATCTTGTTGGTCGGAATTCAGCAAACTCTGTTATGCCAGCATTATATTCAGCCCAAAAGATTGATTATACAACTACCAGGATGTATTTCGCTAGAAATCTTCTTTGTAGCAGATATGATATGTAGGTAGCATGCTGGTACAATGGATCATCATGATCATATCATGACTGATATTCAAGAAATAAATATACCAAACGTGATCATTTGACAAGGATATATCTAAATCCATATTTCTTTGGCAGAAAATAAGATATTTCACGTTTGTCTGGTTTGTTCATTCCCACTAGATTTAGGATGTAAATAAAATTTTGAGTTTGCTGGTCGTCAGAAAATAACTATTTATGAATGGTGATGCATGTTTACAGAGGGCAGATGTAGTTATGGTTTATGATAGGATTGCGCAATATTATCAAAACCTCCTGCTGTGAAAAACCTCTTGACGGCCTGAAGAGGAAGTACAACACCTGTCTGCTCCCAGTGCTTGATTACTGAACTTGATATATATGTGAACTGAATATTCTCATCCTATCGTATGACACACATACGACTCGCATATACTTGACTTGCAGTAATTAAAGTTGCACTGTCAGTTTGAAGGTGCAGCTCAAGTGCAACATGATAGTCTTAATTGACGTGGAACACTATCACGTTTTTAGTCCTCAGCCAATGTGGCTGAAGGCTATTGTCGTCCCCCATGACGTCTGTCCGTCTGTCCGCGTTTCCTTATTTTTATTCGATTAGTCAGGAATTTAGCAAATATACTCACCATACAACCCTGTGAAAAGAGGTACTCATTGTTACTGTGATTGAATAGCTGGTTTATCTTGCAATTCTCAATAAATAAAGTTATTTGGCGCTGATGACTATTCCCATCTTTAATGGCTTATGTTTTTTATTAGATTGCTACCTCGCGTATTTGAGTAATAATTGCTGGCTACTTTCCCAGGTCTATGTCTTAAGAGATGAATGATTTATTACTAATGGAGAATGCGTGAAAAATATATCACCATCAAAAGTTGCTACTGTACGAAAGGTCTTAGCTATTTGAAGTTAATGGGTTATCTATTCGACTACAGTTTGCTGAGAGGTCACAAAAAAACAATCCCCATAAAAATACGCCCTACCACTACATGAAATACTAAAACCGCAACAAATTGTAACTACAACTGGGGAATCATGTAATGAGGTCATCTAATTATTTTACTCGTCAATTATTGTATTTTATATCTTTGCAACGTGCATAAACATGATAGAGACTTTCACTTATGTCACAACTTTTTATAAATGCCGATGGGTCTAATGTTTTTATCATTGTCTCTCTTGAGAAAATAAAACATAACCTACGGTTATTCATCCATGATGGCAGCTTTACTCTTTAAATGTAGGAACCCGGCACCCGTTTTTGTAATCCCAAATCTGACGTCTACAAAGGTCAGATTATTACGTCTGAAGTCAATCCCCCTTGCTTTGAGGTTATATAAGTATAAGGTTGTAGAGGGGTTATCTGGGAAATGCCGGTTGTAAAGTTTACGTTATGCATAACTAAATTATATGCTGTATCGTTAAGCATCCCTTGTTCACAGTAATATGCCTTCAACACATTTTCAGGAAGAGTGCAAAAATGCATGATTTTGTGAAAACAAAATGAAATCCAAACTAAGCACGTAGTAGAATAGCTGAACTCGACATTTGAATCTGCAACCGCCCTCTATGTACATGAATGCCACTTCAAAGTTTGATCAATGTCATTTCAAAGTCACACGTAAGAAAACTTTTCCGAAAACATTCCTTCGTTTGTGATCTTTAGTATTTTATCATGTTTATGTTCCAGTGAGTGAAAACAAAAAAAGTAAAGCCCATTAGGTTTGAAGAAATAATTATATACTACAACTGAGTTAAGTAGAAAGTGAAATAAAACAAGCTCTCATTTCTTCAATATATTTTTTCATCTCCTTGTCAAGGAGATGAAAAAATATATTGAAGAAATGAGAGCTTGTTATATTTTCTTTCTACTTAACTCAGTTGTAGTATATAATTATTTCTTCAAACCTAAAGGGCTTTACTTTTTTTATTTTCAAGGAGTCCCTGACCCCTTGAAATTATGGCTAAAATAACTGGGATCATCTACACCAGCGGCCATTGATCCAGCCTTGCAAAAATATCCCCAACCAAGTTATTGTAGATATTGGCAGTGGAAGATGTGCAGAATGAGCCTTTTAGACCAGGAGTCTATTTCAGCGATCAATAGGGTCATTTTATATAACGTCAATTGAAAAAGAAATGTTATTTATATTATTAATTTAACATTATCTGTAATAATAATTAGCATCAGAGCGACACAATCAGGCTCCTTGATACATATTGTCCACAATATGTCAGCATGTCAAAAGATTAAAATCGCGTAAGTTTTTTAAATTATTTTTGGTTGTGCATAAAAAAATATTTTTTTAAAAGAAATAAGGACGATATTTATTTTCAGACATGCATGTCCAAAACAAGAAATACAGGAATTACTGATAAACGGACTCTGTGCTACATTTGTGACATTGCTACAGCAACCAATAATTTAAAAGACGCAATTCTAGTCTATCAAGACATACAAAAGAGCAAGAATAAAAAAGATTATTTTTGGCCTAATTGTGTCGCTTTAATTTAATATTATCTGTCTGTATCCGTGCAATAAGTATGGTAATATCACGATTATTGAGAATTTAATTTCATTTTGTGTTGCTAGTTATTCAAGACAGCACTCTAGATGACCGCCGATGTATTTAATCAGATTTAAAAAATTGTATTAATTGGTTAATTTTAGCTCGATTTTATTTCCTACTACATCACCTCAATTAGTGTGATGGTGGTTATTACGCATATTTCAATTTATTTCTGTTCGTTATGTAGAGCATGAGGGCTGTTCAACATTAACCCTTTAACCGCCAAATTATTCAATCTGAATTTTCACCCACTTGAAGTTCTGTCTCGCTGACGCGATCCACAACTTCAAGTGAGTAAAAATTATTCAGATTTGACAAAATGGAGGTCAACTGCTGTCAAATATTGCTGATTGATGTCACATTTTATCTTTAACACGTTTAAGATGTGGTACTAAATGTGCTAATAAAAATGAAAACCCGAATATATGCGGCACAGGCGGTTAAAGGGTTACTGTTACTGGAATTCATGTTGCTCAAACTGAGCTGATTCTCATATTATTGTCTGCCATTTGAATTGAAAATGTTGCTCATGGTGCACTCAATCTATAAAATGAGTGGTAGTTGACATTCCCGTCAACGAATGGAACGTTGTCTGACATCAAGTTAAATTGTTCTTTGGAAAGGTCTGAAAGCGTCACACAGAAGACAGACAGAACATGATTGCCACATGTGCTATTTATGTAAGCAATTTATGTCATGTAATTTACTGTAATAATTCATGACTTTTTTCAATTTAAAAACATTGTTAGTTGTTCATGGGTCAATAATTAGAAAAAATACTATCTGTTCTTCTTTGTCATTTGAGAGTCATGATAAATGGACAATTTAGTCATGAAAAGCAATGATTTCGTGGCAACCCCGCTTATAAAAATAATAGATAAGAAAATGTTCATACATAGCGCAGTTTCAGTCCATAGGTCTGCTCAGTGCGCTTTACAGAATAAAAATATATAGGCCTAAATAAAGTATGCCATGTTTAAAAGTCAAATGCGTGTTTGAGAGAAAATAGGTTTTCAGGTTTTGTTTGAAAAACTCAGTGTGACGCTTAAAGTGATATAAGCAGGCACCTTGTTCCATAGTGTGGGGCCAGCCTTATAAGAGGCTCGATCGCCGAAAGTCACAAGTCGTGTCCATGGTTCTATTAGCCGGTTCTACATCCCTGACCGTAGATTAAACTCAGGAGCATAGGGCTCTTTAAGTTCTGAGAGGTACGCTGGTGTCAACCCATGAAGGAATGTATATACTAGAAGCAAGATTTTGAAAATGACCCATGTTTCCTGATTCGACTTCGTTCTGTATATTCATTAACAGCTCGAAATTGAGACTGCTTGGTGCACGAGAGTACAAACAATTTATTGAAAGTTGAAGTGACATGAATTAAACAAGTAATGGAATTAGTCTCCCACGTCCAAATTGCAATATGTACAGATTCTGTTTTCTCGTAAATTCCCGTATTTCTAATTTTTGAACTGGTTGTCAAAAATGAGAAATCAGGAATTTCGTCTTTATATCTAGCCTAACAAGTAAATGCACAGCACAATTTTTTTTAAACTTTTGCAGTTCTAGTCTATGGACATGTTTACATCATATGGTCATATTAAGAAGCCAAAATAAAATCACCGATTTTTTTATGATTTTAGCCTGGGCCAGTCCTTTAACTGATAAAATCTACAAAATCTCAAATATATTTTTTCAATAACGTCTATCGCATCATGGGCCCATACTTCACATACATAAAACTATACAGGTTTTACTAAAGCATTCAAAAAGTAATGAGAACATTGCCCTGTATAAAAAAGCGATATCGTCCTTGTTTGTGTTTGTTGGTAAGGACATATCACGGTTTTCGTTCATCATGGTTTGTTTTATTTGTTTTCTAGCTAAGTGGCCATTCTACCCCCTGAACATCACACAGAATGTTTTCATATAACAATGTCTTCCTTTCAATACATTATTAGTGTGGGGGTCCTTGTATGATTTTTAGTGTTAAACAGGATCTCTAAGGATATCATTATCATACAGATGATACAAGGAGGGTGATAAACTTGTCAGCTTTGCTCGCGAGTTGTACAACACTAATGCAGAAATGCATATTTATTAGCAAATAGTACTATAAGCGGTATATATTTCTCTTTTCCGTCTTATTATACAACACATATCTTGTTGTACGCTGTCGGTGGATAGAGCTGGCCACATGACACGATAGTCGTACTGTTTGTTGTTAGATTAATAAAAGCAATAAAAACCAGTACGCTTATAATCAGGCAGGCTACATTTTATTAGCAGCATGTTGCTTAGCTACAATTTTCTAGTGAGATAGCTTGAGAGAGTGATATCAATTTGGTTTTAAGTGTGCCATTCTACATGTTCTCAGCAATAATTATGTAATAATCCATCTATGTAGATCTAAAAACCCATATTGCTCTTATTTTAGGTTTTTTAAATTGAAGGTAGGAAATTTATGTTTTGTCCTAGCAGTCATCTTCATATTTTTTCGCAAGAAGTCGCAATATATACAAAGAGCGGCATAATTGATCTCAACAATTTTCTATTTTTCTGAGTAATTAGACATGACATCAAATTACATCGTATTGCCAACAGGCCTAATTTATCAGACATCGTGACTGGTAAATTAACACTCTTTGCTGATGTTTTTGTATTACTATAAAACATAATGTGTGAGAACACTCAATATGTATCCGAATTAATGTTAATCAGCTGGCAAATATCCGAAGTCTTAAATCACCTCCCTCACCATATTGGCACAAAAATAAAATAATAATAAACAATAATGATAAAATAATGATTATACAGTGAATCCGATGCCTCTTTTATTATCGACAAATAATTCTAGCATGTGTATTAAACCTGTTCTTGTAAGTTTATCGTATATGATAATGAAAAGTATATTTGTGAAAGGGTAACAACTCCTATTTAAATACGGAGAAAAACACATACATATCGTATCATTCCCTGCATAAGCCTATGCATTAGAAAGAGCAGCCACTCTTATGGGGAGCTAATCCGTATGATCACTCCCCAAAAGGACAGTGGCGAGTAAAGGAACTGACAAACGAGGGGGGGGATGCGTTTTTTTCGGTTTTGGAACTGTGAAGGATGCGCATGTGGATCCCTCACTGACTGAACCTCCTATGAACAGCCACCTGTCTTGTATGGTCACTTTTCTTGAGGCCTAAGGGTGGTTGTTTATAGCATGTTCTCCTGTATTGTTTTTCAGAACAATCCTTTCTAAAAAGTAGTAAAATTGGGCCTAAATTGATATTGAAATATGGAAAAGACACCACATAACATTACAGATGATCTATATATTTTTTTAAATATTTGCAGATCTGCTTCAAAAAAGTATCAAACATATAGATTAGTACATCAATCGATATTGTGTAAGATGCAATATAGGTGGACCTAATCGGGGATAGCAGGTGAAGCGCAGATATAACAAATTTCATCCCATACGTAGAAACCCACCTGCAACTAAAGATTGTTATTCTGGTGTGTGAATTTATCAGCCACTGGTAACAGTCGTGAAAGGGTTATATTGATTATCTTCAGAGAATGACAGTTTTAAATATTTTTCAAAATTGTTTGGGATGTTCTAAATGGATTATCTGACCTCTATGCTAGTTAAAATGGTGTATTACAAAATAGGATTGGACTACAATTGACCAATTTACACCAGTTCTCAAATCTGGCTATACACCGGCGATCATTTGTAAAAGAAATTAACTGACCAATACGCGTTACATTAACATGGCTTATGATATTTTTCCAATTTATCGCCAATAATAATGATTTTTTGCTTCCAAAGAATAATTGTGTTCCTGTTGACATCGAAAGGTGGCCTTTGTGATCGATATAATAGACTCTTGAGCTAAGAGAGTTCAATATGTTTTTTGATTGACTAGGAGTGGTTCAGATTGATTCAGTGACCACCAAACCTGTTAAAATGGTATAACAAAAGAACATTGAGCTAACATTAAACATTTTACACAATTGTCTATTTTCTCCATATTTCCAAATAGCGTTTTTGGAAATCAACGACATTACTAAATAGCTCATAAATTGGTGGTGCATACCGATAAAACATTACAACCGGTAGTTTCTCATCCCCAGATAACACCTCTACAAGATCAACTACGTTTTAGGTATACACATTGTTGTGTAAACAGGTCCGTCAAATAAGACACATTTTGAGGTGGATACTTATAGCTGCGTTTTCGATTGTGTGACTACTTCATTCTGCAGCCCTTACTATCAGGTCAATACTCACTCTACGTCATACAAGAGCCAAGCCAAATTAATTAACTCATTTATTCCTAATAACATTAAATGTATATTTTATGTAGTGTTTTGTATAACATATTGTGTACTAACACGTATATTATTACTTAACTTGATATGAACGTAGTTATTTATTAACATTAAATTACCAGGTATAAAATACATTTCCATGTGTAAGTATGTCATGTATATGTCAGTAAGTTTTTATTATTTGTTATTACTTACATAGACTACCATGACTATGAAAGTGCCTTTTTAAAGATTTATTTTGACAAAAAAGATCACTTTTCGATTTTCGACCCTAATAAATATAATCCACTATACGAACATTAATTTTTTATACTCATATATGATTTATAACGGTGATTATGATACTATATTTTTACAATTGTCAAAATGAGAAGATTCATGATGTCTATGTTGAAAAGTATGCTACAGATACATGAACATAATTTGAAGATGAAAAATCCCTTTTTTTCAGTAACATCTGCGCTTGACCTTGAAAATAAGAAATAACATCATAGTTGGATTCCCTAAAACCCTAAAAACAAGGTATTACGAGACAATTTGTGCCTCTTATTGCCCAGTTTGCCAACCGCCCCATTAATGGCTGCCATTTTGGACGCTAATTGTATACCGGGTTTTGCCCACGGGTACTTTACTGGTACTCACCTGTTTCTCAAAGTACACCATCTGAGGAGTCAAAATCAACCAAAACCTCAATCATTTTCTGCAAGGTTGACTTGACTTCCTCCAGACTACAGTGTATCCCACACAGCATGATTTCATTTTTTTTTTAATTTTCAGATTAAAAAAAAAAAATTGTTATCAATATTTAAAAGAATCCAGGGAAAATCCAAACATGCTAAAGGATGGTTGAATGTAAGCACAGCATTGTTGCATATGTTGATGCCGTCGGCCTAGCGTCTTTCGTGTGGTTGATAGGAGATATGCGTATTTCATCAAAGAAAGTCAACTTTCAAGGTCATGGGCCAGCTGATCATAATCCCAATATGGGGGTCATCTGAAATTAAGCAATTATGCGGGCTGAAGTGGGGGAACAAAAAGTGCTTCTTCAGATTAGGTTGAAGTTTATTTTTTTTTAAATGACGGGCTGGTGAAAATGCTTCATTTAACAATTGTGCAGCGTGAGCCTGTTTCTCCATGCATTGCGATGACGGAAGGTGGTTTGGCTAAGGCTCAAATTGCCAGAAAACAAGTTAACAATACCGAGATTTAACACCAGATTTTAAGACACCGAATAATCTCTGGTAGGCCACTACAGGAAAGATAATGACAGATAATGCAATGAAAATCCCTGGGCGGTACAAAAACGTGTGTTTCTGCGCAGAAACTAACGTTACGCATTGAGGCCAAGCGGCCACAAGTGAGTGGCATAATTCAATGGATAAACGCGTGGGTCAATACTTTTTCGGTGAGCTATATTATTTCATTTAAATTACGTTTTCAAAATTGCCATTTCAACATAAGCAGTTCCTTTCAAATTGTAGATACATGAACTCCCAATGAATAGCAACCGGGTACATTTGATTGTGGACGTCAAAAACACAACATTTATATATATGCATAAATAATTATAATGATTTATTTTTCTATTTCCCCAATATTAGTATGATGTATGTGTTTTATATTGGTAGACTTACCTTGAAATATCTGAAAGAGTAAAGCTGCCATCATGGATATGCATAACCGTAGTTTATTTTTGGTTTCTTAAGTAAAGTAATGATAAAAACATTAGACCAATCGTCATTTTTAAAACGTTGTGACACAAATGAAAGTCTCTATCATGTTTATGCACGTTGCAAAGACATAAAATACAAAAATCAGCAGCTAAAAAAATTTGATGACCTCAGAGATAAGAATAGTCACCAGCGCCAAATAACTTGTCTATTTATTGAAAATTGCAAGCGAAACCGGCGACTCAATCACAGTTACAAGGAAAAACTCGTTCCAGAGGTTTGTATGGTGAGCACATTTGCTAAATTTCTGACCAGTCAAATAAAAACAAGGAAACGCGGACAGATGGACAGACGATATAGGGACGACAATAGCCTACAGCCACATTGGCTGAGGGCTAAAACATGATAGTGTCCCACGTCAAATAAGACTATACGGTTGCACTTGAGCTGCTCCTTCAAACTGGCAGTGCATCTTTGATTACTGCAAGTCAAGTATATGCGTGTCGTATGTCTGTCATATGACCGCATGAGAATATTCAGTTCACATATATATCAGATTCGGTAATCAAGCACTGGGAGCAGACAGGTGTTGTACTTCCTCTTCAGGCCGTCAATAGGTTTTTCACAGTGGGAGGTTTTGATAATAATGCGCAATCCTATCATAAACACTATCAACATCTGCCTTCTGTAAACATGCATAATCATTCATAAATAGTTGTATTTTGACAACCAGCAAACTCATATTTTTATTGACGTCCTAAATTGAGTGGGAATGAAACAACCAGACCAATATATCCCAACAAATATATAAAGTGAAATATATCCCCTTGTCTACAAAGAAGTATGGATTCAAATATATCCTTGTCAATTGATCACGTTTTGTATATTTATTTCTTGAATAGCAGTCGTTTGCATGATCCATTGTAGTTCTACCTGTAACCAGCATGCTACCAGCATCATTGTTTAAATCGGCTACAGCAGGAGAAAAATATTTGTTCACAAATTATAAGCCTGTTTCGCTACTTCCTCAGTTTTCAAACATACTTGTATAGCCGATTAGATACATTTATTTCCAAACATGACATTTTATCAAATAGTCTGTATGGTTGGTTTTAGGCAAAATATGTCAACTAATCTTGCTTCACTAGATTAGTAGAAGAATTAATTTCATCAATAGACAAGAAAAATAAAACCATATGTGCATTCATTGCTTTAAAAAAAGCTTTTGACACAATTGATCGTGACATCTTATTGAAAGAGCTAGACAGGTATATGGTAATAGGAATATCAAATAATTGGGTAAAGAGTTACTTGACTGGGTAAAAACAATATGTAAATATTGATATTGCAACATCAGGTGTGTTGCAAACAGTTTGTGGGGTGCCACAAGAATCAGTACTTGGTCCACTGGTGTTTTTATCGTGTAAAATGTGTAAAATGACCTGTGTAAAATATCTGTGTAAAATGACCCATTAATATTATTGTTCTTGTCCTAATATCTTGAGTGCAAACTAGCAGATATTAAATAAATATATAATAAGTTTCTAAAAATTATTGTCTTTAAAAATCCCGCCCATGGGGAGGGGGTAGGGGATGTTTTTCATGTATGGTTTTCATATACACATAGCACGGAAGAGTGTACTTTGAGATTTAAAGGGTCATTATATATTGTAATGAACCCCATATTTGTTATTTTTGTTTATTTTTATTTTTTCATTTTTATTTTCACTTCACGTAACATCTTCTAGTAACATAACTAGTGTTTATTCCGTGGAACACATACCTGGAGTTAAAAAACAATCACAACATGTCTGCTAGGAAATTAAATTTACCACTTATAATACAGGGAGTATATATGTTTGATGAACCGATATTTTTTACAGCCCCAATATTTTGAGTGCAAACAAGCAGATATTTTATAGATAAATAATAAGGTGTCTAAAAATCATTGTCTTTAGAAATCCCGGCCATGGTGAGGGGGTAAGGGATGTTTTTTATTTCTGGTTTTCATATACACATAACACAAAAGACGTGTAATTTGGGATTTAAAAAGTCATTATATCTTTATAATGAGCCCCATATTTGTTAATCTATTTTATTTTCTTGTTACATAGCATCTTCTAGTAACATAACTAGTGTTTATTCCATGGAACACATACCTGGAGTTAAAAAAAACAATCACAGCATGTCTTTTACGAAATTAAATTTACCGCTTATAATTCAGGGGGTACATATGTTTGATAAACCGTTTTTTTTTCCGCCCCAATATTTTGTATGCAAACAAGCAGATATAGAACAGATAAACAATAAGGTGTCTAAAAAATTATTGCCTTAAAAACGTCCGCCCAAGAGGAGGGGGTGGAGAGGGTTTTGTTTATCTGGTTTTCATATACACGTAGCATAGGAGGCGTGTAATTTGAGATTTAAAGGGTTATTACATGTATTAATAAACCCTATATTTGTTTTGTTTTTTATTTTAGTTTCACATAACATATTTTAACAATACTAGTGTTTAATTCTTGGAATAACTACATGTAGTTGAAAAAATATAATACAACATGCCTTTTAGTAAATTAAATTTACCGCTTAAAATTCAAGGGGGTACATTATGTTTGGTGACCCAATATTTCTTCCTGTCGCAATATTTTGAGTGCAAACAAGCAGATATTGAATGGATATTGAATAAGGTGTCTAAAAATTATCGTTTTCAAATATCACGCCCCTGAGGAGGGGGGTGGGGAGGGTTTTCATATTAGATTGTCATGTTAACGTAGCACGCGCTATGAGGAATTTGGGATTTTAAGGGTTATTACATATATTAATGAACCCCATATTATTTAAAAATATATATTTTCGTCTCACATAGCATCTTCTTGTAACATAACTAGTGTTTAATTATAAGAATAAATACTTGCAGTTGAAAAAAATATACACAGCATGTCTTTTATAAAATTAAATTTACAGCTTAAAATTCAGGGGGGGTGCATATGTTTGATGACCCAGTAATTTTTTATGCCCCAATTGAGTTCAAACAAGCAGATATTGAATAGCCATATAACATGGTGTCCAAAAATCACTGTCTTCAAAAATCCCCAGGGGGGGGGGGTTCATATCTGGCCCATGGACTATAACAGGTAACCAGTGCAAGTCATGTAGCACAGGTGTGATGTGATCTTGAGTCTTAGTCCGAGTGACCAAACGAGCAGCGCGATTTTGGACACGTTGCAGTCGAATCAAGTCCATTTTTCTCAAACCTCCTAGCAGGGCATTTGAATAATCAAGTCTGCAGAGGACTGCAGATCTAAATGCATTGGAACATGTATCTCTGGTTAGATATTTTGTCCAATTTGCCGCAGATGATAATGTGACGATCTGCACAATTCCGACACATGGCGCTCTATCGTCATGTACTTGTCAAAATAAGCACCAAGGTTCCTCACAGAATCACTAGGTTTGAATACGATATGCTGGAAATTTAATGAAGATGTAGAGTATCTATTCTCATGATATTTGGACTGAAAGATGATCAACTCAGTCTTTTCATCGTTTAATTTTAGTTCGTGAATGAGCATCCATGCTCGAAATTCTTGGATACATTTTTTCACTTTTCCAGTGCATGTTCGCGGTCTCCAGGGATAAATGGATAAAACGTGATATAGAGCTGTGTGTCATCTGCATATAATTATGTGATATTTGACGCCATGTCTCTCACACATAGCAGCAATGGGTATGGTATAAGCTGTGAACAACGCAGGGCCCATAACAGAGCCCTGTGGTACAGCCCTTGACAATTTAGCTGGCTTTGATACTGTCATATCAATCCTATTTCTTTGATTTCTCTTATTCAGGTAGTTCCTCAACCAGCACAGTGCCCCACCTTTCACGCCAATATGCTTTTCCAGGTTATTCATCACTCCATCGGGATTGATGGTATCAAATGCAGCACTGAGATCTAGAAGAACCAGTGCCACACCCCGGCCTTTATCCAGCTGATCTGAGATGTCATGCTGTACTTTCATAATTGACATCTCTGTGGAGTGTTTTGGTCTGTATGCTGATTGAATCGGTTTACCAAGGCCATAATCAGACATGTGCTTACTGAGTCGTCTCAGCACAACTTTCTCAATAAATTTGTAAGTGAAAGCAAGATTTGATACTGGACGATATTTTTTCAACGATTCTTGGTCAAGTGAAGGTTTTTTATGAGGGGTGTCACATCTGCTGTCTTGAGCATCGCAGGAAAGACACCAGATTTCAGAGAGCAGTTTATAATTTGACATAGCATAGGTAGATGTGCTGTGATGGTCTTTTTCAGCAATGATGTTGGAAGTGGGTCAAGAGAGCATGATTTTGATGGTCCCTTTGTTATAATGTTTTTGAGTTCTGCCTTATGTATTGAATGAAAAGTATCTATTGTTGGAGGTGTGAGAAATAAATTCAATGTGTTTACATCATCTTTATTTCTAATAGATTCCGATTTTACAGTGTCATGGTTAGTCGTCATGATTTTGTCGATGAAAAATTGTGAAAAGACATCACAGATGGCTTAATCTGATGCGAGCTTTGGTAATTTATTTTCCATTTTTTTTAGAAAAGATGATGACTTTTGAAGGTGGTTTTAGTGTCACCATCTGCCAGACTCTCTGTGTAGTATTTTGCCTTAGCTGTCTTCATTTCATTGGCCACCAGTCTTGATTGGTTTTTGTACATTTCCTTATCAACCTCAAGGCCCTTTTCTGCCATTGACGTTCACCATGGGGGCATGCTAGTCATTCTTAGCGCTTTAAGGGTTTACATGATACGTTTGTTTTACCTTTACCTATATACGGGTGTTTGTGTGCGTGTATGAATATATCAGCCCATAGGCCAAGCACCTTTAACTTCATGTGAGTGTTTGTGGGCGCGTGTGAATATATCAGACCATAAGCCCGGCACCTTTACCTCTATGTGGGTGTTTGTGTGGCGTGTATGAATATATCAGCTGATAAGCCCAGCACCTTTATCTTTATGTGGGTGTTTGTGGGCGCGTATGAATATATCAGCCCATAGGCCAAGCACCTTTAACTTCATGTGAGTGTTTGTGGGCGCGTGTGAATATATCAGACCATAAGCCCAGCACTTTTACCTCTATGTGGGTGTTTGTGGGCGAGTATGACTATATCAGCTCATAGGCCATGCACCTTTAACTTCATGTGAGTGTTTGTGGGCGCGTGTGAATATATCAGACCATAAGCCCAGCACCTTTACCTCTATGTGGGTGTTTGTGTGGCGTGCATGAATATATCAGCCGATAAGCCCAGCACCTTTATCTTTAAGTGGGTGTTTGTGGGCGTGTATGAATATATCAGACCATAAGCCCAGCACCTTTACCTTTATGTGGGTGTTTGTGGGCGGGTGTGAATATATCAGACCCTAAGCCCAGCACCTTCACCATTATGTGGGTGTTTGTGGGCGTTTGAATATATCATCCTAAACGCCCAGCACCTTTACCTTTATGTGGGTGTTTGTGGACGCGTGTGAATATATCAGACCATAAACCCATCACCTTTACCTTTATGCGGGTGTTTGTGTGCGCGTGTGAATATATCATCCCATACGCCCAACACCTTTACCTTTATGTGGGTGTTTGTGGGCGTTTGAATATATCATCCCATACGCCCAGCACATTTACCTCTATGTGGGTGTTTGTGGGCGCGTGTGAATATATTAGACCATAAGCACAGCACCTTTACCTTTATGTGGGTGTTTGTGGGCGCGTATGAAGACTTATCGACTTACGATTCATCTAGTATAACAACACGTCTAGGGGCACCAACGCAAACGCCATCGTGAAAATGATTAAATACACTATTTCAAAATTGCTAAAACACAAAAACACGAAATTAATTGTGATCTACAAAAGCGAAATGGTTATTTTTTACACACACCACATACGTGATAATATAACTAGTAATACGATGATTTAAATTTGTATGTCATACAATAAGAATGTATGTGTAACCAAAATGCTTTGAGCTTATATTGACGTTTTATCCTAAAACATTTCCTGTCAAACACGTCCAAATAAGTCCCAAGAAGACCAGTGCTACATGTATATCATTATTCTACATACATCAAAGCACCCTTGAGGACTGTATTCATTTAGTGCATAGCTTTGTTGTTTTTTTCGGTTGTATGCACACGTCAGGATCAGCTGAGTGGTGGACGCTATGGACAAAAACAGCTTTTACCCCTCAACCCTTTCAAGCCTGAATTTACCATTGTCATCTTCATCCACTACAAGCCGCGAATTGCTTTCGCAATTCTCGACTTATAGTGGATAAAAATGACTTGAAGTGGGTGGAAAATGTAAGAATAATTCCATGTATTGGTAAAAGTTTCATGGATATTTTCTTTCAAACCCCCCTCAGTTTTAGCAAATAAAATCTGTCATCAGTATGTAAGATGATGCTTTGATGCATCTTGAGGGTTTAAAGGGTTAAAGCGCAATAGTCGTTTTCAATGTTTTATTAGCAGGTCAAATCAATCTCATTGGGAACGAAAAGTATGTTCAAACATCAAGATTTGCAAATTTTTAACCTCAAATTAACCAAATATGAGTGATTTTCACCCACTTTAAGTTGTGGGTCGCGCTGGCGACACACAATTTCAAGTGGGTGAAAATTTAGATTATTTACCCAAATATGAGTAGTTTTTACCCACTTGAAGTTGTGGGTCGCGCTGGCGACACACAATTTCAAGTGGGTGAAAATTTAAATTATTTACCCAAATATGAGTAGTTTTCACCCACTTGAAGTTGTGGGTCGCGCTGGCCACACACAATTTCAAGTGGGTGAAAATTTAGATTATTTACCCAAGTATGAGTAGTTTTTACCCACTTGAAGTTGTGGATCGCGCTGGCGACACACAATTTCAAGTGGGTGAAAATTTAGATTATTTACCCAAGTATGAGTAGTTTTTACCAACTTGAAGTTGTGGGTCGCGCTGGCGACACACAATTTCAAGTGGGTGAAAATTTAGATTATTTACCCAAATATGAGTAGTTTTCACCCACTTGAAGTTGTGGGTCGCGCTGGCCACACACAATTTCAAGTGGGTGAAAATTCAGATTATTTACCCAAATATGAGTAGTTTTCACCCACTTGAAGTTGTGGGTCGCGCTGGCGACACACAATTTTCAAGTGGGTGAAAATTTAGATTTTTTACTTGAATATGAGTAGTTTTTACCAACTTGAAGTTGTGGGTCGCGCTGGCGATATACAATTTCAAGTGGGTGAAAATTTAGATTATATAATTTAGCGCTTTGAGAGTCAAGCACCAGGTGTAGGCATCAGGTGATGGTGTGGTGCAAAAGCTGCTCTTCAATGTTAGGTCGACATCTGATACCAAAAGCCAGCGCAAATGCTGCTCCTCGATGTTAGGTCAACATCTGATGGCAACGGCCAGCGCTGGGTCAATGCATTATATCATATGTACTGTAAAAACATAATAATATGTCCATAGACCACATAAAAGCCAGTGGTTGAGTAATGTTGTGCCACCGTCGCCAACGCTGGCCCAACATTGCACCTCCATTGCGTCTACGTCTCATATTTGGTAGACGTTGCCTATTTAATCTGTTCTTAAGGGGTGATCCACTTGATTTGTTCTGCTGCTTTGGACCCTGGGGAAATATATCTACAGATAAAAACCGAAACCGAGACCCAATGCTCTTCTGTGTGTTGACATCAAGGCAATTCGTGCACATAATAGGTTACAGCCTACACACTAGAGTCCAACCAGGCCTCACCATTTTTGCGGTCACTGATGCCTGGAATGACATTATCAATACCAGAAATAGATGATGTGCCACACAGTTAGCACGAAGGGACATATCACTTTTACAACACACCGCTACATTATTTTCTTTGTCCGACGACTACATTCTAAGCCGGGAATGGCGAGTTATTGTTGATCAAGTACCGATTATCATGGTAGACCTATGGTGCTGTAATCAGTCATGTGTGACCGAACTGTTGATTATGAGGGATCATTATTATGGTCAGACGTGTTTTAAGTCAGTTAAAACACTCGGAGCTCTACATTCTTAGCTGTGGAAAAGACCTCGGCCTTCGGCCTAGGCCTTTTCCACAGCTAAGAATGTACAACAACTCGGGCTTTATCCTATACGTAACTATTGGAGCACTACTAATAGTAGTATTTCACTGTAAATCGCTGATGAACATGTTTGGACTTACAAAATATGGTGCTTGAATATTGCAAAAAATTGTAATTTGACTCCAGAAATGGGCTCCACGCCCCACAATGAGTCATAAATGACATATCACACTTGAATATCGGACTATTATTTAAAAATCTATTATTTTCAAAATGTTCGCTAGTGGCCATCTGTGATTTTTACTGTTTTTGACCAAACGCTTCATAAGATTCATATAGGGAATTTTAGTAATTTCACAAGAGAAATGAAAGATCCAGGTGGTACTGCTGCCTTTGACATATCTATATGACTAATGTCAGTTTTATCTTTTTTACCAAATTAGAAGATAACCACAGGCCTACTACCATGGCATACAACAGTGAATTGAATTCTACAAATTGATAATATGTTTTTTGTGGAAGACTTGCATGACAACTAAATGGCATACTTCAGATTATTTGCGTAATAAATGTTTTTTTGTGCGATGAGCTGTACTTAGACTTTGCAACTGATAGATATCTTCATTTTCTTCAGTATACTCCTTTTCATCAATGTGGAAAAAACATTACGTTTTGAGTCAGATTTTGCAAGTGCTTGAGAAGAAAAACAGGAATTTATGCAATTAATTTATATATAGCACTGACTTATGAATGCTTATACGTATCTGTTGACCTGTGTAAATATCTTAATATGAAAAAAGGGTGCCAGCTTTCAGATTACCATTCAGAGGCTTGGAGTGATACAGTCATTACATCAGTAACTTGATACATTACAATTATTGTATTTTTTTAATGTTTTTACCCTAAGGGACACCTTAAAATGATTTTTTTCTAGGGCAATGCCCATATAAAATATAGGAGTCTTCACTTATTCTCCCGTTCTCCCGATGTATAATAATGTAATCTGATATCACTTTTGGCCTTCATCTTGCAATTCAGAATTATGCGCACAATAGATATCAGACTGAAGATTGGCATTAATTCATTAGGATTTGACATTGAAAAGACCTTATAAATCTACCATCGAAAGGGGACCCTCAGTGTATGTAAGCAATTACATCCTCTTGATCTATGGTCCATATTCTAACCTATCATGCGGTTTGTTATGTTTATGGGTGATGCGTAGACTTACTACGTGCGTACTATGAATAGATGTGCTGGTATGTGATTAATTTGGGAATTGGGATAATTAAGGTTATCGTGCCATTTTAGGCATCATAATTATGTCGAAGGATGATAGCATTTGTTTTTTTTGTAATATTCGCTGATAAAAAATATTATGGATTGGTGAAATTAGCGAGTCTATCCCAATTGTTGCTCAAATAAATATTTTTATTGCGATACAATTTGATGGTGGCCATTTTGAATGGTATATTTTATAATGAAAAAAACCACAAAGATGAGAGCTCCACATCCAGATATTTTTGTGAGGGTACTAGCCAAGCAAAATCAAAAGAGAAAAAAAAATAAAACAGTTTTAATCACAGTTTCACAACACTATCCAGTTGTTTTTGCTTGAAACATAAGAATGGTCTACTTATTTTTTGTGTTTATCGTATGTATAGTTGCAAAATGATTCATAAATATTATGTTTATTTTTATTTATGCTGGCGGCCATCTTGGATTATCGGCCAAGTCAAAAAACAATGTCAATTCTTTTTTTTTTGATTTGCATGAAATTTTCATTCGATGAACACTTCTTTTTCCAGTATTTTCCCTTGAAGCCCTAACTTTATTTTTAATGTCGAAAAAGTACATGTCCGATTCATATCTGATTCATTCAGGAACCTGGTTAGTTCTGCCATGGAGATATCTGCCACACGTGGAGCGACACCTTGTGAGTAATAGACAGATAAATAAGAGCAGGGCGTTCAGCGACATCTGGTGAATACAGTGCGGTCATCATTTTCATGATTAGGTTATTTACTTGCTATGGCTCTGACCAAAAACTTTCTATTAAAGTTGTTGCTCTGACTGAGCATCACCAGACAACTGCTATGTTCGGTGATATTCGCTACGTCCGTTTGAAATTGGTTTCATGTCGTGAATGTTTTCGTTAGTATGTGTTGTTACCAGCCGTGCAAATATCAATTATTATGAGCGTAGCCAAAGTGTTATCAAGCTTATGGCAATTTGTTATCATGTAATTACAATTACAAAAGAATAAATCAAAATGGATGGTATGAAGTGTACATTAATGTAAACAAAATTAGGTAAATAAACACGATACATCATACCTTGAGCTTACAATTATGTTCAGTGATCACAACATCAATGATAAAGTTTAACATATAATAACAATATAGGGCCTATGTTTAGAAGTCGTAGCCACCTATAAAAAGTGATAGCGTACAATTCTGCCGTGCAAAGCCGAAAAAAGGCAGTATTTGCTTGCATGTAGATACTGCCTTTTGACTTTGCGCAGCAGAATTATTGAGCATATTATAGTAAACATTAAAAATAATGAACGGATTGAACAAATGTTCTAGATCCGCCGCATTCTGTGACCAGAGCAATCTTTCCCTATCGACACGATCTCGTGGGTGTGGCGCTGGTGACAGCATGTTCTGCACCAACACTAAATCAACACACCGCCTGTTTGTCAGGAATTTAAAAATAACGTAAGGTAAATGATTATTTTAAAAGTATGATTACAGTAGTGTTATCGTTCAAAATGATTTTAAATTTTTATACAAGAGGTTCAACACCGAAACAACGTTGAATGTATTGTTCCAACATTGAACCACCTTGGTACAAAATAAATATGCTAATTATAAATTCCAAAACCCTCCTTGATAAATCTGACTATGAGTATCTGCTTTTGATAGCTTAACGTCGACATTAGGCCTAACTGTTCGAACTTTAAATTGTTTTTGATATAATCATTTTTTCGAATGTCATTTAGGGCTGGGCATTCGAGTAAAAAATGATATTCATCATCTAATTTATTAGAATAACAGTTTTCACAAATGATAGTGGGATTCACAGCGCAGCTCACAGCTAACACGCTACGTAAAGGCAATGTTTTTTCAATGTTGTCCAGCGTCGCAGACTTTTCGTCAACTTTGAAACAACATTGGTTTATGGTCTTCTGTCGGTATCATCGTATGGGAAATATAATGCAGTTTTGTATTGAATCCAGATATTAGCTTTTACATATTCACATTCTAAATTATCCATAAATACGGATTTAATTGCGAGATTATTATTCTTTTATATATTTTTTCTTGTGCTTTACATACATAAATACAAAAATATGTAATTGTAAAAAAATATAGAGTTTTACTAAAAAATTTGAAATAATTGAATAAACAGAAAAGAAATATTAAAATAGAATACTATGTATTTCAACGTATCACTGAAATATTCTCATTTTTGTTTTTCGAGGCAGCGGAGTGATCAAATTTACCTTTCAACTGATCGGACCCACAAAGTCAAAAGGCAGTAGCTGCTTACTTTTCAAGTAAGCAGCTACTGTCATTTGGTTTTGCACGGCAGAGCTGGTGAGTGATCATAAATTGGAATCTAATACAAACATACGAAATAATGTAATAGTGCAATCGCTAGGCGGAGCTACTGCTCATAAGAGGGAAACTCTTTTAAAATATTGTCGCTTTTAAATACAAGCAGCGCTTATGTCAACAAATAGGAGACACTGACCATTGGTGATTTAATGTATGTCCACTGTCACAGAAGGTAGGCCAACATTACATCAGTGTTTATTCAGCGTCTTGTAATCAGTTGGATGCACAAAATCTTATTTAAAACTGAGCAGTCCGATCATATCAATGTTGGAAAATGAAATGAATCGGGCTTTAGGCCACCTTTGTGCACATATAGGCTAAACTGGGCCAGTGGAACCTCCTGAGGTTGGTGAGATGATTGAGATGACACTGTCCTCCAGACACAGGATTCGAAATTTGAGCCCTGGCGGTCTGAGGCCGAGCACGCTACCTCTCGGTCACGGGGCTCCCCACAATACTGACTTTCACACGTGGATGGGTTGCTTTCAAACCGCCGAGACCGGTAACCGAACCCCGAGCTCTGGCGTGAAAGGCAGCGGTGCTAACCACTACCCTAGGCCCCCCGCCCATATCAATGTTGGGCCAGCGTCATATACGGTGGTCCAGTAGTAAACCAGTATAATATGTCACACTGCTCAATAATATTGCTCACAGCAACATGACTCATGCCTATGTCGGTGTAATGGTGGGCCAACATAGAAGGCTACATAACGCAAACATCGGATATTGTATTTTTAAATATCAAAAGTCCTATGTTATTGCAACCCGTTCAGCGACCGTGTCCCGGTTATATAACATGCCCCTCACCTATGCTCACTCCTCTATCACGTGGTATATACTGGATAACATGCCCCTCACCTATGCTCGCTCCTCTATACCCGGCCATACAACACGTGGTACATATTAGATAACATGCCCCTCACCTATGCTCACTCCTCTATCACGTGGTATATCCTAGATAACATGCCCCTCACCTATGCTCGCTCCTACATACCCGGTTATACAACACGTGGTATATACTAGATAACGTATCCCTCACCTATGCTCGCTCCACTATCACGTGGTATATACTAGATAACATGCCCCTCACCTATGCTCGCTCCTACATACCCGGTTATGCAACACGTGGTATATACTAGATAACATATCCCTCACCTATGCTCGCTCCACTACCACGTGGTATATACTAGATAACATGCCCCTCACCTATACTCGCTCCTCTAAGCCCGGTTATACAACTCGTGGTATATACTGGATAACATGTCCCTCACCTATGCTCGCTCCTCCATCACGTGGTATATACTTAATAGCATGTCCCTCACCTGTGCTCGCTCCACTATCACGTGGTATATACTAGATAACATGCCCCTCACCTATGTTAGCTCCTATATACCCTGTTATACAACACGTGATATATACTAGATAACATGTCCCTCACCTATGCTCGCTCCTCTATACCCTGTTGTACAACACGTGGTATATACTAGATAACATTTATCTCACCTATGCTAGCTCCACTATCACGTGGTATGTACTGGATAACATGCCCTTCACTTATGTTCGCTCCTCTATACCCTGTTATACAACACGTGATATATACTAGATAACATGTCCCTCACCTATGCTCGCTCCTCCATCACGTGGTATATACTGAATAACGTGTCCCTCACCTATGCTCGCTCCTCTACTTTCGGTAAACAGCATGGGGGTATATACCAGATAACATGCCCCTCACCTATGCTCGCTCCTCTATGCCCGGTTATAGAACACGTGGTAAGTACTAGATAACATGTCTCTCACTATATGCTTGCTCATCTATGCCATACACCAAATGTCGCCTATAGTATGTGACTAAGTCTCCCCGAATAACATACATTATGTGTATCGTGGCAAAAACAGTGCACTCACGGAAGCAAAGGAATAAAAAAACTCTTTCATAGAATTAATAGTTACATTATCTCATAGAGCACTTTACACTATTACATAAGCGACACAAGATTACAGGCTTCACAATTTTCCATACCAACTTATGTAAGGCGACGCCATTAAAACGTAGTGTTAACCATCACACCAGGACATATCTGACGTAAAACTGAAAAACAGTAAAAATGCAAATCTGAATATTCTCTGTTAAATTGATAAATTGAAGAATTATAATATAGACAGTTATTTAATAAAATTAACGTTAAAAAATGCGCATGCAATATTATTATATTTGTATGAAATCTTACTAATGATGACAGTATTTAATTAAAAAGTGGGTTGATTCCATGTTTTTTATTTAATGAGCAGCATGCAGTGACAGTTTACTCAATAAATGCACCATTAACCCTTTGACTTCCAGGCCGGGGTGCATACCAGGATCCAGATATACTGGTGTAGGAGCTCTATTTTTCGTCATTTGAAGCTGGAATTGCTAACGCAATTTCCAGCTTCAAATGACGAAAAATACATAAATGTAGTATATATTTGACGAAAATTTGTGTCATTTTATGGTTACGTTCATTGACGAATGACGACGGAAATTTCCGTCATGTATGGTAGTGAAAAGGTTAAGATAGAGGGTGTGTAATCTTATAGACTGGATGTCATCTACATCCGATCGCTCTCTAAAAAGTTGTTTTCTTCTCTGCTAAACCCCTTGGATCCCAGATTCCTAATCTATGTTTTCTTTCGCTTAGAGCTGGAATTGCTAACGCAATTTCCAGCTCTAAACGAAAGAAAATATGCGAGTTTGAAACTAAATAGACGTTTAGCATATTGTATTTGTTCTTCCGGAAGCGTTTTGATTCATCTAGTTTTATGTACTTTATGAGTTTTACTCCATTCATATCTATAGCACTGATAGACGTGTTATAGTCAATAGGTTAAAGGTGACTGGCGTCCCCGGAACCCATTGTAAAAGGTGCGCCATTCGGCCCTAATTATTTTGACGACACTATCGTTTTCTGCGCGATCTCGTGCTGAGGCACTTACACGGTCACAGCAGTGCGTGACAGGATAGTGTGTGAGGGCGAGAGCTGGGCGGACACGGCCATAACCGTTTATTCCCCCCTCCCCCCTCGTACACCCCTTTATCTCACTTCCCTGATTTCTCCCTTTCCCTCCCCCTGATTCCCCCCCTCCACCTAAATCTCTCGATATGCGACGTCTGGCGGACGGTTAGCATATTGTGGAACACCCCCTGTCGTGCACGCTTTAATTTTCAAGGTGGACTATATTTTTTCTCACTTGTTACACAGTTCTTCAGGCGTTTATGCGTTTCAATGGCTCATCGACATGTATATATGACATAAGTATTGTTATTCATTAATTTTAAATTAAATACAGGATATTTTAAAGTGTCCATCTATAGATTTAAATTTCTCCTAATTTCAATGATTTAGCTTCGTATCATTTATTTACACCGGTTAATGGTAATGATCTCATTCGGAATTTTCATCCAAATCATCGTTTGCTGCAAAATTGTCACTGATTTGGATTAATAGTACCAAGGATACTAGATAGTACATACTTTTTAAAGTATAATTATGTTTAAATATATTATGATTGTCGCATATTTACAAAATTGCGCCAATTTTTCCTTATATTATTTTCATAATTTCAAAAGAAGATGGATTGGAGAACAATATGCGTCAATTCCTTGTTCGCAAAGCGTTAGCAGTCACTGCATCAGTCACTACTAGTAGTAAACCAATGTTGTCCTAATGTTGTGTCAGCGTCGTAGACGCTGGCACAACATTTGTACAACTTTGGGCTAATGCTGTCACAGCGACCATATGTTGGCGACAAAACTTTGCACCGCCTCGTCCATCCTTTAGCACCCCGGTCACAAGGCTTGGTCGGGGTCACCGAAAACCTGCCCTCGTCACCCCCTAATTGTCACCATGGCAGCGGGGAATCACCCACCACCCCCTTCTCCAAAACTGGCGAAAATTCAATTTTAATAAGCGGGACGAACCCATCAAATTTGAATTTAAAGATCGATAAAGGTTCAGATAACAGCCGTTTCCTTTGTATGGACTTATTTAATCATCAGTTGATCTATTGATGAGCAGCCCAGCCAGTACGAGTCGTTGAGGGACGCTGTTGTACGCTGTTGTACGATTCTGTACGCTGTCATACGCTATTGGATATTTATTTATTTATAAGGCTTTATATACACAATTATATATTTTATTATTGTACATATATGCAATTTACACTTGAATTAAAGCGTAAAAGATAATTTGTATATACATATTACATAAAATATATGTTTCCCCGAGTTAAAATAGCTACATATTATTATAAGAAGTTACAAAAAAACACCACGGAAAGCGTAAAATTTTTAATTAATGTTTGCCCGGTAATTTTGGGCTTGCACTAAACGACCAGCGGCTTAGCATTTTACGTTATTGTAATTGCAATATTAATTTATGTAAGAAATTTAATGATGTTCGAAATAGATAGAATAATGTATCATATCATCATGATAATGATTCGAGCCCTTGGAGCGAAAAATTGTATAATTGAGATTGTCACCCACTTGAAGTTGTATTTCACTAAGCAAATCCACAACTTTCAAGCGAGTGAATAATTTAAATTGTAAAATTGATAGACCAGTATTTTTAAATTGTGGCTTTATATGTTCAGGTTCAAGGTGAACGGTAGACAAACTTTTAGTCGATATGGGATGGACGTCTTGAGTTTGGCCCTTACAGCGTGGGGATCGACTTTAGTCGTCAGAATCTGACTCTGACGTCTGTAGACTTCAGATTCTGACGACTAAAGTCGATCCTCACACTGTAAGAATAAAAATATTTCTGATGGTCGTAGACCCATAACATAGCTATTCAAATGAATCGGAAAGAGCTTACTAAGACATTCACTATGATTTCAAGGTGAAAACAACCTTTGGTTGCGATGTTTTTTTTACAAATTAATTCAGCGCTGTAAGGGTTAGTAAACTGGCATGAGGTAAACGTCTCGAGTTTAAGCGGACATGAGATGAACAATATACAGAGGCACCCTTTCTTATCCAAATGGATGATGCATTGTAATATTATAATGGGTGTGGAACCCCTCTTTATTTACCATCATATACAGCTCAAATCCTTCATATTATAAAAGAAGCTTTAACTTTTCTACAAATTTTTCTCCACATATGTCATTACTCTGTCTAATCCAGTTTATCGGTTTTTACATTGTAACTGCCTATAACATCTGTGCCATTTCATCATGTTGATGAGCTGGTGTTTTGCGGTGGCTCTGAATTGCTTCTCTAAGTTGACGGAGATTACTGGATGCTCAGATAATGGTTTATCAAAAAGAACTGACCACTGGCCTCTTCAACCACACAATAATAGTGTTTAACCCTTTAGGCCCCTGAACCAAACAATAAGGTTCATAGGATTTACCCTTTAGGTCCCTAGACCACACAATAAGGTGTTATAGGCTTAACATTTTAGGCCCCTAAACCACACAATAATGTGTCATAGGGTTCAACCCTTTAGGTCCCTAAGCCACACAATAAGGTGTCATAGGGTTTAACCCTTTAGGTCCCCAAACCACACGATAAGATGTCATAGGGTTTAACCCTTTAGGTCCCTAAATCACACAATAAGGTGTCATAGGGTTTAACCCTTTAGGTCCCTAAACCACACGATAAGATGTCATAGGGTTTAACCCTTTAGGTCCCTAAACCACACAATAAGGTGTCATAGGGTTTAACCCTTTAGGTCCCTAAACCACACAATAAGATGTCATAGGGTTTAACCCTTTAGGTCCCTAAACCACACAATAAGATGTCATAGGGTTTAACCCTTTAGGTCCCTAAACCACACAATAAGGTGTCATAGGGTTTAACCCTTTAGGTCCCTAAACCACACAATAAGGTGTCATAGGGTTTAACCCTTTAGGTCCCTAAACCACACAATAAGATGTCATAGGGTTTAACCCTTTAGGTCCCTAAACCACACAATAAGATGTCATAGGATTTAACCCTTTAGGTCCCTAAACCACATAATAATGTGTCATAGGGTTTAACCCTTTAGGTCCCTAAACCACACAATAAGGTGTCATAGGGTTTAACCCTTTAGGTCCCTAAACCACACGATAAGATGTTATAGGGTTTAACCCTTTAGGTCCCTAAACCACACAATAAGATGTCATAGGGTTTAACCCTTTAGGTCCCTAAACCACACGATCAGATGTCATAGGGTTTAACCCTTTAGGTCCCTAAACCACACGATAAGATGTCATAGGGTTTAACCCTTTAGGTCCCTAAACCACACGATAAGATGTCATAGGGTTTAACCCTTTAGGTCCCTAAACCACACGATGAGATGTCATAGGGTTTAACCCTTTAGGTCACTAAACCACTCGATAAGATGTCATAGAGTTTAACCCTTTAGGTCCCTAAACCACACGATAAGATGTCATAGGGTTTAACCCTTTAGGTCCCTAAACCACACGATAAGATGTCATAGGGTTTAACCCTTTAGGTCACTAAACCACACGATAAGATGTCATAGGGTTTAACCCTTTAAGTCCCTAAACCACACAATAAGATGTGATAGGGTTTAACCCTTTAGGTCCCTAAACCACACGATAAGATGTGATAGGGTTTAACCCTTTAGATCCCTAAACCACACGATAAGATGTCATAGGGTTTAACCCTTTAGGTCTCTAAGCCACACGATAAGATGTCATAGGGTTTAACCCTTTAGGTCTCTAAACCACACGATAAGGTGTCATAGGGTTTAACCCTTTAGGCCCCTGAACAAACTATAAGGTGTCATAGAGTTCAAACCTTTAGGTCCCTAAGCCACACAATAATGTGTCATGTGGTTTAACCCTTTAGGTCCCTGACCACACAATAAGGTGTCATAAGGTTTAAACCTTTAGGTCCCTAAACCACACAACAAGATGTCATAGGGTTTAACCCTTTAGGTCCCTAAACCACACGATAAGATGTCATAGGGTTTAACCCTTTAGATCCCTAAACCACACAATAAGATGTGATAGGGTTTAACCCTTTAGGTCCCTAAACCACACAGTAAGGTGTCATAGGGTTTAACCCTTTAGGTCCCTAAACCACACGATAAGATGTGAGAGGGTTTAATCTTTTAGGTCCCTAAACCACACGATAAGATGTCATAGGGTTTAACCCTTTAGGTCACTAAACCACACGATAAGATGTCATAGGGTTTAACCCTTTAGGTCACTAAACCACACGATAAGATGTCATAGGGTTTAACCCTTTAGGTCCCTAAATCACACAATAAGGTGTCATAGGGTTTAACCCTTTAGGTCCCTAAACCACACAATAAGATGTGATAGGGTTTAACCCTTTAGGTCACTAAACCACACAATAAGATGTCATAGGGTTTAACCCTTTAGGTCCCTAAACCACTCGATAAGATGTCATAGGGTTTAACCCTTTAGGTCCCTAAACCACACAATAAGATGTGATAGGGTTTAACCCTTTAGGTCCCTAAACCACACAGTAAGGTGTCATAGGGTTTAACCCTTTAGGTCCCTAAACCACACAATAAGGTGTCATAGGGTTTAACCCTTTAGGTCCCTAAACCACACAATAAGGTGTCATAGGGCTTAACCCTTTAGGTCCCTGAACCACACAGTAAGATGTCATAGGGTTTAACCCTTTAGGTCCCTAAACCACACAATAAGGTGTCACAGGGTTTAACCCTTTAGGCCCCTAAACCACACAATAAGATGTCATAGTGTTTAACCCTTTAGGCCCCTAAACCACACAATAAGGTGTCATGGAGTTTAACCCTTTAGGTCTCTAAACCACACGATAAGGTGTGATAGAGCTACCTTTCAGTCCCTTAGCCCTTTAGGTCCCTCGTCTTGTTTAACCCTCGTCGCCATTAGGCATAACATGACATGTTTTGAATATAATTCATTCATCACAAAATGGTACAATCCATCTAAATCAGGATCTTCATATATATTATATATTATATATTGCACATACAATGTTCTGTGCGTTTCACACACATTACTCCTGGTCACTGAACCTGTTCATTATTTCGTGTACCGCTTCAATTCCCCTTTTGGAACATTTAACATTGTACCCATATTGGGACTAGGAACGTACCGTGCACATTATCATATAAATCCTGCAAAACACTTGAGTGCAGTGAATTACGTGAGGGTGAAGTGCCTTGTCTAAGGACACGGCAGCGAAACAACTATATCCCAATGTAGAGAGGAGAAAAACATGATATTTCTTTGAAAACCTGCACCAAGCGAGGGTTGAACCCGCACGACAGGCAGCGTCTATCGCAAAGTACCGCGCTATAACCATTGTTTAAAACACACCACTACATTATTTTCTCCGTCCGACTACGACATTCTAAGCCGGGAATGGAGAGTTATTGTTGACCAAGTATAGACCCATTATTATGGTAGGCCTATGTTAATAATCAGCCAGGTGTGACCGAGCTGTTGATTTTGAGGGATCTTCATTATGGTCGGATGTGTTTTAAGTCAGTTAAAACCCTCGGACTTTTACATTCTTAGCTTTGAAAAAAGCCTCGGCCTTCGGCCTGGGCCTTTTTCAAAGCTAAGAATGTAGAGCTTTCGGGCTTTATCCTATGCAGCACGTCCCTCTCCGTTTCCTCTGTGTTTTACCTTTTGGTGAGTATCTGGCTATAAATAATGTCTACACACCTAAAGTTGTGGGTCGCGGTAGAAAAAAACATAACTTCAAGAGGGTAAAATATTGTTAATATCGACCAATAAATCTTTATTCCCTTTATGTCAGCTGCAAAAAGACTTTAATCGAGTTTTAATATTAATAGTTTATAATCGATGATTAAAATAATAATTAGCATCTTGTCATCTACTTGGTGAAATATTGATATAATGAATAGAATAATAGTTGAAAACACTAATACGCTACTATGATTTAATTATTATTTAAAAATAACATATATTTTATTATTAAGAAGTTGATGGAGGGCAAATTTACAAATCTGGTATTATATAATATTAATTTTTCATTCGTTTTAAACTTCGGATACCTATACCCTAAGCAATATAGGTTCTTTAGAAGGAATCCTTCAGTACTATTACCATGCAACCTCCGGAGAACCCTTGCGGGCTTCTCCTGAGGTTGCATGGTAATAGAACTTAAGGGCTCTTTTTTAAGAACTATATTGTTATGACCTTGTTTTGGTCTTAGCAAGTTCCTCTAGTGGACCAGTGTCATATATACTGAGATATATCAGATACCAGAAGGCCCAGTATTGAGCCAGTGATAGGGGTTGATGCACGTCGTTAGCTGGTATGTTGTTTTGCTCTGGCGCCTTTTCTGACACCCACACAACCAGATTAGGCACCTAGCCTGCACCACTAATAGATAGACTTATTGTTCTCATCTGCCTGCTCCACGTTGATCACCTTGATTTGCGCCTGTGATTAGCTTGACAGCATTGTGTATAAAACCTATAGTATATAGGTCTGAATGCATCCGCGCGCGGTACTGAGGTGAAGCGACACTATGCTATCACTGATTAACTTGTTTGTATCCTTGTATCGTTTGATATATTATTTTATTTTATAAATTAAAACAAAATATTAACCATACGTATATTATTAACATTAGGCAATTTAATTGTAAATTGTACGTTTAAATTATGTTATATGTATAGTCGGGTATACTCCTGGCATTCTGCATGATTTTAAACATCAGAATAAACTTCTTGTCTTGTCTTGTCTTGTCTTGTCTTGTCTAGTCTAGTCTAGTCTTGTCTTGTCTTGCCTTGTCTTGTCTTGTCTTGTCTTGTCTTGTCTTGTCTTGCCTTGTCTTGTCTTGCCTTGCCTTGCCTTGCCTTGCCTTGCCGTGTCTTGTCGTGTCTTGTCTTGTCTTGTCTTGTCTTGTCTTGTCTTGTCTTGTCTTGTCTTGTCTTGTCTTGTCTTGTCTTGTCTTGTCTTGTCTTGTCTTGTCTTGTCTTGTCTTGTCTTGTCTTGTCTTGTCTTGTCTTGTCTTGTCTTGTCTTGTCTTGTCTTGTCTTGTCTTGTCTTGTTGTGTCTTGTCTTGTCTTGTCTTGTCTTGTCTTGTCTTGTCTTGTCTTGTCTTGCCATTTTGGGGTTATCTTGGTGACCCAGCAAACACGAGGTGCACAGTCTGCGGTGCTGGGCCAACATCAGCTGAATCTCCGGTGTCATCTTGATGGTATTTAACTACATGGAGTGAAGTTATAAATGTGACAGAAAACAGTGGACCTTGTTGGTTTAAAGTTGGGCCAGCGTAGCAGACATTAGCCGACATTAAACCAGCATTAGGACGATGTATCGTGTTTGTTGGAATCACCTGTTTTGTGTTTGAAATCATTTCAAATTGTTTTTTGCTCAGGATCGGCGACCAAGACAGTGATAAAGGACAGGAATCGGACGATATGGAAGAGACAGAAACCAATGAGTATAATGTGCGTAGAGAAGAGAGAAGCATAGAGAACGAAGGAAAAGGATACAGAGAAAGAAGACGAGTAATGAGACAAGAACGAAAAGTGAGGAAATGGAGCAAAGGAGACGACAATGACACAATTAAACACTCAAACATGTAACAAAATAATTAAAAAAACAGGCTAATAATCCATAGGCTCCACATGTAATTTATTATCAATGCTTTTGAACAGAGACACTTTTCTGCATTCTTTGCAATTATATAGTTTTTGGAAATCAGATAATGGTATACACACATAATTGACTTATCAAGCAAAACAGCAGTAACAGCTTACTTTTCAAGTAAGCGGTTACAGATGGTATTTTGCATATCGCTTGTACCACCATCCAGCAAACACGAGTCGTTGAGTCATTGTTGTTTTAATGTTGGGCCAGCGTCGGAGACGATGAACCAACATTAAAACAACATTGGCTCAACGTCTCGTGTTTGCTGGGATATCCATCTGGAGAAATAAACCACTGTGATGATGGCACTTAATGTGTTTGACCACATCATTAAGATCTCAGTATGCGGCCCATTGTGTGAAAAGTGTTAATATTGACAGCTACATGCACCCTGTACTCTCTAGAGTCATACATAAGTAATTTATTCTCAATTTATTTTACATCTTTCCTTTGTTTTGTTTTGACCTCTTTTCCAGTCTATAATCTTTGAACAAGTTTCTGTTCATATAAGAACAGTCCTTATCTAGTCTTAAGTGCTTAATTTGTTTAGTTTTTCTGGCTTTTGTGTGCCTGCTATAGCTGTTTTAAGCATCGTTTTGTTTGCAAAGAAAAAACATAGGTCAAAACGCATACGATATAGGCATGTCTCTCAAATCATTAAATCGTAACAGGTCTCGTTGTTTAAAAAACGAGTGCATTAATTATCATTCACTTAAAGTTAGCAAATTGTTTGGCGATGCCAGCTTAAAAAAAGTGACAATTTTCAAGCAGTGATGCAGGATTTGAAAAATATTTGCATTCCACAATACACAGAAACTTCAACCCATGGAATCACTGATTCCGATTTAAAGCTCATGTTGTAATCACAGAGTATATGATATGAACATATCGCAGGGTTAAACTTTAAAATATTTTTTTTCGTCACACTATTATTACCATCGCTATAACGTGATACGTGATAATCTATAGAAATGCAAGAGAAGTTACTTATGTTTGTCATTACAGTTACAGGGCAGTGATGCCCAGCAAACACAATACATTGAGCCAATGCCAATTTAATGCTGGGCCGCCGTCGGAGACGGCGGGCCAGCATTAAATCGGCAATGGTTTAACGTATCATGTTTGCTGGGCCAGTGCCTCTAACTACGCAGATTGTTTAGTTGAATCAGATCATTCTATGTAATGGCGACAAATATATGGCCTGTTCAAATATCTCGTATGATGTTTGAGGTTTGACAGTTCAAGTGCTCCAAATCATTCAAATGACTGGGTGTGAAACATCATACATACAGCTCTATAGAATCATTTAAAAAAAGCATATTTAATACTATGAGATCACTGAAAATCTTATAGTGTGATAATTGAGGTTTGATTGTTCAGGTGTTGCAAATTATTCAAACGTTTGTGTGTGAGCCAATTCCTGAAGTCTTTGAAGTCTTGAAAAATAGCATATTGTATGGGCTTCAGATTTCTGTCAGATTCCTCCCTAAGGGCCTAGACAAGAGATACACTTAGTGGACAGACACATTTAGCGTCAATGGCGACCGCATCGCGAGGAAACAGAGGTGAAAAAACACTCATCTCCAGAAACAACCCTTGTCTCGCTAGGCCCGCATATATACCAGGTATACGTTTTCATGAAAGTTTTAAATTAGACAATTAGATTATCTGCCTCCAGGACGTATAAAAAATATTGCGGTACACGCTCAGTCAATCAAGTGGAATTCAAATAAGGAGATTTTTCATACATAGAACATTATGTTTCATTCATTAGAAGCTGGAAATTGCGCGCGCAATTTCCAGCTTCTAATGAATGAAAAATACCAAATGAGGAGAAGTAAATATGACGACCTGGTAGGCGGTGCGGTTTTGGCACGATCCTCAAAATGACCGGGGTGCCAGGTAAATGAGGGGGTGCGTCAAGCGGCACAGGTTCATTAACAACTAATAAAAGCGAACGCTCTTTTCATCGCCCCATTCACAGGCGGCGCTCTCATCAGATAACACCGTGTCACTTAACACTTCAGGGGCTGGGGATGAAATTAAATGTTCACCCGCTTTAATTTGTAAATATTACACCCCCAGCTCGCAGCGTGCATGGATGGAAATTACTCTAATATTGGATTTTGGGGTACGAACATATTTGATTGTTACATCGCTTTTAACCGCTTTGTGCACGTAAAACCTTTACGTGAAGAGCGAAAAACTTCATATTGCGATCCTAGTACTTGAAGTGTTAGGATTATAATCTCTAGAAATATATCACTTAAATAATTGCGAATCTGGGATTAGATTCTAAAAAGCCTTTTCTTGCATATTTCACTTAGTAACGTTGAAATTGATGTGTGTATTGTACCAATGAGGTTAAAAAAATCTTTTTAACCTCATTGGTATAACAGACTAGGATTTGACTTGACCTAACTGGTCCGGTCGTTTTCTCGCGATATGCGTTTATGTCGAGGACTTCAGAAGACCACATACTTTCACCAGGCTTATCTCGACATTTATGGTACATTACTTGGTAGTCCGGTATTTTAATTGAAATAAATGATCTCTAAGTTTTAGACACCAACATAGACTATCTCTGCAAATTAAACGTAAAGTATTTGTCTACATAACGGCTGATGTTTTTGTATAACATATATAATTGTATTTTAAAATTGTGTTTGTTTTAAAAAAGTATACTACATTAGTTTGGTATATATCCACAAAATTACTATATATATATATATCGTTCCCTTTCATGTCCAAGAGGACGATATTATCTCATATTTCAACTAATGAAGCCCATATATATCAGAGAAAATGTGTTCAATAAAACATTTGTAAGATACTCTCTTTTTCAGAGAAACAAAGAAATATTTTATCGACAGTGTGTAAGAATAATTTCTGATTTATTCACACATTTTATTAACTAGCAATAGATATATGTATACTTGAATAGTCCATTCCACGAGATTCAACCGAAAAAAACCCGTTTCACCGCCACACATGAGGGGAGCGTAAAATTCAATTTAGGGGATTCTAGCGCGCAAAGTGTTAATGAGGAGTAATCTCTCAAGTTGCAGTGAAGGTCTGGGTTTGGCCCCGGGGAACGTGTTCGACCCCATCAAAGTCGGTCTGGGCGAGGTGTCAAGCAAGCCAGAACGCCCGTAGATCGAGAGATAGCGCGAGTTATGGGTTGAGACTCCGTGAGTAATGGGATGGGCGGTGATGTTTAGCCAGCACTCAGCCAACGCTGTGCCAGCGCCTGTAGCGCTGGCACAGCGCTGGCTGAGCGCTGGGCTACTGTCTACTGTTCCAAGATACTTACACCAACCTGTCAGTAGTCTGGCTAGGCGCCTTGAACGCTCTTAATTCTCCCTTAATCGCGGCTCGGCCCCTTGTTCAACGGCGTGAACACTGACGTTAACAGCGTGAACAGCCGTGAACAGGACTGTTCACCCAGCCAAAGTGATGCCACGCCGTGGACGACTCACCATGAACAGGAAAAATAACATAACAACACAGTTCATATTTAACAGCACATTCGTACACTCTTAACAATATAGGTTCTTTAGAAGGAACCCTTGAGTACCATGCAACCCCAGGAGAACATTTGCAGGGTTCTCCTGGGGTTGCATGGTAATAGTACTGAAGGTTTTTTTTTAAAGAACCTATATTGTTTAGCGTGTATATTCTCGTTATAACAGCATCCCAATTCATTTGGCAGTAAATAATTATCTGCGTAATATTAGGATCTGCAACATATAGATGTAGTATATTTCAGTGTGAATCGCAGTAATGGTGTAGAATTACTGGTGAAACGTAATTCTAAGTAATTATGGCCCGGTATGCTCCCCCCTCTACAGCCTCTGGAATGCACGGCCTACATATAGCAGGCCGCGCATCCCGGACGCTGGAAGCTTTCATCTTACCTTATCTAAATAGATTTGAATCTTTTATGACATGCCCTGCTCACCCCGCCATGCGGACCGCGTAGCTGACCGGACACGGATCTGATTGGATCAGCCGCCTCAACCCCGTACACCGTGGAAACACGTGCGACGACGCTCGCTTCACTTTTCTGTCGGCTGTGTCCAGTTCAGTACCGTGTTCAATCCTTCTAAATTTGCTTTATCTTACGTCTCAACCTGTTAACTCCACATACAAGGAGTAGCACATTGTATGCAGCGTAAACAGCATCAGTGTCGCAGTTGCAACCAACCTATCAAAGGGCACCGATATCCCTGGGGGAAGAACTGCATTGCACCAACTATGGATGTATCTCAACAAAGTCTTACTTTGCCAGTTTGCACCTCCATGGCGGCTTGCAGGACGACAAGCACAGTGTCAACCTGTAATGTGATCTACACAACCGCTAATGCAAATGGTTTCAATGTCGGGATCTCTACCACTGCCAGTGTGAGATTAAGTTCCTCGAACGCTACCACCCTGTCAGCGTCAGCATCGCAGATCTGCGACCAGGATCAGGTGATTAGGAGACAGCAGGAGCGGATTAGGATGATGGAGTTACAGCTGCAAGAACAGCACTTGCAACAACAACACCAACAACAACAACATCAACACAGACAGCACCAACAGCCACAACAGGACACCATTACAGAAGTCTTACAACAGTTACAGAGACAGCAGTCACAAATAGATAAACTCGTACAGCATCAGCTACATGCTACTGACGTTACAGGTAGCACACAGCACATGACACCCGTGACTGAGACGTCAAATAATGTCAGACAGGATGTCACTGACATATTGTCCACGGCAGACGCTGTCGGAAGACATGGTCAATTGAACTCTGGTGACGGGATTCATCACATACCGACAGTTGCTACCTCACATCATCAACACTCTGGACACACATTGCCCAGTCTCACTGACATACGGCAGGGCAACCTGCTGCTGGGCTTCGCACCAAACCACGGACCCACAGCCAGTGCCACGACCTCTACCGGGAATCAGCAGAGTTACATTCCTTCACCCAGAGGTAAGCCTAATTGCAATATATTATGGCCGAATGAATTTATTCACCGGGCTGGCACGGCTGAGGTCCCGTTCGACAGATTGTCCCTACCTGAAGTCGTGTGCGGGACAATGCGCATCATATCTTCTGCTGATGTAACGCAAGAAGAGAAGGGTGCCCGCATAACGCACATGACAGATCTGATGATTATGGCGGAGCAGTATAAATGGGACAGTGTGCGATCGCTGTATCAGGAAGCCCTGAGCCTGATACAGAATGGTCGCAGTACATGGCGAACGTCGATTAAAGAGCTGAAAGAAGAGATGTTACGTCCATGGGACCAACTACCTCCCCCCAGAAGCAGATCCACAAACAGCAGGAATATCCATACATTAGCAGGTGAGAATGGCTCTGAGGCTCCAATATGCAACCAGTGGAATTTCAACAAGACTGGTTGCCCTAGAAAGGAGTGCGGTCTGCGCCATGTCTGTAAAGAATGCAGTAATTACGGATTTTCTGAAGATAAACACAGGGCAAAAGAATGTCCACGACGAGTTAAGCCCACACCATCAAGTTCAACCTGACTGCTCAGGTGGCCGGGCATGTTGAAATCTGGCATGGACTTACCCCATCAGAAACTGCCAGTCAGAAGTAAATTAGCCTGGCCCCCTCCCCCGTCACTTAACAACAAACTGGTGATCAATCTGCAGTCATTAGTTCGTAGTAGCAAAAGCCCTAACTACGTTAAATGTAAAATTCCCGTTCCCACCCATCTAAATATTAAGAAGTGGAGTGTACTGTTGAAAGGAGACAAGGACCAAACCCTAATAGATCATCTAAAGTTCGGTTTTCCAATCAATTACACAAGCTTATCTTCACCAGTTGTCCCTTTGACCAATCACAGATCAGCCATCCAGTACTCGGAAGCTGTTGACAATTACATTCGTAAAGAATTATCAGCCGGATCATTGATCGGTCCATTCAGCGCTAACCCTTTGAACTCGGATGTCATCATATCCCCACTACAATCCGTGGAGAAGAAAAATTCAGACAAGGGGGCACGCCGCATAGTGGTAGACCTTTCATTCCCAAAGGGCACAAGTGTAAACGACGGCATTCCAAAGGACTCTTACCTGGGTGAGGATCATAAATTGAGACTCCCTTCAGTGGACGCCCTGATAGATCAGGTGAGACGTTACGGCTCAGGTTGTCTGATTTTTAAAGTTGACTTGGCTAGGGCTTATAGACAACTGCTCTACATGTGTCCAAATGATGTTGGTTTGTGTGCTTTTTCATGGCGCGACAGCTTATTTATAGATATAACGTTTCCCTTTGGAATAAGATCAGCATGCCTCAACTGTCAAAGGGTCGCGGACGCCATTTGTCGTATCTACATGCGGATGCACGGCGAGGAGTTGGTTGGATATGTCGACGATTTCGCGGCTGCGCAGCCAGCCGACACAGCACCAGAGGCATATCAACAACTGGTTGAACTCCTACACGACACCTTAGGCGTTGAGTTGTCCACCGATAAATGCATTGAGCCAGCAACAAAACAGACTTTCTTGGGAATAGAAGTGGATACCGTCGCAATGTGTCTCAGGATACCACAAGATAAACTAGACAGAGCAAAAGATGTCATTAAGTTGTGGTTAAACAAAACTACAGCTACTAAAAAACAACTCCAGTCCTTATTGGGTCTTTTAATACACATATCTACAGCTGTATTCCCCGGCAGGAGATTCGTGTGCCGGATAATAGAACTGATAAAACTTGACAATGCTGCTATCACATTGGATTATACATTCAAATTGGACTTAGTTTGGTGGGATCAATTCATAGAACAGTACAACGGCGTTAGTTTGATACAAGATGCCATTTTCTCCCCTTGTGACTCAGTGCTAGCCACGGACAGCTGTTTGACAGGCATGGGTGCTATCACTTCCCACGGATTTTACTGCCATGCTGAATTTCCCCTAGCCACCAGAGTCAAGGCTTTATCAATATCCGCTCTGGAGCTACTGGCTGTAGTCGTAGCATGCAGACTATGGGGTCATTTGTTCAGCAGACAGAAACTTGTCATAAAATGTGATAACGAGGGTGTATGCCAGGCAGTGAATTCTGGTCGCGCTAGGGCTCCCTTCCTGCAGGCAGCATTGAGGAACTTGTGGTATACAGAGGCAATAAACAATTTTACAATCCGCTGTGTACACATACCTGGTATAAACAACACAATTCCTGACATGTTGAGCCGTTGGCATTTAGATGATCAATCCCAGGCTAAATTTAACAATATGTGTTCATCAATGCAAGTTATAGAGTCTAGTATATCAAAAGAATTATTTGATATATACGAACTATAAATACCGAGGCTATAAACATGCTAGAACGAAATGCATTCATTGTCACTGCATATCGCATATTTGCCGTTTTGATAAATTATTTTAACTACAAAGACTTTCATGTATATTAGTGCACGTTATGGATAATTATCACCTATATTTGTTCTTAATCAGTTAATTGTTAGCTAGATTGAGACATTGACTATTGCATTGTATTAATGAATGTTATTACACTTTTGTTTTTATCGATTGTGTTTAAAGTAACGAGTATACCTTAGGTAGTTGAAATAATGATTATGTTTTATTGTTTTCAGATACACGGCTAGCTTTGTTAAATAAAGCCGTGTGTGAGGCACAAGGTAACGCTTTCGCCAGCGGCACAAGCAAGAACTTTAAATCTCAGTGGAACACTTATTTTGCTTTTTGTAATTATTATAATTTACAACCGCTGCCTTGCTCGGGTCACAACATGTGTAGATATATAACATTATTATCTCACTCATTACACAGTTACCAATCAGTTAAAAATTATGTGCACGGAGTGAGGACATTGCATAAAGCTTACTCGTTAGACTGTAGTTTTCTGGACAGCTTTAATGTTAAGTTGGTTTTACTGTCTGCAAAGAAACGTTTGGGCTGCACACCACTGACTAAGTTACCAATCACCCCCTCGATACTGCTTAAGGTCAAGTCACTTATGAATTTGAATGTTCCTCTGTATTCCGTTTTGTGGTGTGCGTTCCTTATCGCTTTCTTTGCTTTTCTCCGTAAATCAAATCTTGTACCCCCCTCTAACTCAGGTTTTGATCCCGCCATGCATTTAGCACGTAATTCTATTTTACGTTCAGATTACGGTCTTCTAATTACATTTCACAAGTCCAAGACCGTTCAGTGCCGTGAGCGTACAATACCCCTACCAGTCACGGCTATTCCTGGATCTCCATTAGATCCCGTAGCAGCCTTTGATCACATGTGTCAGCTCATACCCGCGCCCTCCCCCACTCCTGCATTCTCTTACCCCACAGCTTCAGGTTTGACCTCTCTGACCCACACGACCCTTACTTCACACATGCGCAAGTTATTACAGTCAGCAGGACTGAACCCGCTTTCTTACGCAGGTCATTCCTTCAGGAGGGGGGGGCTGCACAGCAGCGTTCATGGCAGGGGTCCCAACAGAGCTGATACAGGCTCACGGTGACTGGCACTCATCTGCATATCTATGCTCTTTAACGCACCCCCTCTCGCACCAACTCACGGTCACACAACGCATGGCTCACGTTTTAAATACTCTATAACTCTCTCTCATTGTTACTCCCCAGGGTTTGGCCGGTAACTGCATTCTCCAGTCAACCGCTGACTATTTCATACGTCTCCCTTGGCCGCCTTCGGCGATTCTTGGAATCACAATATGAACAGTAATTTTGATGTTAAAATAACACATTGAATGTCAGACACTGTTTCTATTGTTTATTCTTATGTAACATTTTGAATGATTGTATCAATAAAATGTTCACCGGCCAAACCCTTCTCTTTTGTTCCTCTGTTTACCGGTACATGTAGGAGACATAATTGTGTAGAATTACTGGTGAAACGTAATTCTAAGTAATTATGGCCCGGTATGCTCCCCCCTCTACAGCCTCTGGAATGCACGGCCTACATATAGCAGGCCGCGCATCCCGGACGCTGGAAGCTTTCATCTTACCTTATCTAAATAGATTTGAATCTTTTATGACATGCCCTGCTCACCCCGCCATGCGGACCGCGTAGCTGACCGGACACGGATCTGATTGGATCAGCCGCCTCAACCCCGTACACCGTGGAAACACGTGCGACGACGCTCGCTTCACTTTTCTGTCGGCTGTGTCCAGTTCAGTACCGTGTTCAATCCTTCTAAATTTCCATCACCCACCCACCCATTTTCAAAGACATCAATGATACCACTATTGTATTACATAATGCTTAGGTTTTACTATGTTTCACTTTATAGTTCATGTGGCCGCCTTCGGCGATTCTTGGAATCACAATATGAACAGTAATTTTGATGTTAAAATAACACATTGAATGTCAGACACTGTTTCTATTGTTTATTCTTATGTAACATTTTGAATGATTGTATCAATAAAATGTTCACCGGCCAAACCCTTCTCTTTTGTTCCTCTGTTTACCGGTACATGTAGGAGACATAATTTTGTATAAAGAATCTTAAAGATATTAAGATTGGCTTGTAAATAAAATTATTGGGGTTTCAGGCCACCTTTGGACCGGGAGAACCTCCTGAATCGGCTTATTGTCGGTATCACGTCAAATGAAATGCCCTTTACATGCTATAAATGACTAGGTAATTATGTCTTATACATGCTATAAATGACTGTAATATGTGTTATGCATGATGTAAATGACTAGGTAATATGTGCTTTGCATGATGTAAATGACTAGGTAATATGTGTTGTACATGATATAAATGACTAGGCCTATAAGTGATTTCTTATTTTGTCCTGATTTCATGGTTACAACAATACGACACTTTGTTTGCTGGGGGTATTTTTTCTGACACAGAAAGAAAACACAATTCGCCTAATACGATCAACGATCCAACGTATAATGCAGCGTAGTGCACCTAATAGGGCTCAATGTAACCATGGTAACCCCCTGATCGGTGGGGTATCATTCGCTAATCTAAGTGTACCCAATGTCCGTTAATGAGTACTCAGTACTCGTGTGATATATGGGTGCTCATGTGTTGTAGACATGTATGTTCTCCGCTCAGATGAGCCGCACAGAGTAAAGGGCTGTATACTGCCGTGCAAAGCCAAAAAGGCAGTATCTCCTTACTTTACAAGTAAGCAAATACTGCCTTTTGGCTTTATAAGGCAAAACACTTTAAGACGAGACTCAACGCAATAGATTAAACATTTTTTTTGGCACTGATTTGGGTCGCGTCGCAAGATAACGACGCACATAGACTCCAGTCTGATTGTTTTGAAGAACTGTATGATTGTGAGATGAATGAGATGACACTGTCCTCCAGACACATATGACGGCTGATTATAGCCTGTTTAAAGTCTCCTGACTTCTCCAGTGACATGGTTTCCTTTGTTGCTCCAGGCTTTTTCCACTCCAATATTAAGTGGAGGCAAAACAGTCTCGTGTTTTCATCCGATGCTGGTTTATTGTTGGGACAGCGTCTACGACGCTAGCCTAACAACAAACCAGCATCGGTCCTGTGCCTCCAGTTTGCTGGGGAAGACGTCATTTTAGTCTAAACTGGTCTGTATTTAGCTGATGCCGCCGAAAAAGGTCATGGAGGATGATCAATCTCAGAAGGTAGGTTAGAGGCGAGCATTGATCGTCTGCGATGACGAGAATATTCTGAATTGTGCTGGAATTTTTTCCCATAAATTTGATATCCGATATGGTTAAAAATCAAATCAAATCAAATCAAATTTATTTGTACAACAATTAACATTGCTGCAAATTTTGTGTAATTAACGAAAGCTATATCTAATTATTCCCATATATAGGTTGTGTATACATGGAGCTTCAGTGGTTGACACGAGAAGCGTGATACCATATGTTGTTTCACGGCCTCCTCATTGATGTCGCGAAACAGGTGTAGAAATCAAATACTAGGCCTAGTAGCAGCGAGAGTAATAATATCAAACAACCAGATCAGAGTATTTTTTAATGGGTTACCAGTTTATTAGGAGGTAATGTTTAGTTCTAGCAAGGGGTTCTATCATGGAGATAGTAGAGGTCTACTATCTCCATGGTTCTATTTGCTTGTATGTCTATGAGTATATATATTAATATATTGAGATTATTATATATTGAGATTAATATATATTGATTTTGATAATACATGTATATATATATTGATATTATTACTTAATATTATGTGCCTCATGTATATAATTTTATGTTATTTGTATATGTTATCAAACTGTTATTAATATTATATCTTGTACACTGAATAAGCTGAATAAACATAAACAAGTATATCGTAGTTTTCAGTTGTGACACACGTGTATTTATTTATTTATCTATATATAACCCTTTACCCTTTTAAGCCCTCACGATGCACTAAAGCATCATTTTATATCCCTGAAAACAGACTTAATTTTTCCTACAACCAAGGGTTTTAGAACAAAAATTCCCAAGAAACTAGTTTACCAATACATAGCAATTCTCTTCACTTTTTCTCTCACATCAAATCACCTTCATCCACTACAAGTTGAGAATTGCGACAGCAATTCGCGGCTTGTAGTGGATGAAGATGACAGTGGTAAATTCAGGCTTGAAAGGGTTAATATGTTTTTTTTTCCTTTTATTATCCTTCTATATAGGTAACGTGTTTTACCTCGGATTGTCAAGATCCTAATTTAAATATAAAGTCCGTGGGGCTTAGGTTATATTATAGGGTTACATATAGCCACTGAGGCATATGTGCTATATTAGAGGGCTACATATTCTTCGGGGGGGGGGGAGGGGGGAGGGGGTTCAGCACTGTTGTAGGCAGTATTGACACACATGCTCGATTTATTCATTGATTCATTTACTCATTCATTTATTCATTAATTTCTTCATTTCTTCATTCATTCATTCATTCATTAATTAATTCATTCATTCATTCATTCATGTATTCATTCATTCAATTATTCATTCATTCATTCATTCATTTGTTTATTCATTCATTTATTCACTAGCGTCATTGATATTAATCCTATAAACATATTAAATAATTATTAAACAGCCGTATACTCTTAAATGAAATATTTATTTTGAAATAGTCACAGTTTACTGTTAGAACATTCAACGTTTTCCACCCCACCAATACTTGAATAAACCCTTTGATTTGAGGCCGTGAATAAAAATAATATCTCGGCATATTGAAAAACATCCAAATTTTTCATATATATAGGGCCTACATTATACATTCCTTTTATTATGGAAAAGGAGTGCGCCATATAACATTTTAATATATAACATATGAATATAAATATAATTATATAGCATGTAACAAATATACAACATATCGAATAAATTTAGGCGTCTGCGACCAAGCAAAAACAAAACATTAATATAACATTTATACAACATCGGTCCAACGTCTTCGACGTTGGTCCAACATAGTATAAATGATATACAAATGTTTTATGTTTGCTGGGGACGCTGGCTCAGCAGTGAAACTCCACTGGGCGAACGTGTTATGTGATCTTGAGCCGTGAACAGGGCTGCTTTGCGTGTCTGTCGTCATTAAGGTTCCGCCGCCGCCGTGAAGAGGTTTGCTCTCAATGGGAAGTCCTGAACTACGCAGTTATTATTGAATAAACCGCCTGGTCACTGACTCCTCAGCGTGCATGATACACACGCACCCTCTGAGAGCTAGAACAGCAGAAAAAACACCTTCTCCCTGCCAGAGATTATTGATTTTTTTTACACTGCAATTCGGTGTAAAACAGCCTATGTTAATAAACTATGTTGACGTTTTTTCATTAATAATCTAATATTATTGTGTAATATAATATTTGGTTAAAAGGCAAGTACGCTGGTATCATGTAAAATTTATAGACTTTACAAATGTTACAATTTTGAAAATAAAATATTACATAATTTACAACAGTAATATAAACGTGATAAAGATGCAATACCTCGCTACAATTCATGAATATAAAACACAACATTACACATTACGTATATATGTGATAAGATCTGCAATAAAAAATGGAAAGACCATAATGTTACCTCTCCACTCTTCTTAGCCGGAAATAAAACACGTATAGTCTTTGGATACCAGATGGTTAGCATGTAAGTGAGTTGTTGAGTCTGCGGTGATTCTAATGACACCCTGGCCACACGCAATGCTCCATATATGGAAACTCTCTACTTCCACCATTACAAATAGTTTATTTCAGTTACCGGCTTACGTGAACAATTCCGCCAATTATCACACTTTATTTCGTTCTTATTTATTTAAATTTATAGAGACGTAAACACATGGACAGACTATCTTCACGTGCATTCAATAAACACATAGTACTACGTTGAGTGAACAATTAGTCCATGAGCCAAATCCAGAAATATGCATTTTCGTTGCACACTCCTCGCAACTTTGGTTTAATGGCATCAGTGGGTTCCCATGCTATAGAAGATCACATTTTCAATTGTTGTCATTTGCACCACCTGGCAGTAATTTGACAACAGCTTTCTGTAAGAGGGGGGGGGGGGGATCAGCGAAAAAAACGCTTTTCCTTCTATTATGGGTTCATTGTGCTGGCATTTTAAAATTGTGTTCCAATAATTTCAGAGGGCTTCATTATGTTTACACACCCTGATGAAGATAACGTTTACAATTACCATGTTCATTAGGTAATTAGGTAAATTTTTAATATATTTTTGGCGACTTTGGGCTAAACTATTTGACTTTTTAATGTTTTTTTTTGTTTTTGATATTCTATATAAATAATATATGAATAGTTATGGCTATGTATGTTCGTGTAATAGTAAATGCTATTTCAAGTGATTTAGTGAGATGATAGCACTTCTTATCTCAGTAAAATACACGTTGTGATTTACCGAAGAAATAATTCGCGTACTTGAATTATTTTGAGCGATTGTTGTTGCAACTCAAATGAACAATTCCCCACTACCAGAAGAAGAAACTACCCACAACAAGGTTTACAAAGTGTTCAGATGTGCACAAATAATTAGAGCAACGCTCATGACCGTCCGCCATCAACTCCTGAAGACCTTGTCGAGAACAACATCTGATCTGGATAATTGTTCTGTGAACCAAGCAAATGATGTTTTTCAGCGTACATTACTTACTTTTATAACATTTTATAAATCAGCAAAGCAGGGAAAGGCATGATTTCGTTCATTCGAGTAGCGAAAGCAAAATTGGCTACCACATGTTTCTTTTAAATATAGAGGAGCCATATTTGGTGAAAATTGTTTTGATTATGTCAGGAACAAAATAACATATATAGCTGCCATACCTTTTTGATCTCTTAAATACAACCAATTCACCATGTTTCAAGTCAGAAATATGTCATTTTCACTTGTAAAAATAAAATCAAGAATGCATAAGAACGTACCATTAAAAAAAAGGCATGTGTGTGTTTGTGAATGTTTGGTGACTTTACAGAAGATGAAACATAAAGATTCAAGCTCATAGTTGCATTATCTGGTTTTCCTCATTTTTGCCGACCCCCCACGTATAAATGTTGTTGTCAAAATTACTGCCCAGGTTGTGCAACTGACAACAAGTGAAAATGTTTTCTTATATGAGCCAGGAACCTGCTTGAAGCATCAAACCAAAGTTGCAAGGGAGGGGGGAAGGGAGGTGCCACAAACTGCTTAAATATAGCCTTTTCTGGATCTGGCCCATGGACTTAATGAAGCTTGTAATTTATTGTTTTACATTATCACAATTGGAATTATTATCATCGAAATCAGATTCCATAACTGCGAATATTTCAACACCATTAAGAGTTAAATTCGCTATATAATTCGTCGAAGATGTATGTTGTGTTGTGATGTACATTGCATTGTCTTCGTTAGATACTCTTACTCCAATGTATAGCCAAAAGACACATAGAATTATACCTTTTTTTCTTTTTATCTTGCTATAGAATTACATTTTTTAATTTAAAATGATAAATCAGCAATTTCTAACAGTTACACATCGGAAAAAAAACAGCGTTGAATAAAATGTATGCATCTATACCCGGTAAAATATTTGAAAACAGTATTAGATGTTTCTTTATATATCTTTGAGGATGCAGCACGTGCATCTCAGTAAATACAAGATTTTGACCCAGTGCCGGTTTAATGCTGGCCCAGCGTCGCAGACGCTGACCCAGGATTAAACCGGCATTGGGTCTTTATTCATATTTACAGGGGCGTCTCAATGGTCACTCACTGCAGCGAGTTACATCATACGTCAATTGGCGCACCCTGTCTATTGGGGGGGGGGGGGGAGGGTCAAGTGTGCACCTTGTCTGTCCGAGTCAATTGGTGGGGCATCACTCTAAATTACAGACTATATCTGACCCTCAGGCAGATGTAAACTTCTGAACTTGTAATTCCCCTGTTTCTATGACGTATTATTATAATACATCGCCGTTAATCACAAGTGATCGCTGTGTGAGACATCAAAATTAAAACGAATCTTGGGAAATTGAAAACTATTTTATACTAATTACCAGTCCTTTGTTAAGACTTCACACCGCAATATATCGCCAATTTTACTGGTTTTATAACTTTTTATAACGCTTGTTCGTTATATGTCTTAAAAATGTATAATCATTGATGCTACAATAGAGCTGTTCTGCATGTTAGTGTGATATGTTGTTAATGTATTAAGGACAATAGCTGCCGGTATCATTCATACGCAATTTTTTAAGGGAAGATATGAAAAACAGATATATTAAGTATTTATACCACAATGTCGCTGCTTACAAGACCCACACGGCCACACTCCGGAATCTTTATACAATTTCTATCAAGTGAAATCAAATGTGTTAGTTTCATAAATTGTACAAAGTTTTTGGAAAGTACAAATTGAACAATGCATATATACAATATACGAAAAAAGACCAGATCAAATGGATCAAACTGATTACGACATATCAGCTTATTTTAATTTCAAATTTGATATAATTTTCAAGATATCAAATATCGGAATAGCACTGGCAATGGTATGTATTTTTAGAATTTCGTATAAAATATGAACTTTCATAAACTGTTGCATTGAAGCTGGTATGAAAGGTCATCGGTTATATCAAGGAATCAGTGATATTGAGTTTTTGGTCCAAAACTTGTATTCTACCCACGAAAAAATTGAAGAGTGGTTCAGCCTGTCATAATATGACAAGATCAGCCAATCACCACCGTCATTCAGTTGTTATTTAAATTAGGGGATAGAATACGAGACTTGGGCCGGTGTTACTGTTCATTGATCATTTTGTATTCATTTTAAGTACCATTGTATAACGTGATGACTAATGTATAGTTTAATTCTAAGTAATCCCGTTTTAATGTCTATAAAGTCAGCCTGTGATACAGGTTGACTTTATGGTCATTAAAAACCCGGCTGGGGGCGATACAGGTATATATGCATGAGACAGTCAGCAGTGAAATGCACTTCCGCTTCCACCATGTCTTTATATACAAAATGTACAAAATTGTTCCTCAGCTGGTATTGGTATCGGCATTGCACGGCTGCCTCTCCGACGAAATCTAATACAATAATGTATACTTACATTACATTGGTATTTGACTGTTGTGCGTTGTCTGTGTAGCCTATATTGCCGTGTCGCGACCCATTAAGTGCTGAACGCGGCTATGCTCGTCTTCAGTACTTTTTATTATATCAAGTTCGCGTTTTTGCGATATAAATTAATATTCAATCAGCAGGAATTGAAAATATTTATTTTTAAATTAGACAAACATGAGTGATTTTCACCCACCAACTTCATAACTTAGCGCTTTTAACTTTTTGGGTGATTGGTTTGGAATAGTATATATACTATTAGTACGCTATTATATTTATATTATGCTTATACTATTATATTTATTTATACTATTAGTATACAAATAGTATATATAGGCCTACGAAACCTGTTAGATCTGTGTATTATTCAAAGAGCTCTGGATTATTTAATAAATTTAATTGAATTTCTGAAATCTATGTTTCAAGTTTTAAGTTGTGAATTGTTCATTACATAATGTGATCGGTAACAGCTTTTCTAAATTTCATCATTCGTGCTGGCCGCCATTTTTTAAAAAGTGCGGTCCAAAATTCCAACCACACTTTTTCTTATTTACCCACTAAAAATGACAAAACCAAAAAACGCAGTTTTGAACTCAACGGTCAAGGGACATATTGATATAACCCAACTAACACTATAGATGCATGTTTATTTCTCAGTTTATTTTTATTATAGGCCCTATAAAAGATCATTTTTTCTGGTGTCAGGCATGCTGCCTTCAAGGAATAAACGGTCACATATAGATAAATCACGACTTCAGAATAAAATACTTGCACTCATTTGACAGTCCACCAACAGAAGAAACATTTTAAAAGAAGCTAATTGTTAGTTTGTATATATCACGCATTCCGGAAGAGAGAAAATTGTATATTCGACAATAATCAGCCATATGTTTAGTAATGTGTTATTTTTTGTACACTATATTGTATAAAATTTTTGTATATACTGTATCTTTGAAAGGGCCCTGTCCTATCAAATAAACCGAATCAATCAATCAAATCCGTTAGGAACTAATGTCAACTGATAAAAATATGTTGTGTTCAGAACAAAAAATGTGCTTGTATATTTAAATCACAAGACAAAACTATATTGCTAAATCAGGGGGAATTTATCCAGAGAGCGCTCTCAACAATATAGAAGTAAACTAGCAGAAAAGCAAACATAGTATGCAGTAATTAAAACAAGACTTTACAGATGTTATATAATATATTTTGGCTTTTTTATGTCATTGTATTATTGTTTTCCGTCTGCTATTGTAATATAATATATTTAACATTATCTGCAAAAAAACTAATAATTATGACTTGATTTGATTAATAAGAAATAATATCAAATTGCCTGCTCTCCAAAAACAGAAATCAATCATGAACATCCAGCATCTAAATTTATTTTACATTTCATCAGACGGAAAAAATAAGATACTTATTGGAAATGTGGAGATATCACATTTTGCTTCCTGTATAATGTAGGCTACAGGTCATAACATTTTTTAATTACGATGCTTATACTTTATTTTGAAATGTTTCTATAGCAGTTGAAAAAATATATACATAAAAAATCCAACATTTGTACATTTATATATATATATAATAAATATATATGCACATAACAAGTCTGGATAGTGTCACACAACACTGGATCTACAAAAAACATGTGCATGAACGTTCATTTTAAATAGTAGCCTAACTGTCTCACACAATCAAAAGACAAAGATAACAAATTATATACAGAGGGGTTCGCTATGGCATTTCTTCAATTCATATCGCTCTTTGATTATGTCAAACATAACACCCTAAGTGCGGGCCACACATTTCTAGACGAGATTCTTCTCCTTTGAATCGTGTTACGGAATGCGGGCCTCGGGTGATGTTTAGATTGTTACACATAGGAATGCCCCCCACCAGCTAATGGCGCGTGCCGTCAACCAGCTAATGGGAATTCCCAGCAGCACTGTGACGTCATACGATTAGCCGCGTCATCAAACATGACGGATTCACCCTGCATCGGCTCGCTGCCGGGGTCTTCGACGCTGGCCCGGCTGCGAGCCAATGCAGGGTGAGGGATGACCACCTTTGGACCACTCGTCCAGCGGTCAACATCAAAGAAAATCACCGCAGTGATAATACGTGCCTTGCTATAGGACTTAGGACAGGTGCCTGGGACACCCTTTTTGTGAGACGTGTGGTCGACGGTCACCTGCACTGTTCACATCCATGACCCAAATCTCCCGATGACGGTTGGAAATGGTTGTTTTTCCTTCTTGTTTGTCTCCACCCATTGCGTGCCAGAGAGGTCTAAAGACACGTGACATTAAAAAAATGCATAACGATTTTCCAAATAAAAAATGTACAAAGATTTATGTAATACTCTCTTAATGACAAAATAATTTTTGATTCCTTAACAAAAGACCGGTGATTTTTAACTATAAATGAGCATGAATTTTTCAATGTGCAAAATAATTATTCATAAAGTATTTGGCCTCTTTAGGCCATAGATTGATTCCGTATTTTATTTTTCGATTATATAAAAACCTAATGTATCCTCAATATATATCGTCCCCTTGAATAAGTGCCACTTCACAAAGAAAGTAGCACTTAAACTATTTCATATCTAAGGTGATGAGGTATAGGCCTAAGACTATGACTCAAACTATATGGCATTAATTTTAAGCGGTAGTTGATAAAGTTTTACTGCGCTGACCCCACCCCCCCCTCCCTCTCTTTCGCGATCACGTAAGTGCATGAAGGAGGCGCTTACATGTCAATAGCTAATACACCTCAAATGGAGTGTCATCACTTGACATTGTTTAAGAACTGATCGCTAAATGTGAACCCCTCACATGGCCGATCATCATTCACACCTTACCCTGCAACGCGATAAGTCAACCCTTTAACCGCCGGTGCCGCATATATTCAGATTTTTATTTTTTATTAGCTCATTAAGTACCACATTTTAAATATGTTAAAGATAAAATGTGACATCAATCAGCAATATTTAAAAAGAGTTGACCTCCATTTTGTCATATCTGAATAATTTACACTCACTTGAAGTTGTGGATCGCGTCAGCGAGACACAACTTCAAGTGGGTGAAAATTCAAATTGAATAATTTGGCGGTTAAAGGGTTAAAACACCAATCACGACAACAGTCGTAATTAAAACCCTTTAAGTCCTCAGGATGCATTAATGCATCATTTCACATCTCTGTAAACACACTTAATTTTCCAACAACTATAAGGGTTTTATAATGATAATTTCCATGAAACTAGTTGACCAAATCATGACAATTTTCTTTAATTTTCAAACCACATCAAGTCATCTTCATCCACTACAAGCCGAGAATTGCGACAGCAATTCGCGGCTTTTCGTGGATAAAATTGACAATGGTAAATTCAGGCTTGAAAGGGTTAATCTATTAGCCGTTTAAATCGCAATTATTGGGAGCGAAATGTGTGTTTAAACATCAAGATTTGCAAATGTTTGGTCATAAATTTAACAAATATGAGTAATTTTCACCCACTTGAAGTTGTGGGTCGCGGTAGCGAGACACAACTTCAAGTGTGTGAAAATTTAAATAAATCACCTAGCGGTGTAAGGATTAACCCAATGCTGGGCTGACGCCGGCGACGGTGGAGCAGCATCAAACCAGCATTGGCTCAACGTCATGGGTTTGCTTATCTATTATCACCAGAGTTGGGGTCAATTCCGGAATTGAATGGGAATTGAGCACAATTCTTAACTCAATTCCAGAAATTAGACTAGGAATTGGAATTGAATAAAAGGAATTGAAATTGAACTGGAATTGACGAAAAATGCCCGGAATCCATTAATTGGAATTGACTTTATTTTTACCCATCTTAATTTTTGAAGAGCTAATAAGCTCATCAGTATTCATCCCTTCTGTCAGCATAGTGAATCGTTGTGATACTATCGATGTTATTCCAGGAGAATATTACCTGATCTATATTGATTTATATGTGTTTTATATTAGAAAGGTGTAAAATTATTTAAATGACTAATAGCCATCATGATTAAGTAAGACTGTAATGTGTTATCCAAATAATAGTTGCAACAAGATTGCTCCAGCTATGGTGGAGCAATTCAATCTAACTATCACCAGAAATAGATAAATACAGATCTGTATTTATAGATTTCTGCTATCACCCACAACATCCACCGGATTATAATTTATAACACTGTTCTCTAGACTCATCATTTGACATTCGAGCCCAGGCGGTCTGACAACTTGTATTAATAAAAAATATAATTTTATAATACAATGAAATTACACATAAATGAGGTGAATGTGATATGTACCACATGAAGACTGAAGTAGATCAGGTCTAATAATCCGTAGGATATGAAATGCTCATCACGAAATGACAAGCACTATATGGTAACAATTACTTTATGCTTTTCGATTCATCGCAAATTAGGTTGATTGTGAAAAATACAATGTTATTAAATCCATAGAGGGATCAAAATCAAATGTGCTGAACGAGTGAAATCCATTAAGCTGAGATAACATTTCAGTCTCATTTTGTTATATGGCTTCAGCATAATTGCATAGCAAAATAGTGTGTAAAGGTGTTTCCCGATATTGATTATTTTTAAATAGTATATATGTATAAGGTGTATGCCGATTTTGATTTTTAAAATGAAATGTAAAGTTTAGGCAGATATTGATATTTTTAAAACAAGTTGGTTTCACGAAATATTCGGTGAACACGTTAATATTTCCCTCTGATTTATTTTTTGTAATTCTGAGTGATAATCGTAGTGGAATTTCTCACCGCAGGTCAAAAGAAAAACGCGGGAAGAACAAGATGTAATCTTTTTCTTTTTGATGTCTGCCGACGCGTGAAATATAACGTGAATGATGAGGTGACATTCAGCACTCCCCAAGACTCAATCGGAATTTCCATCCAGGAGCCTGAAACGCTAGCCAGTGATTCACGTCCTAACCTTGATGGAAATCATTTTGGTGGCTTATGAACCGTGACAGTGTTGTATATAAAGTAAAAAATTGACTGGAAATCACACAAATTAGTTTTCATACAAAATGATAATTCACAGGCCTATATAATGTTCTTCAAGTTAAGGAATATCGCTTCGCTTGCAATCAGAAGGTCAACAGTTATGCCACGTGACCCAAGTGGACCAGTCAGGTAACAAGGCTGTTATGACACACCTCATTGAGCAACATGCATTTCTATTCAGCACCTTCTAGTCTCTAGAGGTCTTCGACCGCTGAAAATATATATCGTTGTTTTGAATCATATTAGCCAACAAGCAACTGCAAACGGACTATATACGATTTTTTTTGTAGCGCCTCTGAGCCCGGACCACCGATGATTCGTGGACGTACTGATTTATTTCTAATGATCTGTTACTATTTTTCTTTTACCTGAAGCTGGAATTGATAATTGTCAAGTTCAAATAAGTTGTACGTACAAAAAATCCCAAATTGAAGTATTGCCTTAACTGAGCATCCTAATGTCAATATTTTAACGATTTCAGTGGCATATTTCATTTAGCTTGAAACCGCCTTTAAACAATTATATGCGATGTAAAATTTACTGAAATGGGACTCAAATGGTGGGTTAACCCTTTAACCGCCAAATTATTCAAACTGAATTTTCACTCACATGAAATTATGTCCCGCTGACGCGATCCACAACTTCAAGTGAGTGAAAATTATTCAGATTTGATAAAATGGAGGTCAACTGTTTTCAAATATTGCTGATTGATGTCATATTTTATCTTTAACATGTTTAAAAGGTGGTACCTAATGTGCTAATAAAAATTGAAAACCCGAAGATATACGACTATGCGACACCGGCCGTTAAAGGGTTAATTGACTGATTCATTGCAAATAGTATATCAAAGAGTGTTCTTCGTATGGAGCTATGGTAGTAAGTTGTTTGCTTGTGTAATATCTCACGTTGATAAAACACCTCCCCGTCATAGGTGATAATATACACGTCCGGGTGTATTATGTAGGTATAGGCCGGCATCACACTGGGGGTTGTGGGGTTATTTTTTCTGATGATTCTGCGTAACTTTGCAAAGCAAAAAAAGAAATTTGCTGTTGACTTGCTATTAGAGATATTTTCAGAATAAAATATCTGTGGAATGAACTCGAATAATCAGAAGGATACAAACTTTAATAAAAGCGTTTTCTTTTTTTCATGGCATTTATATGTAGTCATGATTTTATATCAGCAATATAGACATACATTTAGGACATATAATCTGTAATAGGGCCTATATATTTATTTATATTAAAAGGTAAAAAAAAAGACATACTCCAAGAGTAAAAGTAAACTCTCAAACAATTCTTTAAGAACTTGACGCTTTTGGAACACAATATGTCTTACGTTTGTTTGACTTTGACGGCGCTGTATAACAGCAGTGATAATTATACTGAATAAGCATTTTGGCAGAGTGATTTTATTTGATAAAAATACATGCAGGATTTCGTGTCCATATGTCATGGTTTCACCTTATTGTTCGCTTGTCGTTATATATATAGGCACTTTGTAAAAGTAAGCAAATACTACTTTCAATTGGATGCAGTTGACTGGATACACCTCAATAACTATCATTATTAATTATTTTAGTAGGCCTATATATGATTATACTCCTGTAAATCTTTGTTTTATTGTCGCAGTATATGCGGGTTCTCACTGTGAGTTTCGTTTCATGTGATATTCGCCTGGTGACAAGATCTCTCTTTCACACTTCATTACGATCACGTCATTATGATAGCTGAGTACCTTGTTTACAGTAAAGCCCCGACCAGTACGGTCAATGCAAAGACAAACGGCAGTAACTGCTTACTTTTCAGGTAAGCAGTTACTGGAGGTTGTCATTGGGCGACGATATTGACGATGAGGGTGTGAATCCAATGGGAACAGTTTCGCTTTGATCTGTGTAAATTAAGGACCTAAGTGTTAAGGTATTCTGTTTTATTATTTTATTGATTTAAAATGAAAAATAGTGCAATAACCTCCTAAGCGCCAGTAAAAATTATGATAGTTTTAACTTTTTGTTGGCACTAACTTTCAAAGCCAAATAAAGTGTGTCTTTTAGTAGCGACATTTAATTTTCACTAACTTGAGTTGCTGGTTATATACTTCAACGAGACACAATTTGAGGTATTGATAAAAAATACTTGTAGAATTTAGGGTTTAAAAGATTGAATCAATCAACTACACATTTCTGTCGACTATCTACGTGTTTGTTGACACAATATCAAACTGCAGCGTCATATTCATATTGACAGACATGCATATGCTGTATATATATTGGCCTTTCAACCCTTACAGCGCTGAAATATTTTGTGTATAAACTATGGAGCCTAACCCAGCAAACACAAAACATTTGTATAACATTTGTACAATGTTGGACCAACGTCTTTGACGTTGGTCCAACATTGTACAAATGTTATACAAATGTATTGTGTTTGCTGGGAAAGGATTATTCATAAATGTCCCAGTTAGCTCTTTCCCCTTAGTTTGAATACCTATGTTATGGGTCTACGGACATTATAATATTTGTAATTCTTTCAGTGCGGACATTGACCTTAGACGTCAGAATCTTACGTCTCTAAGACATCAGATTCTGACGTCTGAAGACGGTCCCCGCGCTGAAAGGGGTACCCTTTAAGCACCAATAAAAATACGTTTATTTTTCATCTATTAGGAGCTATGTCCCGTTAAAGCGAACAAAAAACACCAAGCGGGTACACTAAATGGAAATCCTCAATTTAGTTTCATTCGATAACAACTAGCTGCTAAAACCAATAAAATTACTCCCAAGAACCATTATCTCGTAATATGATACCGTGTAAAATCATTTAAAATGGAAATGATCGTCGTTGGTTCTCAAAAGGTCTAACCCTTACAACGCTGAAATTTTTTTGTTGAAAGCTATGGTCATCAATGTTTTTTTTCAATTTGAAATCTTCATATATGTCTTAGTTAGCTCTTTCCGCTTCATTTGAATACCTTATGTTTTGAGTCTATGCGGCCATATACTTTTTAAATTCCTACAGTACGGGGACTGTCTATAATCTGACGTCTATGGAATCTGACGTCTAAAGACGGTCCCGGTGCTGAAAGGGTTCAACACTATTAGATCACATGATCCCTGATGAGCTACACAGTATATACTGAAATGTTTTTCTGGCAAAGTATATAATATTACATAGAGAAACAATTATCAATTTCTGCTTTGATTTTTTCTATCACTTATTAACCCTTTCAGGCCTGAATTCACCATTGTCATCTCATCAACTTCAGTAGTTGTAGTGGATGAAAATGAATCGGTTGGCAAAGGAAAAGCAAATATCCTTATTATTAAAATAAAGTTTTCTGAAAATCTTCGTTTTAAAACCCCTAGGTCCAGGAAATTAATTCATTCTTCAGAGATGCAAAACGATGCTTTAATGCATCGTGAGGGTTAAGGATAAGTAGGCCACTCTATTCTGCCATTCAAAGTCAAAAGGCAGTATCTGCTTACTGTACAAGTAAGCATATACTGCCTTTTGGCTTTGCAGAATAGGCTTAAATATACGTGAGAAGTGCGTCATCGATTTGGTGGAAAGTGCATAATGATTTAGATATGGCATATATCAAACGGACAGCCAGACATATTGTATACGTCTACGGTGTTATTTATATATAGATCGAAGTTTTAACAATGAACTAAATCCATATAATTACATGCCTATACGTCTATGCATAGGCCCATACGATATAGGTTCTTTAGAATCCTTGACTACTATTACCATGCAACCCATGCAACCCATGGGGCTGCATGGTAATAGTAATGAAGGATTCTTTTTGGAGAACCTAAATTGTTGCATGGTAATAGTAATGAAGGGTTCTTTTTGGAGAACCTAAATTGTTGCATGGTAATAGTAATGAAGGGTTCTTTTTGGAGAACCTATATTGTTGCATGGTAATAGTAATGAAGGGTTCTTTTTGGAGAACCTATATTGTTGCATGGTAATAGTAATGAAGGGTTCTTTTTGGTGAACCTATATTGTTGCATTGTAATAGTAATGAAGGGTTCTTTTTGGGCAACCTATATTGTTTATAGTGTATATCGTCGCCTCGGAGCTAAAGGATCCTATCTGCCACTCTGACGAGTGTCAGATAGGATCCTTTAGCTCCGAGGCGACGATATGGGGTTCATATTGGGATACATACTGTGTATTCTTATGTTTTCAGCAATTATATTTTTATTATTATTATTGTCTAGTCATGAATAGCGTCAGCGATTCATGACTTGACAGCGAAGAAAAACTAGAGAAATAAAAATAGCAGTAGAAGCGATCCGCCACGCATAGGGTTTATGTAGCATAGCAATGCGGTTAATCTGCTACGTGCATCTGTCATATCTTAAATAGGGACGCAAAGCGACAAGCCATATGGTTGTCAATAAAACCAGTAAGCAGAGAGAGGCTCAAATTAGTATGGTGCGTCAAACGCTCACTATTTCCAGTTTATTGATTTGTAAGACGGTCGCGCGCTTGTCTAGTTTTTGTGCATGGCCAAAAAGAGGGAAAGTGCGCACTTGAAAAGTAATTAGTTACTGCCTCTTGGGTTTGCTGAGCACTGCTCATCCCAGTTGAGCAGTGCTTTGTTGAGCGGCGACAACACGAGATGACAAAGGCGCGCGAGACGAGAGCGAACCATTAAATCACAATTATGACGGCTATACAGCCGTAGAAATGTCAAAGAGTAGTAATTGGTCGCTTGGAAAGGCAGTGGTTACCGCTGTTTGACCATGTGGGGTGGAATACAGGAGGGGAGAGAGGGGTGCACAGGTCCCTCCCACTGAGGTCTCGTGCGGCGCGGTAATTGGTCGGCAGCGCGTGCTGGGAGTAAGCCACGGGGGTGATTGACGGGCATTGTTAGGCGCGGGGGGAGGGGCGTATCTGCGGTTAAAGTGACGGTCCAATGAGAGTAGCTATAGCCCCGCCCTGGTGCCGTCTTAAAGCTGGGCCTGCGTTACAGACGCCGGTCCAGCTTTACATCGGCTCCCCCTCCCCACAGATGATGTTTTCTCATCAAGCACTTGTAGTTTCCCGTTCTACTTAACGTCTGTCACCCCGGCAGGTGCCACAGTGCGCTTATTTGCCCCGCCACCAGTCGCCAACCTTCACGGACTAGCAGCGCAAGCCGCGCACGTGCCCGTCATCTGGTAACTGACAACTGTCACCACACCACGTCACCATAACGTCACCACATCACTTAACCACCAGATCACGGACAGAGGCACAAAATCTCAAAAGTTTTTGAGAAAGAGTTTGGACATTCTAGTTTTTGCTGTTGTGATAAGCTCCAATGATATACAGCAGTGATGCAAGAGCTTGTTAAAGGTAGGATTATTTACATAAGTAAATTATGTTTTATCTTTAAAAAACAAAATAATTTATTATATTGGAACTTTAATCATGGACTTGAATTTCCTTGTTTTTACTTTTTCGCTGTGGTGTTATTTATACTAAAATTTAAAATAACCTTTTGTATTTAAACAACATATTGTATTTAATATTTTTTTTTCAAACATGTAACTGTAGTACTTTAGCTCATTACTATACAACTGAAAATAATATAAAATGCCTCTGGTAAATAATATCTGTAGGCCTACTTATTTTCTTATTCAAATTTTTAATGTGAAAAATGAATTACCATGGAATATATACATTATAATTGATATAATTCTGTAATATTTTAAAACGTTATCTTAAAGCTGTAATTCTATTAGCTAACCCATCAATTCATTAGGACAGCATGTGACGAGTTTGCATATCTCATCTGATATGCGTATTTGAACATAGACATATATGGAATCACAGAATATGTCATGACCGAGGTTGTAGTCAAAGCAGGATTTACAAAAAATATTATTTAGCCTTTTTAATGCGGACCACGCTTTTAAAGAAATCTTACATTGAAAGTATTGACTGACATTAATTAAATGTACCGATTCTCACGTCAATTAAAGCACAAACTCTCAAGTATTCAGATTTTAAGGTATTTCTTTATCAATTAAAAGCTGACAATTGTGTAAGTAATTGTGTCGTTTAATTGTAATAATATAGCAGTGAAAGATAATTTTACTAACTTAGGATTATAATTCCAGAATTACATATAGGTCCTAAGAATTATTTATTAAAAATATTTATAACCTGGCCGAGTGCCATCGAGACTGATTTATAGACAATTCACATTTTTAAAATAGGGAGGGGGGGCTTGTGCAGAATATGATAAATTAAAAACAAATCAATTATGAAAAAAATAATAACATGCACTTTTTAAAAAAATCGAAATTGAAAACGAAATCTAAGGCAGAAATGTCAACTTTAGATGGACTATATATAAAACCAACGTATTACACCATCGTGGTCAGAAATTGAAATTGTCCAAATTTGTATTGAATCTGGAATATATCCTGTAAAAAAGGATGATTTCTTTGACAAAGAACACTTTGTGGAAATGTAATCTTTGTATAGGCCTATACCAAGCCTTAAACCTTATACAGCTAGGGACGACTATAGCATTTTCTTAATCTGATTTATTTAAAGCTCACGTAAAAATTACAGTTATTGGGAATGGAAAGTGTGCGTAGACATAAATATTTGCAAATGTTTGCTCTCAAATCGTTACAAACATGAGTAATTTTCACCCAATTGAAGTTGTGGGTCGCGGTAGCGAGACACAACTTCAAGTGGGGGGAAATTTAATTGTTTTATTGTGGCGCTTTAATGGCTATAACTGCTCTCAGAATTAAAGTATTTCAAGATAATGACAATAATTTTTAAGATTATAATTTTGTAGCACATTATTAAATAAAATTATCATACACACATAGCGCCATGACGTTAATATAATCTTTCCTAAACTTGAGCATTGTCTGACATATGGTGGATTATCAGATTGGTCTTTAACAATATAATATTATGAGCAGTGAGCGTTGAGCTGATTTATTATATAATATACGTAATAGATGAACATGCTCAATCTTGAGTTCATGCAGTCTTTATTATTGACTGATCTTTAATAACTGTATACTTACATGAAAAGCAAAGATCAGACATGCATTTGATCTTTCAATTATATATAATAGTCTCCAGGATATATCAGAGTTATCGAACAGTCATTATATGTATATATATATATAAATATACACCAGATATATACTGCACTTTGTAATGTGGTATAATTATGGTTTATATAGGCGCACGCGACACAATCCTTTCAACAAATCAACATACATTCTCGCATTTTGGTTCAGTCATGCAGCTGATAATAAAATAATAATAATAATAAAACATATTTATTCAGGGTAGAATTATTAAACGATTTTACATACTGTTCCTGACAAGTTGGCGTTGTATTGAGCAAACAATACATTGAGCCAATGCTGGTCTCTTGATGGGCCAGGTGCTCCTTCTGCAATGGATCAATGTTAGGACAGCTATACGTTTGCTTGCTATTATTCTCAATCAACTTGCATCGTGATTTTGTCTTCCCACATTGTCTTTTTTGTCATCACTTCGTTTCGCTCACTTAAGCGCATGGCCTATATATAAAACGGATATTTACCTATCTACAACATGATTTGTAACTGTGAAAAAGCAGCAATATGTAAAAAAAAATTCAAACAGCAAAAATGTTATGAATATAAAAGTAAAGTAAAAACCGATAACATATAACGGGGATAGTGTAGGCCGATATAAAATATATGCGAAATGGATAAAATACGCTAAATTACAAAGAGTAAACTACAATTTGTATAGGAGGGCATCGCACGCGCCATGCATGCACAAAAGCTCCATGCATTTACAGAGCACTTAACTCGCTGAGGACAAGGCCTGTCAGACTATCTCGCTCATCAAATCCTGAGCCAAAGCTTGCTCAATGCTGGGCCACCGTCAGAGACGCTGACCCAGCATTGAGGCAGCATTGGACCGGAATCGGGTCGCTACATCAAATGAACTCGCACGTGCCAATCACAGTGTCAGACAAGAGTGCACTCACGGCTTGTTCACTCCCTTCACTTGCATTTATAATTGAGGAGGTTATGAATTTAAAATGCAAACTTTTCGGAGCTGAAACAGACAGTGTTGACAGTGCAACATTTTAATTTTTATTCAGCTTTTGACCAAAGCATATTATAAAAAAACAGATAAAAAAAATATACACATTATATCATTATAAAATGTCTTTTTTATATTTATCACTGATCGCTTTGTTACTAATTTTTACTCTCTCAAGTACTGTATACATGCATATTTAAAAATGTTAAAAATGCCAAAAATATTGTCGTAAAATTGTAAATACTCACATATGCATGCGGGGATGCATGGTTTTAAACTAATTCGTTGATGATGTTCAGCATTATCACTGCAACTGTATCATGTTAATTTCAAACTGGCGGCCATTTTGAAATTTCAAACGACACGGTTGTCGCATTCCCCGAGCTTTGACACGGATAATTTATATCCATATTTTCCGAAAACTGACAAATCAGGCTCATCATTCGTGATAAGGAGTGTGATGTGTGGAAAAGCAAAAAGCAGTAGCTGCTTCCCGGCAGACACGAGACGTTGAACCAATGTTGTTTCGATGTTGGCCCAGTAAGCAGTTACTGCCTTTCGGCTTTGCACAGCAGTATACGGTGGCGAGAAGATGGGTGTTTGTGATAAGACAAGTGGTGCTTGGGCGGTATGAGATTATCACAAAGACGGGGGGGATGATAATGGAAATAACCAATATGATAAGTGTCACACTTCATGGCGGGATTACATACACCAGCAAAGACAAACAGCAGTAACTACTGACTAGTAGAGTAAACAGTTACAGCTGTTTGCCTGTAGCTGTCAGCACACTTGACCTCAGTTGGGGGTCATGTTTCACATTAGTTACTTTTTTAGCTATTTTAGGGCCTGTAGTGTTTGTCATATACGGCGACAGAAATACACCTAGGCCTGTATTCTCGCACAAGTTACGACATATCGTAGGCTTCGGATTGGTCGAGATGGAAATCTCGACAAATCCGAAGCCTATACGATATTCGTAACTGGTACGAGAATACGGCCCCTTGACGAATAAATGGGGTTTTAGCCCATGTTTGGTGCACATAATGATAGGCTAAACTGGGCCAGGAGAATCTCCTGCATGGTGAGATGAATGAGATGACACAGCCCTCCAGACACAGCGAAATTAGAACCCTGGTCGTACGAGGCCCATGCAGCACGCTGCCTCTCGGTCACGGAAGCTCACCACAATGTTAAATCTTTACAAGCGATCAAACAATATAGAAAAATATTTTTTGAAAGGTAAATACCGCGAGGGCGGAGAACGATCCCAAGCGTCGACGTGACAGGCGGTGTAGCTATAATATTGCCTCCAAACTAGGAAGACAGAAAGAATGCCGAATGCCAAGTGGCTAAGCAGGGTTCGAACCCCCCGAGCTCTCGCGTGCGTACGTGGGGTAAAGTTCAAACCGCGGTGCATATAAGTTGAAATTAAACAATTTATTAACTTATACACAAGCACGCACTCGACATGCCAGCACTGGTCCGCCCTGGCCCGGCATTGGGCCAATGTTAACGTATTCTGCGGTTCACAAAGGAACACTAACCTCCTTGTCACGACATACATCAGCCCGACAAAATCGAAACAGCTACCCAATGTTGTTTTATTGTTGGGCGCTGGCTCAACATTAAAACAACATTGTTTGTGCGTCTCGCCTTAGTGTGCATGCAGTGATTTGTGTGTGTCGGCGGAGATGAGCCCCGTCACTTTCATATGCTGACTCCTCTCCGTGACTGCAATGTGACTGCTCGGCGTGACTTTGTGACATATGGACAGACAACGCGTGTAGTTAACACTTTGCACGTATCGGGGTGCTCCGCTCGTAACTTTTATTCATTCAAAGCTGGAATTGCGGGCGTATTTTACAGTTACACATGAATTTAAATGCATTATTTTTAAACATTATCCTACTAAAATCATTAATAGGCCTATTTTTTGCATTATATAAGCCTACCCAGAACATTAATTATATTGTTTGAAAAAAAAGCATTGGACATTTAAAATAGTTGATGGCTTTTTTATTATGCTTCACTTTCTCGCTCCAATTTGTACGTTACTTGTTCCACTGGGCGGGGGCCCTAGGGTAGTGGTTAGCACCGCTGCCTTTCACGCCAGAGTCCGGGGTTCGGTTCCCGGCCTCGGCGGTTTGAAAGAAACAAATTTGTTTCTTCCCCATCCACGTGTGAAAGTTAGTATTGTGGGGAGCCTCCGTGACCGAGAGCTAGCGTGCTCGGCCTCAGACCGCCAGGGCTCGAATTTCGAATCTTGTGTCTGGAGGACAGTGTCATCTCAATCATCTCACCATCCTCAGGAGGTTCTCCTGGCCCAGTTTAGCCTATATGTGCACAAAGGTGGCCTAAAACCCGATTCATTTCATTTTATTTACTTGTTCCACTTAATACAGTATTGGCAATATTTTTTTAAACGATATTTATAGTACATATACAACCAAGCAAACACAAAAAAATTGTATAACATTTACACAATGTTGGGTCGACGTTTATAAATGTTATACAAATGTTTTGTGTTTTCTGGGAAGGATGAATGCTTAATTCTGTAAACCTCACGTATCATGCTTTACCTATATCTGGCTTGAATATTTAACAAGATACGTCATTTTCATCCACACACGTTGGCCATTATCTTCAAACTTCCATGTGATACACAATAAAATTGCCTAATTCCGCTAAAATCAATCTCAATTCGATCAGCAATATCAGTAAATTCATGGCATAGTCGCTGTAGCCATGAGAAGGTGAATTATTCAACATTATTTCTCCTGCAAAGCGTCGCCAAAAAAACGAGACGTTGCCAATACTGGGATGGCGTCTCGTGTGATGTGCGTCGTCAGTGATGGTGCGAGGCGTGACAATGCCGTCATCATCACGTACACTTAACGTAACGGTGACGAGGGGCAAGCACCGTGACTGATATAGACACGCTGTGGTCCACCCTTTAAGGACCACGGACCGTCACAAACACCGAGATACTCATGTTATTTCTTGGCAATACGTCAAACGACACAGATCACGACAAGGCATGAAATATCGTTTTCCAGTTTAAGTCATGTTATAGTGAGCCTAACTCTTGTAAATCGTTAATTTTAAATATAGTTTCACATGATGCATTTTGTAGTCAGAAGCAGGGGATAAAAAACAAGTAAATTTGTCTTGACAAAGGCCTAATTGAGCAATCATGTTAACATACAGGCAATCGACGAATAACAACAACACAATCACATCTTAAACCGTGGCTCTTACATAGGGCCATGATTATAATGCGAGCTATGATATACGCAATTGAAGAAGTTGTGAATAACATATAATTAAACGGAATTCATTGCCATCAACACGAACAAGTGAAAGGAGGTTTCCTATAACAGGTGTTAGCCTATGTACTGTATTGAGTATTTGACTACGACGTCCCAGCATTGGTTCAATATTATAAAGACGAAGCTGATTAATTGATCTGTAAATGAGTTATCTTCTATCGGTCTGACTTATTCGCTACAAATATATACAAAGATAATTACGTACATGTAGAGATAACGTTGTAATATTTGCATTACTGTATATTATTGTTTCTATTTTTATTAATTTGAAGCGGGAATAGCTGACGCAAATTCCAGCTTCAAATGACCGAAATAAATTTATATTTATAACAAAATACGCATCTCCAAAATTGATTGTTTGGTTTCACTCCTGAACATCGGCCACGAACTGTTTGAACACTTTAAAATGTGCATGCTTGGAGCTGTATACGGCACTACAAAGGTTCACAAAATGAAACTTCATATTCCAAAATTATTACGGAGGGGAGAGGGAGGGAGGGAGGGGGGGGGGGATAAATTGCATTACAGTTTCGAAACCAAAAGGCAGCATAGGTACACTGGCCCCATAGGGCACATTCCCAAGCCATACATGATACAGTCGTCAAAACCTGCTTGCTATTACTTATCACACCGGGATAATCTGTGTTCATACATTTTACTACAAAATACCCACCCCACCCCCTCCTATGTAATACCCAGCCCCCTCCTGTGGTAACGACGTGATCCAAATTAGAATCCATTCAGTCCCCGCCATAATCAACACGAAATTCTCATTAAACGCCAACCATACACAGTCTACGTTGATTTAATGTTGGGCCAGCATTGCAGACGGTGGACCAACATTAAATCAGCATTGTATCAAGTTGTCTTGTTTAACGGATTAAACACTTTGCACACAATGCATATAGCCACCTCGCGTATGTGTTTATAAGAATATGTATATGGTAATAAATAACTATGAACATGTCATAAAACAAAAATACACAAAAAAAATGCATACAAATAAACTGATTATCATGATTCTTGTCCAATTCACATGACCAATATTATTCATAATATTTGAATAAAATATTTAAGAAAAGTTGTATTACTGGCATGGTATATTGTATGTAGACATGTGCCTATATACGCGTTGATCACTGTATTATTTATATCAATCAGTTATTATAGCTATAGATACCTACACTGTTTAATTGTTTTCAACAATAAACATCAGACTGAAAAAGTGTTTTATTTAGCTCATTAACGAGTACAACTTGTTTATATACTGTTTATATGAAATAAAACATAATACCACAACTAAAATGCTAAATGCAGTGTATAGAAATCGACCGTATGCAACTTAGAATCCATTAACCCTTTGACTTCCAGGCCGGGGTGCATGCCAGGATCCAGATATACTAGTGTAGGAGTTCTATTTTTCGTCATTTGAAGCTGGAATTGCTAACGCAATTTCCAGCTTCAAATGACGAAAAATACATAAATGTAGTATATATTTGACGAAAATTTGTGTCATTTTATGGTTACGTTCATTGACGAATGACGACGGAAATTTCCGTCATGTATGGTAGTGAAAAGGTTAAGAGACATAAACTTGAAAGACACTGATCAAGACGGACAACTACTGTAAAAACATAACGATTGTGCTGAAATAAATGAACAAAAGCGTCTGTTCACACTCTGGAAAACAAGGTAGCGGTTTTTCAGACTGTTCCAATGGGATTAACTGGTAGAGAGCCGGGTGTATGACGAGCGAGGACTTAGGTGACTCTTTGATCCCCACAGTCACTTATATCACTATTCGATATTTGACTAAGCCATATCTAAAAAAAATAATATATATCACTAAAATTAATGTTTAAACGCGATTAACGTTCGCATGAGCAAATTTTGCCAAGTATTTTGAATTGCTAAAGTAATTTAAATCACTCGGCCAATTTTAGCCGCTAAAAAGGGAGATTAGTATCTAAAGGGTGAATCCGCTTATTGGATCATATTTAACGCCCTGCCTTGATCGTTTACACGTCTTTGATCCTTACCGAAGCTGGGAATTAGGGTGCGTTAAAGGGATATGTAAGCCAGTGTGGGGAAGTTAGTAAGTCACTCCTCAGTGGCAACGTCATGGAGACCAGGTCAACGATCAACTCAGCTATTGACATCGACGCTGACCTCGACACAGTCTGAGAGCTTGGTGTCGTTCGTTATTGTCTGCTGTGGAACATTGTTTACATCATTTAGATTTTTATTCGTCCTGAACGTAGAAAGTCCAAAGGTATTATCCCGTATAACATATTGGGTATATACTTCAAATAGCAGAAGAAAACATTATTGTGAAATATCAAATTTGTGAGTTTTTAATAACAAATAATCTGTTTCAGATAATCGCAATTGTTTTTAATTATATTGGCAATCGCTGAAGTGTAACTCTGCAATGCAATTGGTAATTCACACTTGCTAAAGAATCTATTTATATTTTGCTAATGAATTGTCATGTATAATTTACTTGACATCATAACAATACAAATGTGATTTATTTCCAGGCAGTTTGCATCGTGAAGATAGGACACCACCGTCAGCCATGTACACCACAGATGACTGTATGACATCACACAGTGGAGGCAGAATGAGGGACACCTGCTCTCCCGCCTCCTGTACATCTTCATCCTCAGGGTCCTCAATGAGGAGTCCTCATCCATCACCCTCCACCACAGTCAGCCCTGATGCGAAAGAAACAGACTGCTCCTCCACAACACCACTGTCAGGTGATGATGTCACCAGTGTCAGCAGTAAGCGATCAGGTCATCTGAACGGAGGTCATCATCAAAATGGAAGTCATCACCAAAGTGGTGGAGGGCATCATCAAAGTGGTGGAGGGCACCACCAAAGTGGTGGAGTACATCATCAAAACGGTGGAGGACACCACCCAGATGACCACTCTGTACTTATGGTCAGTCCCACCAGTCACTTCACGCCGCTTCCCTCTGTGTTGACTTCACCTCACCCTGGACATGGTAAACCAGAGGCACTGTGCCTCGTGTGTGGGGACAGAGCCTCTGGTAAACATTACGGTGTACAGAGCTGTGACGGATGCCGAGGCTTTTTCAAACGCTCCATCCGTAGGTCACTTAAGTACGTGTGTAAGGAGAAGGGAAGGTGCGTGGTGGACGTGGCCAGAAGAAACCAGTGCCAGGCGTGCAGATTCTCAAAATGCCTAACAGTCAACATGAACAAAGATGGTGAGTACACTAACCTCAGTGCTGCGTGTAGAAAGTAGCAGAAAAAAAACAAAATAGCATCTTACTTGAAAATTAACCTGCTACTGCTGTTTGCTTTTGCATGGCAGACCGCTTTGTTTTCAATAAGCGATACAATAACTCAAGTAATGACCAAAATACTTGTGTTATTTAAATTTCACATATCAGTCTTTGTGGATTTAATTAACTAACTGATAATTAAAAGTAACGTGACAAATTCAGTCTAGTTAGAAAGAGAGAAATGAATAGATTAAATTAAACAAAATATAGTCATCTGATTGATTGATGCTTTTGTTCGCCCTCTTATATTTATCAAACTTTCACTCGTTAAATGGTGGCATATTTACTAGTATATAGAAATACAATTGAGCATTCTAAGGCACCTGGCACCTGGACAGATCAGCCTAACAAGATTAAGGGATCGCGTTAGGCTCCTGCTTAACTTGCTCCAAACCGTTTACGCCCTGCATTGTTTATCACTGCAGGTGTCATTCTTTGATATTTCAGTACATCTGGTGCAATGCCGTAAACTTTTATCATGTTTATGAAACACATCATACCTTGACACCTATTTTATCGGAACTAATGGATGTCTGTGATTAAAAATAATCCGTCAATGACTGCAATGATAACAGATATCGAAGCAAATACCATTGTCAATATATAACATGAACAGTCTTTACTTATCCCTCATTTGGTCATGGTTATCACCAAGTCAACTTTACCAGGCGTTTCAGCAGTTCTTGATTTTAACTTTTATTTGACAACAACGACTAAAACTAAAATTAGCAGTTCCAGCTTAGAATAAAGAAAATAGTAACGAGCAAGGGAGGAGGGTTAGGTATACAAATAAATCTACTCATAATGATTGAGGACTTGATCTCAAGATCTTACGGACTTTAATCGTAAATCCTTCAGCGAGACGGGTAGATCCTTTGTGGCCTATGGCCCTATGTAAATGTGCCGGGACACGCCCAGCAGGGCTCATATCTGAGGGATCGAGTGATCCAGAACTGATTCCGAACTGAAGCTTTTCGCCCCTTCCCGGTATCTACGTCACCAAGCGTGACCGTGGCGTATGTATTACGTCACGAGTCAGGATCAGCGCCGCCGGAATGTTGGATCAGAGTCTACGACGCTGACCCAACATTGGCCTAACGTTGAACAATGTATTATAACGTTCACCCTTGTCCTGCTATTTTTCGTCATTTAAAGCTATACTTCCTGACATTTCCAGCTTCAAATGACGAAAAAATCTCCCTGTGCATGTAAAATAGACATCTCCCAAATTCAAATATTCGATTAACTGAGCATCTACCACAAGCTATGTATATTTGATTCATAGTGTCATTTTACTTGGTGTGAATATTTTTTTATTTGCATACAAAAGATTACAGTAACAATATGTACAATAAAATACACATATGTATAATATAAAATTGATGATCCAAATAAATCTACTCATAATGATTGAGGATTTGATCTCAAGATATTACGATCCACTTCAATCCCAAAACCGTCAATACTGCTTAAATGGTATGATCCTAGCGACACAAGTCGATTTCCACTCTATTGGTCCAGTTAATTGAATCGGGTTACCGGACTGTTACATGTATATATATACCGCTTAATCAACCACACATTGCCACCGAATTAGCCCGAGGAGGTCAACTCATCAAAAGTCGCCTCGGAATTAAAAGGTCGACTCTGCTTCTCGACCCTTTCAGAGCGAAGGGGGGGGGGGGGTAATGCACACTACTACTAAGGGTTTACTTCGAGCAAAAAAAGCACATTAAAACTGTATTCGGCATGCACTTAATATATCATAAAAAACTAATTTTGTATTTGACCCTTACAGCGCGGGGATCGACTTTAGTCGTCAAAAGAGTACAAATATTGCTAATGGACGTAGACCCATAACATAAGTATTCAAATTAATCGGGAAGAGCTACCTTAGACATTTATGCTGATTTCAAATTAAAAAAAAAACATTTGGTTACGATGTTTTTTACAAATTAATTCAGCGCTTTGAGGATGTTATTAATTTATGTCTTTCCATGTTAACATTTATTGCGGTAAATAAACAATAGCCACCCTGTCCCCTTGTGTACGAAAGGGTGTATCTGCCACTTTTTGAAGTGGCAGATACACCCTTTCATGTCCAAGGGTATGAATTGTTCTGCCTTCTGAACATCTCTTTTTCATTCGCATGCTTATACTGCTCTGCAAAGTCAAAAGGCAGTATGTCTGCTTTATTGTGAACTGGTTAAGCAGCTACTGTTTTTTGGCTTTGCACGTCAGTACAGTAGGCTATATATGAATGAGGAATCTTCAAATGCCCTTTTTTCTTAACATCAGGTAAATTTCAATGTCGCTTTTACAGAAATATAAAAGTAATGCGTTTTATTTTTCTACAGCTGTACAACATGAGCGGGCGCCGCGCTGCTACCAGTACAAGCACGACAGCCCCGAACCCATCACCACGAGTAACGGAGACAAGCCACATCACGAGATCTCGGCATTTCATTCCTCAGCCCTGCTCGCCAGAGGGTATGTATCCAGCCATGACAAGACGAACAACAGAACCGCTGACATGAACAGTAGAAAAGTACCCAGCAGGCACAAGACGTAGAATAAATGTTGGTTTAACGTTGGTCCAGCGTCGTAGACGGTGGACCGACGTTAAACCAACATTGATTCGATGTCTTGTGTCTGCTGGGTAGTCACTGTTGTTTGCCTTTGGCTGATTCTAACTTACAAAGACAAAAGGCAGTAACTGCTGATGTAGAAACGAAGCAGTTACTGCTGCTTGTCTCTGTCAAATGTATGTGAAACACGTGAAATATGATCACAAGCTATGGAATTTCTGGGTGAATTTGATACGGCATTTGACGCCGTCTTGACACCAAAAGATCACACGTTTATAGCGTGTGTATGCATGAGTGATCGGTATAAAATATTTAAATGTTGAACAATCTTGCACCAAAGATCAGGCGTTTATAGTGGGTGCATGCATGAGTGACCAGTATAAACCAAATAAATATTGAACAATGATAATATATATTCAACCTATATAATTGTTTGACACAAAGAAGCGGCCAATTGCAGCTTAACATGTATTTGATATATTCGATTTAAAGTGCATTGTCTTTTAGCTTCACACACAGAGTCACTTTTTGTTACATAGCCACAACTAAAGCAAGCAGTTCCCAGCAAACACAAAACATTTGTATAACATTTGTACAACGTCGGCTCAACGCCTTCGACGCTGGTCCAACATGGTACAAATGTTATAAAAATGTTTTGTGTTTACTGGGGATATTGGCTTTTGGCTTTCTGAAACGTAGAAATATTATAATAGAATTGATCGTAAAAATGATTCAAGACGTGCTGTTTTTTTCAGGATCAGCGCCTACGGTCAGCTAAACCACTTCCCCGCTCCGGTGGGTGGTATCCCTCCTGAGGTCACATTCCCTCATCATCCTCACAATCCTCATCTCTTCTCTCACCACCTCCCCATCTCCATGGCGACGGCCGCGGACCAGAAGCCCGCCTTCTCCCCGCACCTGCACCTCTCCAAGGATAGCAGCTCTCCCCTTGACAGTCTAAAACGGGAGCACCAGGCGAGGACGGGGTCCGAGGACGTGAAACACGAAAAACAATTCTCAAGTGAGTATAGCATGGATCACAATACAGCAAAGGCAAAGCAATACAGCAATGTAAAACAATACAGCAATGTAAAGCAATACAGCAATGTAAAGCAATACAGCAATGTAAAGCAATACAGCAATGTAAGGCAATACAGCAATGTAAAGCAATACAGCAATGTAAAGCAATACAGCAATGTACAATGTAGTACTGCAATGATTGTAAATCTATAGGGGTATACTGCAATGAAAAATAACACCACAACAAAAAGCAATATTGCAATTATTGTAGATCTATACTGCAATGTAAATTATATTACTGCATAAATTGCATCGCAGCATTGCGAATTATTGCAGTGCAATAGCAAACAACAGCAACTGCTCCTACGAAAATAAACAATTTTTAGATAAATTTGTACCTTTCATTTTCACAAAGAGTTCTATCATATTAACTCTCACATATCTTCTATCTTTGAATCACATATCAATCATTTAACTCATTCAGATTGAAAATAAATACATACATGTATAGTTGAAATTAAACATTTTTTGATGAACATGTTTAATTTTATACTTTTCATTGTTAACACTTGCTCTTCTGTTTTTCAGATCTGACATCGAACACGTCGCACTCGGGTTCCGGGGATCATCAGCCGGGATCAGGGCGCCCCCTGGTGTCTCAGTCCTCACACCCCCACGGGGCGGGCACCCTGCCTGCCCCCCAGCCTGTCCATCCCACCATCCACATCCCTACCCCCGTACTGGATCCCAACATGTACGCCAACGCGGCGGCGGCAGAGAACACATACGAGACGGCGGCTAGGCTGCTGTTCATGTCCGTGAAGTGGGCCAGGAACATCCCCTCCTTCCTCCAGCTGCCGTTCAGAGATCAGGCCATCCTGCTGGAGGAGTCCTGGAATGAGCTGTTCATCCTGAGCGCCGCACAGTGGGCACTCTCTGTAGACGTAGGTCAGTACATGACTCACATTCAAAGTCACTCATTTTACTTTATCTTGTCAAGTTAAAAAAATCAAAAAAATACGAGAAAAAATTGGACTGGCCAGACAATATCAACCCACCCCCAAATCTATTTTCTGGGGGAAACATGCACAAAAAAGTACAAGACATGCTTTGATGACCAGGCGACATGTACTAAAACCAAAGTGTCTGTATTGTGTATGGCATATCCCGGCAAACACGAGACATCGATCCAATGTTGAGCCAGTGTCGTAGATGGTGGGCCAACTTTGGTACAACATTGGCTCGATGTCTCGTATTTGTTGTAATAGCACAACCTGCTGTACACAGCCAAAAAGCAGTAGCTACTTATTTTGAAAAATAAGCAACTAATAGTTATTGCTGTTTTCCTCTTCACTGAACAATTAATACCATAATGTAATAACAATAACAGTATTGTGTCGTTGAGTGTGCCGGCTTATTCTATTTCAGCTCATCTCTCTCTCTAGATAGCGATCAACTTTCCCCAAATTACGTAACAAATATAACATTTTTCATCTTACAAATTTATATTTTTCAACAATAGATACATACACATAGGTTATTCCTGGGTGTAAAATGTATGTAAACTATATTTGTGATTGTGTTGCACAGGTACCCTGCTGGCAGCTAACGGCCTCCCCACAGACACCTCTCAGAACGAGAAGGCATCCACGCTGGCCGCCCATATCCGTACACTCCAGGACGTCATCTCCAGGTTCAACCAGTACAAAGTGGACGCCACAGAATACGCTTGTCTCAAAGCCCTCGTCCTCTTCAAATCAGGTCAGCTCAACGCTCTGCATCCCCGTTGTCCTTGGCCACATTTTAAAATTATTAAGATTTTTTTTAGAATTGTTTGGATGTCCACATGCTCACATTGTTAGTGTGTGGAAGGCGTATTCGTTTTTTCAATGGTTACCAACAGTTTTTGAAGAAACATGTATCATAAATTGCCATATCTTCGATAACTTTTAAGATGCATGAGACGATCTAGCCATAAGTATTAGCATGACAATCGTCAAGATTTATACTTTATGACCTGCTACTTATTGTTGGGTCTGGCAGACGTTGTTTCAAAAGTTATACGTCTATGATGTACTTGGATTCTTTAATTTGTATATACAACTTTTTGACGTAACTAATCGTTCAATAATTCACTTGAGTAATGTGAATATTTTTACAATTTTGAGTTTTATTGCACAAGAATACAAATTGACTGATAATGTCTGTGTTTTCTTGCAGAGATCCGCGGTTTGAGGGACTCGTCACAGGTAGAGATGCTGCAGGACCAGGCCCAGCTGATGCTGAGCGAGTACTCCCTGCAGCAGTACCCCACCAGTAAGACCAGGTTTGGTAAAGTCCTCCTGCTCCTCCCTGGCCTCAGAAGTATCGGCTCACGGACCCTGGAACACATCTTCTTCAAGCGTACTATCGGCTCTGTCCCCATCGAGAGACTGCTGTGCGACATGTTCAAGTCCAGTTAATCTAGGATGATGGAGCAGTTGTCCTGTTCTGTTCTGTTCTGCAAAACTAAGCAGTTAGAAGACAAACAATTGTAGATCTGTTGTTCAAGGTGATTCAGTGCCAAGAGACTTGTGAGAGAGTTGTACTAACTCATGTGAAATTGTTCAAGATTGGCCAGTGACATCAGGGCACAAGGTGCAGCCAGTATAACTTAGAAGTTCATATTGCCGTGCAAATGCAAACAGTAAGCAGCTACTGCTGTTTCCCTCTGAATGATCTCGTGTCGAAGATCACAATCCATTTCAAGATGGAACTAGTCTTCTTCACTACTTTCATTGATCTCGTCAATATAAATATATAGATGTAAAATGGAACTGATATGTAGCTCATAGCATCTAAGGTACAGGACTGAGCACTCCAAGGTGTCAAAGTGAGACTACGTGAAAGACTGAGAACTCAAAGGTGGCAGATGCCATTTAATGAGATGCTATCCATTTGGGAATGACACCATGTGTGGTCATAGATGTGAAGTTAGCAGTCAGGTGGCAGCTTGTTGTATAGAACAACCAGTTTGAGATACCTGTGTGCACTCGCCACATAAAAAAAGTCAGAACTATTCAAATCAAAAGACGCCAACCAGTGTTAGCTGAATTTGAATGAGAACCTCAGAACTTCTCAAGTCTGATTGATTTTTAATGGTTATATGAAGTACTGTATTAGAATTTGAAGAAGTATACTGCGTGCAAAGTCAAAAGGCAGTATGCGTACTTTACAAGTAAGCATATACTGCCTTTTGGCTTTGCACAGCAGTATAAATGTATAGTCTCAGGCTAGGATCCGGCAAATAATATACTTTAATCCTAGGTTGGGTTAATGCTAGGCCGGCGTCGCAGACGGTGGTCCAACATTAACCTAACGTGTGACAGATGTCTCGTATTTAAACGAGGTGGAAGTGTTCAATATGGTTCATTCATAGACCACGGATTAATTAGCGACCGACACCCGGATATATGACCTTCATACTAGTCTTTACTTGTATAAACTCAGTTATTGACGACTACATTTTGTAAGCTCAGAAGTGTACGATATATAATAATTACAGGTAAAATACCAAGCAACTTTTTGCCCCGACGGAATGCTATTAGCATCAATATATATGAGATAAATTATTATTAATATCATTAATATTGCGATACGTTGTCACAGAAATTGTGTGGTATTAAAGATACAGACATTTATTATAACATACTTATATTATCCTGCAACTAAAATGATTTCAAGACTGAGTTTATTATTAAAGACCAAGTCATAAACTGTCTCAAACTATTAAAGACCCAGTCACAAACTGCTTCAATGTGTTTCAAAATGGCTGGATATGCCTCCTGTTATATAGTGTTTCAAGCAAATATTGACGCAATCAAAGGCAGTTTGAATATAACTATAACTGTATATTGACGAATAATGATTTTGTAAATTATTAGAATATTTTGTTTATTGTATTAAATGACAATGAAATGCCTTCTGTGATAGTGTGATAGGGTAGACGTAGATTATGACTGCACGGTACAGCTTATACACGACACGTGAACACTCTCTGTTCACAAATGTTCAACTAGTGTTCAACACAGCTTATTCCCGTGTACAATGACAGCTGCGACTTTTGTCAGTTTACACATGATCCAAGTGTGTTCATGTCTTCAAATGTGTGCGATTAATGTTATTGAGGAGCTTATTTTTTAAATCTCTTTGATGTTATGATGTTATGAATGAGGCACTGGAATATTATCAGTACTCATGAAATGTAATTCCAAGCCAAAAGGCAGTAACTGCTTACTTACTTTTCAAGTGAAAGTCTTTTGGCTTTGCAAAGCGATACGCAGAAATGAGAACTCCACATGTTCCAGTGGTGAAAGTTTCTTAGATAATAGCATGAGTCATGTGCATGATGCCCTGATACCAGTAATGTATAGTAATATAATAATAATTATAGATCATATAAACCAGAGAACTCATACATTCCTGATTTGATGTCTGTACGTTATCTTCACCACATGGTTTTTTCATGCTTTACACATGTGACTGATAATATCAGTACGTATTTTTACTTTGGGTTTAAAAGGGTGTATCTCATACTCTTTGAAGTGAAGATATACCTTCTCATTTCCACGGCGACGATATATTGACTTGTTCTATGTGTGCCATTCCATTGTATCCGTTATAAGCTGTCTTAATAAAACAATTAGCAGAATTTTTTTTCTGATTTGTGTTATTTCCACAGAATAAACAATGGCCATTTGCTGATAATTTTAATTAGTAAAATCTCTATAAATCTGTTTTCTTTGTAAACCACTGTGTCTAAAAAATGCATTGATTCCGAGCTCAATTCTGCCTTCACAGTAATCGAAGGGTGATGGGTATTTAAAATTTTCACAAATTTGTAAAATTCTTCCTTGGAGTGTTCCCATATCATAAAAATATCATCCAGAGACCTCCAGTACACTGAGGCTTTTGAGACGCATTTTTCTAATGCTTTTTCCTCCCACTTAGGACGCATTTTTCTAATGCTTTTTCCTCCCACTGGTTTATTTGGTTGTCTATTTGGTTGGCTGGCTAGTTAGAATAATATCTTTTTCCATATTTAATATCTTAAACTATTTAGGTTGATACAACAATTCAATCGTCATTTTAATGTGATTCTACTGGGATAAACCTATTAAAATCAGGTGTCTATTAATCTGCCCAAGTAATTGGATTAACATGATTATCAGTGTCTCTGATAAGTACCATTTAGTGTGACAGTGGTCATGGATTACCAAAATAGGCGTATATGCAAGGTCCAACCAATATCCCGACAAATCCCGTATTGGCTTAATCCTTAATTCTCTTAAGTATTGCATGCAAGATTTGAAAATATCTAGCGCTAGCAATTTTAATAGATTCGTCACTCTGCATATTTATTTATTTATTTGACTTTCAAGTTGAAAACATGTCAAAATGTACAATATCATAAATATAATTATAATATATACTCAAGAAGGATCCGTAAATATATTATATAATAATAATACCCTATGCTGAATACGATATAGGAGTCAAAAATGAATATTTTGCTACACAAACTATGATCATTATGATACCATTATTATTATTAATAATAGTAACTCGAGATAATATATATATATATATATATATATATATATATATATATATATTTTGTATTCCGTTATCATTGCATATATTTTATCACATAGTCACATAAGTATAGATATTTTTATCAGATAGTCGCATAGGTAAGTATTTCATTATTTTAAATCTTAATAGGCCTACCGATAATAATTCCATTAGGATCTTACTGTTGTGCAGATCTTTAAACCTACAGTACATTGGTAAAACAATAACTGTACATATATATAGCCAAGCTAATGGACTGTGACCTTGATGGTTTGCTATATATAGCTGAAAATTGTGGCCAAACTTAGGATATTTGTCAACATGACAAATCTTTTTAAATTTCTAACATTCTTTAACATTTGAACACTTGTGCATATATGGGATGGCGTTATATAGACGCCGTGCGGTGCTTCTTGACATAAATTGAATAATTTTCTGAAATGATGGGATCGTAAGCAGTCTCTGTATGCTTTAAGGTTGAATTTATCGCCTTATATATGTACTTGTTCTGGAATACTTCAATTACGGCATACCGTTATCTGTTTTGCACGATTCGTTTTCTATGTACAATAACAAAAAATATATATAGTGATTTGAAAGTATGTTCACCACTAACGCCATACATTGCGAATTATTCCTCTGACTGCAGCTAATTTTCATCTACAATATTACAATAATTTATTTATTTATCATACTGACATGCACATCATATTTGCAAGCACAGCATATAAGTTATATCAAGACCACAAGGGTCTATAAGTCAGTTTAAACTACAAGGGAAGGACTGGTCAGGTGCTGCGTATGGATACCTTAAATATGTGGCTCCAGTTATAGGTGAATTGAGGAAAATGTGACATAGGCCCAATTGATTAATTGTGTTTATTGTAAGTTGCGGCCATTTTGGATTTAAGTATAAATTATGTCATTAATAAATACGTATTTCAATAGCCATTCATCTACAGTTTAATACATTGGACATACGGTATCTTATTATTTTTTTAATGTCCGTCATGTAGAAAAAAAATTAAATCGCTAAGAAGCGTACATTTTGTGTTTGACCTTGATTTCGACCTTGAAAGGTCATATAAATAATTACATTGGATTCACTAAATAAATAGACCCAAGTTTATTAAAATCGATCAATTATGTACAAAGGTAGCCGATTCTCTGATATTAGAATAGAGAGACCTTATAGGGCTACGTGATCTAAACTATCTTCGGAGACTATATATATTATTATTATTATATTCCGTTATTATTGCATATATATATATTATCACATAGTCCCATAAGTAAACATTTTCATCCTATAGTCGCACAAGTAAATAGTTCAGTCTTTTAAATTTTTAAATCCTAATACTGATAATAGTCCCATCACAATCTTACAGTACGTTGTACAGTATATTGGTAAAATAATAAACCAATTTTGAACTCCCAAATTTAAATATGTAATACACTAATTATGATCGATCGTATACAGAAGAGTCTGTGAATGTTTCACTAATGTTTCTGGAGAAGTCATATGTTATAGTTTGAGTGTCCTTTATACAGGTCACTGGTGTCCTGTCGTCTTTATTGGCCTGATAATTGTCAATGTGTCCTTCTTGAGGCAGCCTAATTCTGGACACTGACAATAGACTGAGTGGTCAGTCAGCGGGAAGCGGTCAGGGCCGTGGACCTGTCACTTTCACTCAGATAGCGGATGGTCAGTTGGGGGTAACGGGCGACACTGACCCGTCGTGTCACTGACCGCTAAAATAAGAGCGTCTATAATTGTTTAAACTGATCTCACGTGAATTATCTTCGTGAATCCAAATTTGAGCCAACGCTGTCCCAACACTGTGCCAGCATCTGAGATGCTGACACAGTGTTGGGCCAGCGCTGGGTAGTGTTTACTGGTAATATTGATGTCCGCCTTGACATGGCCACATACAATGGTAGGCCTACCTGCGGCGACCCAATTGAACAAGCACCCCATTTTGTCATTGGTCACTTAACTAACAGCTAATTAACTCTTTCAATTTAATTTACGTTTGCCTCAACTTTTGAATTACTAATGTTGTTTGTGTAAAGAGACCCATTCCATATAGTCATTAAAGCGAATAAAGCGTTTTTTTTATTGAACAAACATTTGATTTACATAATTTTCAGTAGATAGTATTCGAAATTCATTACTATACTGTTAGACTTAACTATTTAATTGTTGCATTACCCCCCCCCCCCCAACGTTTTTAATTATTTTGAAACTGGCAGCTTGTACTTCAAATGAATTAAATTAAATTCACAATAAACTTGTTATAATTTCCAGATTATACACTTGTATAACATTCACTATGAAGGACCCAACATGTTCCACCCCTTAGGAGCAGATTGACCTTGACCTTGAATTAGTTCTGCATCTTTCGGTTTAACTTCCAGCGAGGGGAGCCTCTATGTGAAGGTAAGTCGCGCGGTGCTTTCTTGATATAGCCTTAGCCCACTGTTGCTGCTACACTGTGGACTACTCCTTAAATGGTTTTATAAAACCGGCTAACCCTTTAAGCCCTCACGATGTATTAAAGCATCATATTACATCCCTAAAAACACGCTTAGTTTTCCTAGAATAAAAATTTCCTTGAAACTGGTTTACTAATACATGGTAATTTTCTTTAATTTCTCACCCACTTCAAATCATCTTCATCCATTACAAGTTGAGAATTGCGACAGCAATTCGCGGCTTGTAGTGAATGAAGATGACAATGTAAAGTCAGGCTTGAAAGGGTTTAAACAATTAAATATGTCTCAAATCTACGATAATCATTTACATTTAGGCTTAGATTTAACCGATAATTTCAAACATAATCTGATCAGGTTAAAAATTACAATGTATATCTCAGAGCCCAAAGAGTTGACATATTATACTGGTCTGGAAAATGGTTAAGCCAACATTGTCGCAAATATAAATCAATTTTACTTCGCAACATCAAGAACAATTTGTAGCAATTTTTTGCAATCATTTAAATTTTTGAAGGATTTACTTTTGTAAATACAATATATCTAATATAAATATATTTAATATATTGATATTAGGCCTAATCTCTGGACAATGTCTTAAGATTGCAGCTTGTGTCAAAGTAATTTATCAATATGTAAAAGAGGAAAGTCAAAAGAAAAATCCTATAATAATTCTTGTCAAGAGCTTGCTCAAAATCCTTTGATGTAGTTTAAAATAAATGCGGTTTCAACTAATTTGTAAAAGATAAAATCAACCAAGACCGACTTTATTTCAGAACTGCGGACATAAGGTTACGACACCTGACCGATCCATGGTCACGCACACAGACCCCAGACGACGGCCCAACACTGGCCCTAATAGCGCAACGTAGGCGTGCAGATGTGCGATATTAGCAACAGGAGACATTCACCCAACGTTAGATATAGGTTGCCCCAGCGTCGCGGACGCTGGGGCAACCTATGTCTAGCGTTGACAAATATTTACTGCGGCGCCATTTGTATTTTGGTGTCTCACATTCGTCCACAAGTCTCGCTAATATCTTTGGTGAGGTTTGTGTCTCGGGGCGGGTGCTGGTCTCTATAATTAGCTAGACGTGGCTCAGTCATGCAATATCACCACTGGCAGGCAAATGCTAATTCCCCCCACTTGCACCCGTTTGCCTGTATTTAAACTGCTCTAGACTATAATTTGGCGTATTTTTTAGTCAAAAGTTCAACTTTTTTCAAACGTTGGTGGCTTTTAAAAATGATTGAGATTTAAAAATGATAATTCCAGTTAGCCTATACCAGAACGATTCTTACACTTTACATATATCTAGAATGTGTATCATTTTTTCGTTAACTGCGAGCTATGAATGTCATTGTGTCATATAGTGTCATAATGTCACCACATTCCTTTTCAAACTTCAAATTGGTTGATTCTTGGCTGATTGTAATAATATCACTGTATTACTTTAAGCAATGCGATTAATGTAAGATGTCTGTCTGGTTGTTGATTTAGGACACAAAATGTTTTGTATTTGTTTTCCATCTCCCAAATGGTATGTCGTCGAAAAATATTTGTGCAATCGGTGGGAACTACAGGTCCCATCTGAGTAACATTTTTGCATTTGCACATGCAATTCAGGATTACGTTGCTCGACCCTAGTTGACTATCAGTAAGTGTGGGAGATAAAACGTGAATACAGAACTCCGGTCGTCATCGATAATGTTAACTGAATGACGATCAACTCCGGTCGAGTAGCCAGTCCGTACAATTGATGGGTAACGAAATCACAGAAATGAAATTTATATTAATTTCCGTGATTTCATGCAGTAACACACTATGCAGTACCTAGATCTGATTGCTAAAGCGCGCTCACAAACTTTTATTTTGTAGGTACGATATGTTACGTCGTGTTCTCGACTAACTCGATGTACTGGGGAATCGTCCCGAACACGTAGCTGTCTCTAAATCACTGTAGTGGGAATCGTGCCGGACACATAGTTATCAAGCCTGTAAATCACTGTACTGGAAGATCGTGCCGACCACGTAGCTATCTCTAAATCACTGTGCTAGAAGAACGTGCCGACTGGGGAATCGTGGCGGACACGTAGCTATCAAGCTTCTAAATCACTGTACTGAGATCGTCACGACCACGTAGCTATCAAGTCTCTAAATCACTGTATTGAGATCGTCACGACCACGTAGTTATCAAGCTTCTAAATCACTGTACTGGAAGATCGTGCCGACCACGTAGCTATCTCTAAATCACTGTGCTGGAAGAACGTGCCGACTGGGGAGTCGTGGCGGACACGTTGCTATCAAGCTTCTAAATTACTGTACTGGAAGATCGTGCCGACCACGTAGCTATCAAGCCTCTAAATCACTGTATTGAGATCGTCACGACCACGTAGTTATCAAGCTTCTAAATCACTGTACTGGAAGATCGTGCCGACCACGTAGCTATCTCTAAATCACTGTGCTGGAAGAACGTGCCGACTGGGGAGTCGTGGCGGACACGTTGCTATCAAGCTTCTAAATTACTGTACTGGAAGATCGTGCCGACCACGTAGCTATCAAGCCTCTAAATCACTGTATTGAGATCGTCACGACCACGTAGTTATCAAGCTTCTAAATCACTGTACTGGAAGATCGTGCCGACCACGTAGCTATTTCTAAATCACTGTGCTGGGAAAACGTGCCGACTAGGAATCGTCGCGACGACGTAGCTATCAAGCGTCTCTGCTAATATATAATTTACAGGTATTTTTCTAATGAGTGAATAATTATGCTGCATATTAATTACTCTGTTTTCAGCAGTTCAAAGATGCCGCCTACTCAACTGATAATAATCACAGTGCTTATTATCTTTGCGTTGTGTTAATCATGGACCAGCGTCACATACGCTGGTCCATGATTAAAAAAACGTTTTCTAAACTCTTCAAGTTTTTGTTATGCACCCCTATATATGGGTCTGAAGCGCCTCTGTGTACTTGTGCGATGTAATAAAAAGTGGTCAACAATTTTGAAAATCTACTCATCATAAAGTGGCAGATTTACAAAGCCGAATAGTGAAAAAAATGTGGTATATCTGGAGAAGAACTTTATATTATTGATCTGAAGCGGCATTACTGCCAAATTAAATTGATACTGAAAGTTAAAGAATTCAACGTATGATTTCTAGGTAAATTATTTGATTATATACGGTATCTGCAATAAGTTACATGAAACTCCTGGAGGGGGGGGGGGGGGGGCTGCTCCAAGTACATTCTTTCGAGCAAATTTACGCAGAAATGCAGTAGCAGATTTTTTTTTTCTTTCCTGGTGCTTTACTATTTGATGAGAGAACCACGAAGAAGCCACAGGGCTTACACATGAAGCTTACAGTGGGAAGAGTCAATGAGCTAATTACTCTATACATGGGTGTGTGTGTATTTTTCTGACTTATTGAGGGAGGAGCACTCCCTGTTGAGAAACAGTACCTCACATCCGGTATGATCCGCCCGTGTCCATCACATTCTCTTTAACTCTTAAAGCGCTGATTTTTTTTCTATATAGTAATGGAGACGAAGGTTTTTTACAATTTGAAATCATCACAAATGTCTTAGTTATATCTTTCTGATTCATTTGAATACCTATATATGTTATGGGTGGTCCACTGCCAGTATAAATATGTTTACTCTTACAGTGCGGGGTCGACTTTAGGCGTCAGAATCAGACGTCTACAGACGTCAGATTCTGACGCCTAAAGTCGACCACGCACTGTAAGAGTTAATGTTGGGACATTCTCTACGACGCAAGCACAACATTACCTTACAGAAGGACCACATTATCCTGCTTATTGAGATACAAATCTCCCATTCAGTTTCAGAAGCAATTAAATATACAATTAAGTTATCTTCTACAGCCCTTGTTTAGAACAAGTCCTGGGGCCCATCCCACGAACCATCTCAAAATTAAGATCATCTTAACTTTCTCTGATTTGCATTAGAAAAGTTAAGATCATCTTAACTTTTTAATGCAAATAAGAGAAAGTTAAGATAATCTTAATTTTAAGATGGTTCGTAGGATGGGCCCCTGATACTGAGAGAACCTCTGAGACTTATAAGCTCGTTAGCTCACATGAGACTGCTGCTAACACACTATGTCAGCTGCCCAACCCATCACCGCGCGACAACTAACGTCCCGTTATACCGCAGTACCGCTCCACAAAGCTAAAAGGTAGTAACTGCTTACTTTTCAAGTAACCAATTACTGCCTTGTGGCTTTGCAGGGCAGTGTACCGCCCAACCAGCGAGGGACCTTAGTCCTCGTGTCTGGTCCAGTGTAAAGTTTGCAAAACCTCCCTCTGCTTCATTTGTTCCGTATAGACACACAGGGGGTTATATGTCTACTTCCACATGCTAAGTACCACAGGATTTTTTTTCTCTTATTGAGTGTTGCATATTGCTCGGCCAAAATGTCTGGTTTGAATAAAAGAAATAAAAATGACATGAATCGGGCTTTAGGCCACCTTTGTGCACATATAGGCTAAACTGGGCCAGGAGAACCTCCTGAGGATGGTGAGATGATTGAGATGACACTGTCCTCCAGACACAGGATTCTTGAATAAAAGAACAATCTTCACCATAAAATAACCCATTTTATTCCTGATTATTTATTCCCAGGGTATTTTTATCAAATATGCAGCTCAGTTTCAAGTCCATAATTTCTGAAACCCCTGGATGACTGCAAATGCAAGTGCTTTTTAATCACTTGAAGTTGTGAATCGCGGCAACGACCCACAATTTCATGTGGATAAAAACATGAATTAAATAGTAATGTTCAGTAATCTGGCCTGGGTCCGTATTCTCGTACCAGTTACGATAAATCGTAGGCTTCTGATTGGTCGAGATGGCTATCAGAAGCCTACGATTTATCGTAACTTGTACGAGAATACGGGCCAATTGTCAGACGAACCAGTGAGGGGTTACAAGATTGATGATCCACGCTTCTAACGACAGTGCTATCCAGGCGCACCACAAGGCAGCAAGCATTAATTGAATTGAATTTTTAAATCATTGTGATAACGCAATTGTTCTAAATTTAAGCTACTGCTGTTTAATTTCCTGTCAATGTGTCACATTTAAAAGATACAAACAGTATTATGTATGAAAAATAACAATTTTATTTATTTAAAGTTAGCTATTATTAATCTAATCCTTCGCGAAGCATTGCAGTATATTGTCTCGAATAATACGTAAAACTTTAATAATCCGCATAATTTCATTCTCGAAGTAATGTTAGACCTAAATGGCATGAAAGTTGTCTGTTTACATGGGAACGCTACACCTTCCCCACTCTCCCCTTCGTGGTAGTAATTTATCTTCCCTAAACGGATGAGGCTGCCAGGGAAAGGTGACCGTCGCGCCTCTAGTGAGCGGAAACGGCATTATTAGGCGGTAAATCCGTGCAAAGTCGCTGTTAATGATTGAATAGGAGGAGTCTCTGTCTCAATAGGAGGAGTCGCTCTCTCCACTTGTCTACGGGGGAGAGGAGCCTAGAGGCGGGCATCCCGACATGCCCCTGTCTGACAAGTGCTAATTAACCCTCCCAGCCCCAGACAGGCCCAATTAAAACTTTCAAGTGAGTGAAGATCGAGCCGATTCGGTTAGTTATTATGCGCAGTGTCGTGTGTATATGTGCATATTGACGTGTGAGAAAAGATCTAAACAAAATTATTCTGCAAATTTCAGCGGTATTTTTAGTTATAGAGCACTGCATGAATTGAACAAATTTAGCGCCACCGGGTCTCCATTCCAATATGGTTATTGTACACGCAGAAATAAAACTCCCGATTAAAAACTTACAGCTTTATTCTGCGAAAAATTAAATTTGGAAAAAATCAGTTTCAATCTACAGTCTGATCACTCTATGACTTGAATGAATTGACCGTTGCCTTGGCGCACAAAGCGTCAAATCAGCAGGCAACAGTCAGGCACAGATGTTGGCAGACAGAGCAAACTAATTACTTATCCACCTTACCTGGGTTCTGTGACATCCCATTCAGGTTGAGGCTTTAACTGGCGACCAGTGTCACACAGAAAATAGGGATATTATTTAGCTCGGCGGTCGACGAGCCGTTCAAGTGCCTATCGACAAATATGTATTATAATAAGCAACTGTCAGATTTGAAGTTTCTATTCAGAAATGTCTATGATACGCGGAGTTCCCTTTCACCAGAGGTCGAGCTGCTAAAGGGCAAAGGAAGGCAAACACATGGCGACTACTCATTAGCTCAGAGATTTTTAAATTATTGTTATTATTTCCGCAATTTAAATGATCTAGGTTGCACAAGTATTCAGTTTATTACATCACTAAAATATACTGCATGCTTATAAGGACTGAATCTTCCACGAGATCCCTTTAAGATGTGAAGTGAAATCGAATAAATGAAAAAATACAGTTTTTTACTTTTAAATTATAAAACTTTTTTGAAAACTTTTAAAAACTTACTTTATTAATCAATTATTATTATACAATTATTGATATTCAAAAAGGGGGATAGGTGTCTTTTGAAAAACTACAGACCTATTAGTTTGTCTACTACTGATTACAAAATACTTGCTCATATACTTGCAAGCAGAATTAAACCCATATTACCTAATATAATCAACGAAAGCCAAACAGGCTATGTTCAAGGACGCTCTATATGCCAGAATATTCGATTGGTACAAGATGTGATTGCATATGCAAAGTCAGTTAATCAAGCCGGATTATTATTATTTTTGGACTTTGAAAAGGCCTTTGACAGTATAGAATGGCAATTTATATGGCGAACATTAAACAAGTATAAATTTGGCCCGACGTTTATCACATGTGTAAAAACACTTTATGTTGATTCAAAAATAATTTGCAAAAATAATCATTGGTTATCTGAGGAAATTTCGCTGTCTAGAGGAATACGACAGGGCTGTCCTATATCCGCCTTGTTGTTTATAATAGCTACAGACGTCCTTGCTGAACATATAAAACAAGAACTACGTGGTTTATCAATATCTATGAATGGTAAAATGAAACGGATTAAACTTGCACAATATGCAGATGACACGATTTTATTTCTGCGCAATACTGACGAAGTTTTACTCGTCACTAAACATTAAAGGAATTTAAAAGTGTTGCAGGTTTGAACTTAAACTTAGATAAAACTGAAGCTTTGTATATTTCAGACGACTCCGAAAATGTGAGCTCTATACATGGTATAGCATGTAACATAAATGGAGCTATAAGGTGTCTTGGTGTACACGTAGGCCACAATCAAGCTTTATGTGATACTCTGAATTGGGAGAAAAAAATATTAGAAATTGAAAAACTGTTTAATGCATGGAAGAAGAGAGATTTAACTTTATTTGGAAAAATCACTGTTATAAAAATGCTTGCTATTCCCAAGCTCATTATGATCGCTCAGACTACAGCTCACAAAAAAATATATATAGATCAACTGAAAAGACTGTGTTTTACATTTGTATGGGGAAAGCGTGATCGCATTAGGCGTAATACTCTAATTGCACCTGTCAGTGAAGGTGGACTCAATATGTTGGATATTGAGTCATTTTTTCTAGCATTGAAAGCAGCATGGTTTAAACGGATAATTCTAAACAATGAAGATTGGTCTTTTATACCTCGAAATATGTTTAGTTTTTGTGATAATTTAAAGTTGTTGTTGCAAATGCATTTTAACTCTAAACTAATTAAAAACAATAAACTCTCGTGAAGCACAGAATGACGATTCTCAGATATTATGGGGAAATGAACACTTTTCAATAAAAATAAATAAAGTTAAACAAGTTCTTTTCTTTAACAATTGGATTGACGCTGGGATTGTATATGTGAAGGATCTCAAATTTTTAAATGGCAAATTAGATGGGGATTACATTTTTAATAAAGTGAAGAAAAAAAGGAATATTTTAATTGAAATTACGCAAGTTAGAAAGGTGATAGATGCTACAACTATAGCTTTATATCAGAATATAGCAGATAGTGAAGCTATGGACCAGAAAACCCCAGATATAAACAAAATAAATAAAACGAAATATTTTTACAAAAAGTTAATAAATAAAATTTCCACTCCGATGAATATAGAAAAATGGGAAAATCTCATGTCTGTTAATTTAAATTTAGAAGAAAGGCAAAATACATTTTTTCTTAAAATAAAAATGTTCGATAACAAACTTGCAGAATTTAACTATAAAGTACTGAGTAGAATTTTAGCATGCGGAGAGTTGGTTTCAAAGTGGGATACTTCTGTGGGATCTATATGTTTCCAATGTAATGAAATTGACAGCATAAGCCATTTATTATATGAATGTAAGCTGGCAAAGCAAATTTGGCATATAATAAACCGTTCTCTTTCAGTAAATATTCAGCTCGAGGATATTGTGTTTGGTACAAAGTTAACAAGTGATCTTAACTATGCTGTATCATTGGTTTCTTTTTGTATATACAAGCATTGGATTCTAAATCATATGAATATAAAAGACAGAACTTATTCTTCAATATTATCTCTAGTAAAAAATGATATTTATTTTCGCTGTCAAATTCTTCGTCGTACAGAAAAATACTCACATTGTAATACACTTGAGCAGATTTTAAATTTTATATGTACATTATGATGTATTAATCTTGTTTTAAAAGAGTGAGCGAATCACCAATTGTTTTAAATATGCAAAATTTATGATGGAATTTATGTTAATTTTGATTTTATAAAGAGAGAATGTAATTTGAATGTATGAATGTATGACTTTGTATATTGTGAATAAAAAAAAAAAAAAAAAAAAAAAAAAAAATTAATCAATTATTATTATTTAACGCCGCAAAATCCTTGGGCTCTCAAATTCCAAATTACTTGCGCTTTATAATCCATGCTCTGTCTAGCTGTGCATGTTGGGGTATATAGATGCTTTATGGTGGAAATACTTGTCTGGAATTTTTTTTCTTGGCTTTCTTCTAAATGACTTTCGAGATTAAAGGGACTGGCCCACGCTAAAATCAGGAACTTCGTCTCTATATCTAGCCTAATTGGTGAATGCGCAGCATAAAAATTTAAAAACTTTTGCAGTTCTAGTCTATGGACATGTTTACATCATATGATTATTAAGAAGCCAAAATAAAATCACCGATTTTTTAAAGATTTTAGCCTAATTACAATGATAGACTATTCCAACCGAAGTCCATTAATTGATTGATTAATTGATTGACTGACTGACTGACTGATTGACTGATTGATGTGTTTGTTATGTTGGTTGGTTGGTTGGTTGGTAGGTTGGTTGTTTTTAGTTAGTGTTAGTTAGTTAGTTAGTTATGGGCTAACTAACCAACGGGTCGGGAACCAGGGTCTTCAGGTTGGATGTAAACCCGTGGCTCCCTAGCACTGTCCAGAAGGTACCACTGAGGGTTATACTTATTCGTGAAGCATCCTGCCACCCACATCATAATCCTTAAGGCCGAATGCGACTAATCGTACCTATTGAGTGTACCGAGCACAAACCACTCTGCTGAATCAACCAGGTTAAGCAACCAACTTAGGCTTCATCCTAATTTTTGGGGGGTGACCGTCCTGGGTTCGAACCCTTGACGTGCCCTTATTTTTTTATGTTATATATGACTTTTATATATAGCTCTAGAGTCTAGAGACCTCCAATAACCTTTGAGGCTCACTTCCGACAAGGTGGACTCGAACAATTAAGGCTCTCTTCAGAATTTATTAATGCGTTGATGTACATATTTAAATGTCTTATCACTACTCTGACTTTATCAGCCGAGTTTTCCAGATAGAATCAAATTTTGTGGTGTCTGAAAAATGTCCCAAGCCAAGGTGGACTCGAACCACCGACCTTCCCCCTATGTACGGGGGTGCTCTACCACTGAGCTATCGGCGAGGGACGAGGACCTCCTTGGCCTGACTCACAGGACACTTCTCAGACACCATTACAATTAGGCTATTGGAAACTCCCATCTGCAACGTGGTTCATGCTCAGTAGACTCAGCAGGTAAACCTCAGCTTTTCAAGGTATTTAAGCAGTGGGAATTCTACCTGCCCAAGCGAATCTGGCGGAGTTAGTTATTTTTAGTTAGTGTTAGTTAGTTAGTTATGGGCTAACTAACCAACGGGTCGGGAACCAGGGTCTTCAGGTTGGATGTAAACCCGTGGCTCCCTAGCACTGTCCAGAAGGTACCACTGAGGGTTATACTTATTCGTGAAGCATCCTGCCACACACATCATAATCCTTAAGGCCGAATGCGACTAATCGTACCTATTGAGTGTACCGAGCACAAACCACTCTGCTGAATCAACCAGGTTAAGCAACCAGCTTAGGCCTCATCCTAATTTTTGGGGGGTGACCGTCCTGGGTTCGAACCCTTGGCGTGCCCTTATTTTTTTATGTCATATATGACTTTTATATATAACTCTAGAGTCTAGAGACCCCCAATAACCTTTGAGGCTCACTTCCGGTTGGTTGGTTGGTTGGTTGGTTGGTTGGTTGGTTGGTTGGTTGGCTGGTTGGTTGGTTGGTTGGTTGGCTGGTTGGTTGGTTGGTTGGTTGGTTGGTTGGTTGGTTGGTTGGTTGGTTGGTTGGTTGGTTGGTTGGTTGGTTGGTTGGTTGGTTGGTTGGTTGGTTGGTTGGTTGGTTGGTTGGTTGGTTGGTTGGTTGGTTGGTTGGTTGGTTGGTTGGTTGGTTGGTTGGTTGGTTGTTTGGTTGGTTAGGTGGCTGGCTGGCTGGCTGGCTGGCTAGCTGGCTGGCTGGCTGGCTGGCTGGCTGGCTGGCTGGATGGCTGGCTGGCTGGCTGGCTGGCTGGCTGGCTGGCTGGCTGGCTGGCTGGCTGGCTGGCTGGCTGGCTGGCTGGCTGGCTGGCTGGCTGGCTGGCTGGCTGGCTGGCTGGCTGGCTGGCTGGCTGGCCTGGCTGGTTAGCTGGTTGGTTTGTTGATTTTAGTTTTTAAAGTTGTTGTTAATTAAGATTATTCTCACGTTCCAATGGTATTTATTACAACATCACAGGTGTGATATTGTACAGCAGACTCTCATATTTTATCATTACTTTTTTTTGTATTTTTATATTTTGTATTCTCATATTTTGTATTAACTATCTAGCTTGATATCCATTCCACGACGCGCTGTGTGAACAAAAACCAAAACACCTACAAACACCCGTATTTAGCATCCGCTAACCGACGAACAGCCCTATTCATTCTTTCGTAACCAGACTGTCACCATGGAAAACCACTGTGTGCAATGATTAAAAAACCCGGCTATTTACGCCAATAATTTGTCATATGGCCGCCACGTGTTGGGGTTATTGTTCCTCGGTAGCCGCAGGACTGTGGTGCGGTCCGCGCACGAGCGGACGCGGAAGCAGCCGATGACAGGCGGGTGAAAAAGACCACCCCGAGGGCCTGAGACTCTTTCTAAGACTGCCAGCAAAACAACACAAACGCACACAAAACAGGGGCAGTTCAGAGACCCCCGTGCCGGGTGGGAGTTGGCCCAGCCTCTGTGAGGCTGGACCAACCCCAACCCAGCGCTGGGGAAGTGTTTAATCTCGCTGACAACGGATACACAAACGCGCACAAACATGGCGCGCGTCACACGTCTTTAACAATCAACAACTTGTGTCGAATCTCAAGACATATTGATCCTGGCCGTGACGCAAGGCAAACAACCATTCACCAGATCAGAAATCGAACTATTTGGGGAAAGAAAGACGGTGTACATGTGTGGCCTTGTTGTGAGGCTGCCGGGATTTTAATTCAACGTTTCCAGCAACAGTTAGTGCGGGCGGGGTGGGTTTCGAATGGGTTTTTTTTTAACACAAATCTTTAGGCTAAAATGCACCAGTAGAAACTAGTGGAGGCAATATGACAACGCCCCATCCCCTTTGTCACAAGATTAAAATCAGATTTTGCTAATTTCAAGTTGATCACGTTTAGTGGAGGCTGCGGTGTCTCGGTAGGGCACTTAATTCATTGTGTTACTTTCACTCTAATTCAGCAGACCGTCAGGCGATATACATTATGCTTGAATGTCAACGATTGTTACCTGTTGCACTGTTTATGTCCGTGTGTGTTACCTATGCAATTTTATGGATCAACATGGGAAACACTGGCGTCACTATATTACTCACAACGCTCTGTGTGTACACAGAAAGTTGTGCGTGATTACCCAGTATGCTGAATAATTTTTGCCTCTAGTATACTATAGTGTGGAGTGCACACAGAACATTGTGCGCTATAACGTATATGGTTTTTGCTGATTTCTCGGTCAATTTTTCCATCGATTTTACACTATTTTTCAAAACATATCCCGACAGTCCTTGAAATTTCGTAAAATTAAATTGAGCATCAGGTTAAAATCATAAATATACATTCGAATCACTCACACGCCTGAATTCGGCAAGTGCTCTATGAACATACATTGTTGTACCTGGAGATATATGAGACCTTGCTCAAATAAAAATCTTCTAGCTGATCAACAAAAATACTGCCGGTGGTAATTGGTTCCACGGCGTTCCACTATAGTATAATGGTGTATAAACCATTATACGTCTATGTTCTTAGCTGTTTAGGTCGCAGCGAAGTCTTTAATTTACTATCCAAGTGTTGACTAGGTCAGAAACATTACTGGAAAAAGTGGTCATATACATTGATTTGAAAAGCAGTTTAATGTCTGAAAACTTTACAGCGTACGCGTCGAGAAAACGCCACGTTGCCGCAACGCTCTCTGGTCAAACGAGTGCAGCAGTTAACACGTTACGTTGATCCGATGTCGGTTTAATGCTGGCGCCGCGTCGCAGATGTTAGCCTAACTATGAGCCAGCGGTGTCAGATCCCAGGTGGGTTACACCCGGTTATGTATCTGTGAGTGAGAGAGCCCTGAGCAGATTGCGCTCTCCTAACATTACCTTCCCCCCTGTAAGACAACCCTCCTGCTCGACACCTTCCTCAGCCGCGGCGGCATCGAACCCGATACGTTGGCTCGATGCCGGGTCAGCGCCGGCGATGCCGAGCCGGTATTAAACCGGTATCTGACGCCCGTCTGCGAGGGACCTGTTGTTTTGAGCGCTGCGCAATCTGCGATGTTGAAGTATGAAAGAAAGCGAATAATTTATGCGTGACTCTTTGTCCGCGGGAGGCAATTAATCCGTTGTCAAATACGTATTCAACAAAATAATGTGCTCGTTTCAGATGGTAAATAACGGTTCCGTACTTGTCCTCGACGTCAGAAAAATATTTTTTTTTTAGAAACGCCCATATTTTTCACTTATTCGAAATTGGAAATTGCGTCCGCAATTTCCAATTTCGAATAAGTAAAGAGTCTCATTGACTACTTCAGTACTGCAAGGGTTAAGTGTCTTGGCAGCCAAGCGCGTCCAGCCATCAAAAGGTCACGGTACCCGACAATTAGTAAGTCACTGAGTTGACGGGCTTCTGTTGAACGGTGAACCACATTTGTCCTCCAAGAGAGCGATACTTTGTCATAATAATTACAGATGCAAGTAAAAACGTGGCATTATGCTAACCAGACTGGGTATCATTGATATAAAGGGGTACTTGTTTTCATAAATGATACCTCACCCTATAGAATACTTGATCGTGGTATATTACATCAATTGTAGTCTCCTTGATTGTATCCTTCGTATTTAGCTGTCATATAGACGCACCCCTTGCATACGGTTTTTGGTGTTTGAAAGGTTATGAGGTACTATGTACGATGTATAGGGATAATTTTACATTCTGTAAATATTGTACTTATTTAAAACGAAATCACTTGAGTATACATGTTGATGTTATAATTATTGCTTAATTATCTCTTGTTTAATTTTTTTTCCTGGAATATTATGGCTTCAGACAATGGCATATGATGCAGTCCACTTTCCAAAGTGCATTGCATGTCCAAAATGTTCTGTTGGACACACCATAATATGTTGGTATGCATAGAGCAACTATATGTAATGGTTCTTATTGTACATCACAGTATAATTGCTATATTGAGGATGCTCGGTAGAGACAAGACAGGACAATTCTGTTTCTTGGTTTCAAATCTTTTATACACTTGTAATCTTGTCTTCTATAATCTTAACGCTAATTCGTAATCATCGTAACATCAATATATTCGTAACCTTAACTGTCACCGTGTTTTCCATTTGTTATCTTAATTTTAAATTCCAACGTGATCTTGAATACGTAAATCGTAACATCTGTAATCTTAGAATTAAATTCTAACGTGATCTTAAATTAAGAATTAAATGTTGGCCCAGCATCGTAGACGATGGGCCAACATTAAATAAACATTGGTACACGTGTCATTGCCAAAAGACACCAAAGCGAGGTCAAAAATCAGTAGCTCACTTGAAAAAATCAAAATATAAAGTATAATATAATAAAGTAATGTATTAACAAATTTAAGTCAGAAGCTAACGTTAAAAATTCAATTACTAAGTTGGATATGACGAGTTAATTCAAGCTCCCAGATATTTTGCTTCAACGACACAATATTCTTATGCCACCCTCACTTTATGCACCACCCTGACAAATGGCATACAAAACACCAAGAACTTCTTGATCACACCAAGAAGGCTATCCATATAACCTCCTTGATCACACCTAATTAGCTGAATAAAACGTCAAATTAAAAATGTAAGAATTACAATTATGATCCGGATAAGCATTAAGAAATGTAACCATATTAAGCTTAGCACATCTAACAATAGCCTAGCAAATAAGAATTGTACAGTCAGCTAATTAAATTGCTTTCATAAATAACTGTAAAAGATGGTTCTTGATGATACGGTTTACAGAGAAAATATCACTGCGAATAAAAATATACAAATTCTTAAAACATTTTACAACTTGACTTTAGACTGAAATCATAACCGTCAATTATATTGAGCCGATATTGAGCCGGCATTGGCCTAATTGATACAATTTCCAGTGCTGATGACAATGACGAATGATTGCTGAGGAAGTTGACCATATGCCACAGACACCGAGGACGCGACTCACACAGCTAACACAACACATTCACAAAGTGGTGATTTAACGGTGGTCCACCGTCTACGACGCCGGCCCGGCATTAAAACAGCGTACTCGCAGGGTACATACAAGTCAGGTCGCAACAGGGGGCCTCCTACTAAAATAGTATTTAAAATTTCTATGTGACCCTTTAATCCTTTCAAGCTTGAGTATACCATTGACATCTTCATCCACTACACGCCGCGAATTGCTGTCGCAATTCTCGACTTGAAGTGAGTGAAAAATTAAAGAAAATTGACATGTATTTGTAAACCAGTTTCTTGGGAATTTTCATTCTAAAACCCTTAGCTGAGGGAATATTAAATTTGTTTTCAGGGATGTAAAATGATGCTTTAATGCATCACTAAGGCTTAAAGGGTTACGCAAATGTGAATGATATTTAGCCACTTGACGAGACAGAAATTCATGTTGGTGTAAATTTAAATTATTTAATAATTATTGTTAAGATTTAGAGACGATTGACATAGTTAGCGCTGTCTGTTGCTTAACTCGGTTTATAGAAACAAATTTCTATAAACATTGAAACAAGTCATTAAATTCAGAGAGTCAGAATTGAAGAGTCTAACATGCAAAGTGTCAACACTTCTCATGAGCTACAAAGTTTGACCTAACCCAGCAAATAAGAAACGCTCATCCACTGTTGGCTAACTGTTGGCCAAGCATCTCAAACGGTGGGCCAATATTGTAAGAACGCTGGGAAACCCATCTATTGTTCCACCATCTTCCACAGGTAAGTCTGTACTACTGCATTATTATTTCAGAATAGCTGTGTCTAATCAGATGTAACAACAAGGTTGATTTTTCAAAATGAACTCCTACATTTACTTCTGTATACTTCATGCAGTGCATCGTATCACTGGTTATAAATTAATTTAAGCTAAATTATGTCTTGTCGATATTTAATTTTGGGATTATTCTGCCTTGGAAAGACGTTGCAGCGATTAAGACTGGTTGCATCACTTAATTGAACTTTAACCCTTACAGTGCGGGGATCGACTCTAGTCGTCAAAATCTGACGTCTGTAGACGTCAGATTCTGACGACTAAAGTCGATCCCCGCACTGCATACAAGTTAAAATATTTCTAATGGCCGTAGAACCATAACATAGGTATTCAAATGAATCAGAAAGAGCTAACCAAGACGTTTATGATGATTTCAAATTGAAAAAACCCTTTGGCCTCCAAGGTTTTCATAAAATAAATCAGCGCCTCAAGGGTCAAATACAGGATTTTAAATCGATATATATAACCATATTATTACATCGTTTTAAATCTGATTGATTGATGTTTGTCTTCTGCTATGTGTTTTTTTCCGGATATATTCCAAAATATAGATCTACTCCAACAGAAGTTTTGTGTATGATTTCTTTGGGTATACACACAGTAGCATAATATACAACACAATATTATAAATGAATAGCCTAAATTGTATGCACGTTTCTTGTATAATATTTGTAGCATGCGTGCATGTGTATGACTATACGCTGACAACAGCTATTAATTTGAAATCAAATGTCTTCAAAATCAAGTCATATCAAAGGGGACGAAATAAGAGAAGTTGTGGAATACCATCAAACACGGGACATTGCCTATGTGTTGCTTCAATGTTGGGCCAGCGTCGCAGACGATGGGCCAACATTGAACCAACACATGGGCAATGTCCCGTGTTTACTGGGATACTGCTTGTGGAATACCACAAATTCTAACGCCACGAACCCGTCATTGACTGTGTGTATGATAATGTTGACCAACCTTTTGTGACGCTGGTGCGACATCACCCCAGCTTTGGGTAGACATCCCGGTGTAAAGGCTGGAAATATACCCCCCTCCCAGATTATACCCGGGTAGATTGTGGGAGCCCCAGTATCTACTCCGGGGTAGATCCTGGACTATACCCCCCGGGTAGATTACGGCGGCTCCCAGAATCTACCCCTCCCTCCCAGGATCTACCCCCCTCCCTTTATTGTAATTATGTGAGGTGTCTTCGGCTCCCAGAATCTACCACTCCCTCCCAGAATATACCTCCATTTTCAACAACTATTTGTGACCCTCCCAGAATCTACCCCTCCCTCCCAGAGTATACCCCCATTTTCAACAACTATATGCGACCCTCCCAGAATCTACCCCTCCCTCCCAGAATATACCCCCTATTCAACAACTATCTGCGACCCTCCCCGAATCTACCCCTCCCTCCCAGAATATACCCCCATTTTCAACAACTATGTGCCACCCTCCCAGAATCTACCCCTCCCTCCCAGAATATACCCCCTATTCAACAACTATGTGCGACCCTCCTCGAATCTACCCCTCCCTCCCAGAATATACCCCCATTTTCAACACCTATATGCCACCCTCCCAGAATCTACACCTCCCTGCCAGAATTTACCCCCATTTTCACCAGCTTTATGCGACCCTCCCAGAAACTGCCCCTCCCTCTCAGAATATACCCCCATTTTCAACAACTATTTGTGACCCTCCCAGAATCTACCCCTCCCTCCCAGAGTATACCCCCATTTTCAACAACTATATGCGACCCTCCCAGAATCTACCCCTCCCTCCCAGAATATACCCCCTATTCAACAACTATCTGCGACCCTCCCCGAATCTACCCCTCCCTCCCAGAATATACCCCCATTTTCAACAACTATGTGCCACCCTCCCAGAATCTACCCCTCCCTCCCAGAATATACCCCCTATTCAACAACTATGTGCGACCCTCCCCGAATCTACCCCTCCCTCTCAGAATATACCCCCATTTTCAACACCTATATGCCACCCTCCCAGAATCTACACCTCCCTGCCAGAATTTACCCCCATTTTCACCAACTTTATGCGACCCTCCCAGAAACTGCCCCTCCCTCTCAGAATATACCCCCATTTTCAACAACTATTTGTGACCCTCCCAGAATCTACCCCTCCCTCCCAGGATATACCCCCATTTTTAACAACTTTATGCGACCCTCCCAGAATCTACCCCCCCCCCCCCTCCCAGAATATACCCCCATTTTTAACAATTTTTTGTGCTTTCCCAAAATCTACCCTCCCCCATCCCAGAATATACCTCCTTTTTAAAAGCTACATGCGACCCTCCCACAATCTACCCCTCCTTCCCAGAATACACCCCCTTTTCAACAACTATATGAGACCCTCCCAAAATCAATTATATATCTTCATGACACCCTCTCGTTTTCGCGTTCTGTGAGATTCACCCAGATAACAGACGATGTTCACTCAATGTTGATGGAATGCTGGGCCACCCAACAAACACAAAATATTTGTAAATTTTTTGTAAAACGTGGGAGACGTTGTGCCGACGTTGTACAAATGTTATGCAAATATTTTGTGTTTGCTGGGCAGCGCCACAGACGCTGGGTTGTACGCAATGAAACAATTCCATAGTAAAACGTTATATAATTGTTATCTCTTCAAAGCGTTTTGTAAAATAAATATACTACATTTATGGGATATCAAGGTATTTTCGAAGCTCGGCTTTCAGCTTGATATCCCATTAATGTGTATTTATTTAGACAAAACAACCCTTTGAGTGTAATACATATTAATTCAGAATGTTCATACAACACCCCCCCCCCCCGTGGTCTGTGACGTCAATCCACTAGGCCGATTCAATCTTTTTTCATTTACGCATCTGTATTTGTATTAAAATTAATTATTATTAGCCAATGCCACTGTATTTGTTTTTAACGAAAATAGATAACGTTACGACTTTTAAGTGAAATACTATTTTTCGCTTTTAAAAGGAAATATTTTATATTTTGTCAGCTAATAGAGTGACAACACCCAACCCCTTGCTTACACCCTTCCCAACAAAGGGTAAGTTTTCCCGGCTTTGTATTACTGTTGTGCCACCGTCTGCGACGCTGGCCCAACATTAATACAGCCCCGGCGTACCGTCTCGCGCTTTCTGGGGTGTTACTAAAGTGGCGTGTATCAACCCCATATGACCATATGACCAGTCATCAGACAAAAAGCTCAATCTGTTCTTTTCTGACTTATGACTTAAAGCACCACCTGCCGGCAATGGTACAATTAATTGGCATAATTCTATCTTCACGCTCCAGAGACCTGCCAGTCCAAGTCTAGCGCCGACTCAACGTTGGCCCGGCGTCGGAGACGCCTCCCAACGTTAAACCGGCGCTTGCCAAGCGGCTCGCGTCGCGCATGAACATGTACTGCTTCGTGGGCCTCTTTCCTGTCGCGGACATATGGTGAAGGCAGTAAACCGCCGACAGAGCCTATTACAAGCATATCATCATATTTGGAGCTTCAAAGTCACTTACAAATTGAAATAATATTCAATCACTTATAACACACAATTGATTTAATCTATCATACAAAGAGATCAACACACTCGTGAATTTAGACAATAACAATTTGTATATTCAAAATTGTCTTTCAAATAAGATATTACTGAATTATTATTATTAATAGGGTTATTTATAATGTGATATTTATGATTGTCCAGAGCTTAGAAGGTGTCCATAAACCCCGCCCAGTTAAGCCACGCTCAGCCGCAACGGAACCCTAAAATTAACAAGCTGTGTCGTATGTGGCGACTGGAAATATTATCATTTAAAAAATATGACGGTTTAATATCGTCAACAACTCTAGACGAGAGTTACAATGTCTATTTTGTCCACTGCTTGAATGTTTTAGCCCTTTAACCGCCAAATTATCCAGTTTGCATTTTCACCCACTTGAAGTTGTGTCTCGCTGACGCGATCCACAACTTCAAGTGATGGAAAATTATTCAGATTTGACAAAATGGAGGCTAACTGTTTTCAAATATTGCTGATTGATGTCACATTCTATCTTTAACATGTTTAAAAGGTGGTACTTAATGTGCTAATAAAAAATGAAAAACCGAATATATGCGGCACCAGCGGTTAAAGGGTTAATCTTATTCAGATGAGTTCTATAGTGTACTGGAGCTCAACGGGTCCAAAAAAAAAATGATTGTGCAAAGCTACCTTTTTTACAGTGCTGCATACTATTGCGGCCATTTGACTCTTTATTAGTCTCTCATACAGCGGATAGACTGTTTGTACGAGTTTGCGCGTGAACAGTTGTCTGATTAAAACAGTTCAGCGTTGCTCACTGTGTGGCGTGTTGTCATTGAAAAGTGTGTAGCAGTTGTCTG
>OZ024905.1:93675560-93918140 GCA_964017125.1 Flabesymbios commensalis | reverse complement strand
GAAAGAAGGAAAGAAGGAAAGATGGAAGGAAGGAAGGAAGGAAGGGAGGGAGGGAGGGAGGAAGGAAGGAAGGAAGGAAGGAAGGAAGGAAGGAAGGAAGGAAGGAAGGAAGGAAGGAAGGAAGAAAGGAAGGAAGGAAGGAAGGAAGGAAGGAAGGAAGGAAGGAAGGAAGGAAGGAAGGAAGGAAGGAAGAAGGAAGGAAGGAAGGAAGGAAGGAAGGAAGGAAGGAAGGAAGGAAGGAAGGAAGGAAGGAAGGAAGGAAGGAAGGAAGGAAGGAAGGAAGGAAGGAAGGAAGGAAGGAAGGAAGGAAGGAAGGAAGGAAGGAAGGAAGGAAGGAAGGAAGGAAGGAAGGAAGGAAGGAAGGAAGGAAGGAAGGAAGGAAGGAAGGAAGGAAGGAAGGAAGGAAGGAAGGGAGGGAGGGAGGGAGGAAGGAAGGAAGGAAGGAAGGAAGGAAGGAAGGAAGGAAGGAAGGAAGGAAGGAAGGAAGGAAGGAAGGAAGGAAGGAAGGAAGGAAGGAAGGAAGGAAGGAAGGAAGGAAGGAAGGAAGGAAGGAAGGAAGGAAGGAAGGAAGGAAGGAAGGAAGGAAGGAAGGAAGGAAGGAAGGAAGGAAGGAAGGAAGGAAGGAAGGAAGGAAGGAAGGAAGGAAGGAAGGAAGGAAGGAAGGAAGGAAGGAAGGAAGGAAGGAAGGAAGGAAGGAAGGAAGGAAGGAAGGAAGGAAGGAAGGAAGGAAGGAAGGAAGGAAGGAAGGAAGGAAGGAAGGAAGGAAGGATTTTTTCTCACATATTTTAAAAGTAACATTACTAATACACAATAGCAATTACTACTCTCGTTGTTGGATATATTACCTTAGTGAATTGGAAATACATATCTTAATATATATTTTGTCTTCCTCGAAATATCACCTAATCCGGCCTGTTGCATATAACCGCTCTCTACCTGTTGCACATTCAAACTCTTGCTGGACACCTCATACTGGCTACACTTTTTGTTGCTCTGTTATTACAGATTTCACGGTTTGGTGCCTAATTTCACGGAGTTATTGTCACATCTCGTGGTCTGGGCAGGGTACAGCTGTTTGGGGGTGGAGGGGGTGACCCCGCTGTCCAGCACGTGCCGCCCTCAATTTAACACTTTCCGTGCGGAGGATCACTTTATGAGCATCCTAGCTGCAATTGCATAAACAAATATTGATTTAATTTTATCAGAAATGAATGGCCGGTTCAGATCTGAAATAAATCCCACATTCTCAACAAATACAACGTTTATTTTTCAGAGGCCGGGGATATTTTTTGTTCGTTTGAAGCTGGCAATTGTTTCAGCAAAGCCAGCTTCAAATGAAGGAAAAATGCCAAGCAACCATTGCAGGTTTGAAGCAGCAAATATATACAAAAGTTTACAGTGAGGGATCGAACTATTATATTATATGATCCTTATGTTTTATGCATAATCAATAATAATTTATTCACTTTAGCTTTAAGTCAGTCAGTGACTATAAATCTAGTTACAGGACTTCTAGTGCAAATGTAATTAAGGGAGAAATTTTTTTTTTTTTACTTTTTAGCGAGCATAGGGTGGGAGGCTGCGTGACACTGGGATCCGTTGCTCCTGATTGGTGAGTCGGACGCAACATGAGCCAATAAATTACCCTTAAGTAGGGGTAATTACGTTTCTCTAGCCCACCCCAGACTTGAGGAACGGGCTATTTATTTTGTTCGGGACATATCACTCGAATCATTTGACAATCCCCATTGACAATCGCCATTGTTAATTTATCGCACCTGACCAATAGACGTGGTGCCAGCTCCACACACAAAACAACGGAATAAAACATTAAATTACTTTCCTGACATTTGATTGACAATATCAATCGCCGTTATTCTTTTTTCTCAGAAGCCGTCGAGAAAATAATTTAAAAAAATGTATTTTTACGTTGAAAATGGAGAAGCACTAAATCTCTGTTATTGGGATTGAAATGTGTGCTCAGACATCCAGATTTGCACATATTTAGACCTGAAAAAACAAATGTGAAAATCATTGTTATTGGGATTGAAATGGGTGGTTAAATATTTTAAAGATCCGCAAATGTTTCGTCCTAAAGTAAACAAATGTGAGTAGTATCTTTTGCCCACTTAAAGAAACAGAACTTCAAGTGGGTGAAAATTGAATTTAATAATGTGCCGTAGCGCTTTAATGGTTAAATAACAACTTTTCAAGATCTCGCGTTTTTTCGATAAATAAACATTAAAAACAACAGGTCGCCAACTTGGTAAATCTGAATGGTTTTCAATCCCTTGAAGCGGTGGATCTCATCATAGCTTCAAGCGAGTGAAAATCGTCGCCTCGGAGCTAAAGGATCCTATCTGCCACTCTAACGAGTGTCAGGTAGGATCCTTTAGCTCCGAGGCAACGAAATGTATTTCAAATAACTTGACGCTTAAAGGTTTTGAGGATGTCTTGTCTGTGATTGTCTAGAATGTAAATCAGATTTAAAACCGGTCAGTATGAGTATCTTTTTTGATAGACGTTTTCAATACAAAGAGTCTATTCAAAAAAATTAACTGAAAAATAATTTACAGGAAGCAATGCCATCTTTACCCTAAGCTATAACTTTTTACACTACAGTGAGGTCCATTAGCTTTTAGTATACCAATATATAAAAATAAAAATAATCATTTATATAGCAATATCATTATCTTACTCCAGACTATATCTACAAAATCAAGGACATATTTGTAATTTCAGAATATTTCATTAAAAAATTGTGCTCATTGTCAAGGAAAGGAAAATTTGGGGAAATTGCATAGATATAACTATACTGCTCTGCATAGACAAAAGGCAGTATCTGCTTAACTTTAACCCTTTGACTTCCAGGCCGGGGTGCATGCCAGGATCCAGATATACTAGTGTAGGAGCTCTATTTTTCGTCATTTGAAGCTGGAATTGCTCACGCAATTTCCAGCTTCAAATGACGAAAAATACATAAATGTAGTATATATTTGACGAAAATTTGTGTCATTTTATGGTTACGTTCATTGACGAATGACGACGGAAATTTCCGTCATGTATGGTAGTGAAAAGGTTAAAGTAAGCTAATACTGCCTTTAGGCTTCACACGTCAGATAATTACATTAGTTGATTTTCACTTCACCACTTGATCAGTCACAGTTTGACTATATATATCTATAACCAGGGGTGAATATTATAATTAATGTTGCTGACCTGTATCATATGACCAGATTCGTATGATTGACAGGTGTCAGTTTGTGGTTTGTCAATGATATGTCTGTCTATATACAGATATACCACACTGACAGCTTAATTGTCATTGTGGTATATAGACACACATATCATTATTGTGAGCAGATATATCTACACTTAACGACCAGCTATTTATCATGTATTCTCCATGCGCTGTGATTGTTATTGCAACTCCCGCCTAGATATAAATGAAAATTACGTGATTCTATAGCAAGAGTAAGTGTGGTAAATAAAATGACACATCAGAACGCTTCTATTTAATATCTTGTAATAAATGAATTTATTTAAAATATAATATAATGCAGTGCATAAAAGCAAATATTGTGCTTAAAATGTTAAACTTAAAAGTATATAAATACATTACCATGCAGTGCATAAAAGCGGATGGGGTGTTTAAAATGGTAAAAAAAAGAAATCAGGTAAATAAATACTATAAAAATAAAGTGTTCACTTTTATTGCGGTGTTTAAGATGTGTATGTTTATTAGTGTAGCCTATTATATATTTATATGTTTTGTGGATTACACGGATAATTACAGAAGTAAGATGTTCATCTAAAAGCAATATCGCATTCAACTAATAAAAAAGTAAATTTACACAGTTTCCGATGATTGAAGGCTTAACACAAGACGGGACTCTATATATAAGGATTAACCTTCGCGGAACCACAGGTTTGATTATGATTAACCCTCGCGGTACCACAGTCTCGATTATAATGCCAAAACGTCGTCACAGAACGAGCGTATATCATTTGCAGAGTTTCGTGAGTTATCTTTTTTATGGATTTAGTACTCGCGTTTAACCAGAAGAAAATAGGCTAAAAATATCAAATTGCTTACGTATAGTGGTATTTTTATTTATTTATTACTTATACATTTATTATTTTTATATCATTAACTTTGCTGAACTCCGTGATAACCTTTATTCCAGCTCTATAGTTATTTTAAAATAAATACTGTTATACTATTTTTTTATATGATGTATCTGTTAGCCAAATCAGTATTATGCATTAGGGGCTCTGCTAAAATGTTCTTTAATGGACTTGGTCAATATTATCTTTTTTTTCGAACGGGAATTATAAATATTTCAAATTTGCATAATCACTCACTCAGTGGGATGCTATTTCTTCTGGAGCAGCATCGTTTAGAATAGGATGCCGAGAACAAAAGTAACAGAGAGGGCTCAGCTGAAATATAACGCTGTACTAGGATACGCCAGTCCATCTATAGGCTAAACCGGACCAGAGAGAAGAGCCTCTTGATGTAAGAGAGACTTTCTGGTGTAATGTGTATAAGAATGGGAGAGGCTGATCATGGAAGGGGGTGGGGCTGAGTTGGTTTGATGTCGGGCCACCGTCGCCGACGGTGGCCCAACATCAAACCACCTCAGCCCCGCCGTCTGGTGTTCACTGGGTGAAATGGACATCTGTTGGTTTGATTGAGGGTGGGCCTCTTATAACGTATATTATGTCTGATAATCCTTGACCGAAGTACACAAACTGAAACTGACCAGTAGGGATTAGCTGACCCTCTACACCCTGAAACTAAAATAACCCCCTGGTTTCTGTACTTCATAAAATATGCCACGTGTATTTTTGTCTGTATTTTGTAATGTTGCAAATAAAATCTTATTCAAACACCAAGCGTTAGTGACTTCAGATTACCACATTATTGTACAGAACAATAGTAAAAAGTAAAAAGTTTAGAATTTGTTGTGCTATGTGTGTTTCCCTCAAGCGACTCAGGTTTGGGAGATGGGAATTTTAATTAGAATAACGCGGCATTCGTATACATTTAAAAAGAAATACGTGTTTTGCTGGATTAAACATACAGATTCTTTCATTCAAATCAAAAAAAAATAATAACAATGTAATTGCTATAAAAATCAGAGGACAATAGCGAATAACCATACCAAATATTTAGTTTAATATAAGGATTTATTTGAGCCGACAAACATTGGCTTACCGCTGAGCCAACGCCTCTGACGCAGACCCAACGTTGAGCCAATGTTCTTTATGTTTCCTATTCATACATGTTAATCCAGGCATTAAGAGATAAATATTGGTCGTGTCATTGATAGGCAATATGTGAATGCTAACCACTGGGGATCAGCCACACCCTTTCACCCCTGACATCACCATATATCACACCCCTATATTACTAATACCCTCTATGTGCTGAAACTGCAGTAAATAAATTATTATTATTCATAGTTGCTTTATTTTTACAAAATTATGTTTTATTACTGGTATGTTCTGCTGCTTATTTTACAAACTAGATTACAAATATTTTATTTACAATATTTTTTTTATGTATATTTTTACAACCAAATGATTAAAATTAATCAAGAGTTTATTTTTATATTATGTGTGCCATCTTCATTTCATTTTTTGTATTTTTTCTTAAATACACTGAATGAATGAAAGAATGAATGAATGAATGAATGAATGAATGAATGAATGAATGAATGAATGAATGAATGAATGAAAGTATCAATCAATCAATCAATCAATCAATCAATCAATCAATCAATCAATCAATCAATCAATCAATCAATCAATCAATCAATCAATCAATCAATCAATCAATCAATCAATCAATCAATCAATCAATCAATCAATCAATCAATCAATCAATCAATCAATCAATCAATCAATCAATCAATCAATCAATCAATCAATCAATCAATCAATCAATCAATCAATCCATCCATCCATCAATCAATCAATCCATCCATCCATCCATCCATCCATCCATCAATCAATCAAACAATCAATCAATCAATCAATCAATCAATCAATCAATCAATCAATCAATCAATCAATCAATCAATCAATCAATCAATCAATCAATCAAACAATCAATCAATCAATCAATCAATCAATCAATCAATCGAAAATTCACAAGTAAATCAACTATAGCAACGTCATGTGATATCAAATCGCTACTTTAGAATTGAGCGATCGCCAGTTTTTAAATAATATAAAGGAAACACATTTGAACGACACTTTGAGATCAGCAGCTCAGATCTATACCGATGGGAGGGAGAAGCCATTTTAATAATTCATTCTGATGTCTACCTATCTGAACGATGATGGGTCACCTTTCATATCGGCAACTGTCCGGAAGGCCACTTTGCTTTTGAATTTTTGAAGTGATATGTATGACCCGGGAGTAAATATATGGTCATTGTATACAGTAAACTCTGTCATTTCTAATTTCAAAATTAATATGTTAATAAGTACAAGGTAGAGCGAAAGATTTAACACATCTGATAAGCCTTATTTCTGAATAAACAACTTACTTCGTTTTCTCGGAAAGTTGGATGCCAAGTAAATTATTTCGCATAAAATGTTTACATTTCTTTAATCAAGAAAACATACGATCGAAAACTTCGCTAAATTGTATAATGTCCTATAAACCAAATCGAATACAATTCGTAAATTGACTCAGTATTTGATATATAAAATACTGATATCCAATGCTTTTGTTTTCGAAAATTTGCATTAATAACAATTTCGCAAGTGTATTAATATATAGATTAGAAAATATGGGAGCTGTGATTGAAATTTTGATTGTAAGCAAACCTCACCAATATTTAGCAGGCGTATTTACGGCACCTATGGGTGAAATCTGCGCTCATTGTGGTTGCTGATTGTGTGTGGAGACCGTGGCCGGAGCATTGTCCTGCGGTTGTGTCAAGAGGTAAACATGAAAGATTGACCCAGTGCTGGGCCAATGCTGGGCCATCGTCTGCGACGCTGTCCCAGCATTAGACCAGCACTGGGCCAGTATTTCCACTGGTTGTGGCCATAGGTGACGAGCATATGGTTATGTGTGACGGTCGTCACCTGCTGGCACCCCCCCCCCCCTACCCCACGATAGGGAGGGGTGAAGGGCGAGCAGGGAGATGTCACCATCAATTATATTGGTATTATTATACTAAAGATATGAATTTCAACATAATTGAGCATCATATTCATTCATTATTTTGTTCATTATTTTGTATTCTTTATTATAAGTAAATTACAGTCGTCTTGGACTGTTATACATTTATTACGAAATCAATGCAAACATTTTATTTTAAATTTAACATTTCTACATAGACTATCACCTAGAAAATATAGTGTCTGTATTATACAAAGATACCATAATTATGTAGGCCTATGAAGAATATATGTTATAATATTGCTACAATATTCACTTTACAAAGACTTGCTCAACACGATTTTTAAAACGATATCGTAAAACGAACTATAACGTGAATGGTAAATGTATAGAACTAATTTATACAGCATAAAATTTATTACAAATATATATTTTAAAAGCTGACATTATTATTCTTATATTGATCAGACACTATGACAATCAAAACTTTATTGACAATCACTTAGTGGGGAGTATTTTTTGAGACTTCACTATATAGGGCTTTCGATACACTCGTAAAAATTACAGTGCTTGTAATAATGTTTTATATATGTGAGTAATGTGAGTAAGTTTATTCAGCAATAGATTTACAATCTGTGTGCATACATATAAGCATATATAAACAAGTGCATGTTTGACGCGTAAAATAGCGTGGCAACAGATAAAGCGTGAACAGTGACGCAATACGGTGATACAATTTTTTTTTTGTGTGTGTGTGTATGAAAAAATGGACTCTAATACTAAGAATCACGTGGATATAAAAAATTTGCAAGTTTTCTTAACACGGATGATTCTTCAGAAGATAAGAGAGAGGAGAATTTAAACATATTTGGCCTAAAAGTGTAATAGCGGGGTAACACATGTCTGATGTGACGTGTGTTCTCACATTCAAACAAACAATGAAATTCGTCTCCTAGGACATTACATGTTGGACATAGCCGCTCGTTGTAGAGTCTGCGATTTCACCCTCTGCCTTGAATTACATTTGGTAGTGAATGATCCTTGGTTCGAAATCTTATAAGAGAAATTCTGTGCTTACAATTTTTTACCATATGGGAATAATTTTGACATCGAAAGTGGTTTGTTATATTCTCGTATATTGAACAGCTCGTCCTGGTACTTACTGAAGTAAACCATTGTTGAATGTATTGATAGCGTAATCTCTGTTTAAATAAACTAATAAAATATGTTCTATTTTGCATCCAGGCATAGCGTAAACCCAAATTAAATAACATGTCACTTACTAGAGCAGCCCAGTTAACAATTGTATTATTTGCAGTAATAATGTGTAACATTATTCTATAAATTTTCTGAATCAATGGACCTAATTCTCTGTGTACAATTTTTAGCCAGTATTTCACTATGCGTACTTTTTTTTCTAAAATTAGTGGGCATCTTCCAGGTTCCCCGTATATCATTTCGTTGGTTGTTGATTTAGACACTTTCAAAACCCATTTACAAAATTTCAGATGTACTCTCTCCACCGCCGCAGCAGTGTGAAATCCCCATAATTCACATGAGTAAAGTAATACAGGTAACACAAGTCTATCGAATAACATACATAATAGTTCTGGTTTGGGGTCGATCAATTCATACGCTATACCCTGAATTGAAAATAGTGCTCGCAACCCCCTGTCTGCTAAATCTTGTTGGGTCCCTGAAAATTTCCCTGTACTAGAAAACATAATAACTAAATATGAGAAATGTTCTACTACTTCTAAAATTGTTTCACCATAAAACCAAATATCATCTATGGATAACCTTCCACCCTTCCTAAATACAACTATCTTAGCTTTGAGTATATTAACACATTTCCGAATCATATCTAGTGAAAAATAATTTATCGGTGTAAGTAATTCATTGATGTAAAAAAGAAAGTGTGCTGAATATTAATAAATAATGTAAAGCCAGAAGTTAAAGCACCATAAGTCGAGTAATAATTAAGTTTACGTGGCTATATTGTATTTAGTTCATTATAATCTACACCTTTCGAATGGTGTACATGACGACAATTGAGCATGCATGGCTTAAATAAATAAAAGAGGAGAAAGAGTGAAGAGGATTTAGATGATGAGCAAACAAACCCGATCCTAGACCTGGGAGCAGGTAAGTCAACATGAACTACAAACAAGGAAAGTCAACACGAAACACAAACAAACAAACAACTGAAGATGATTTAAAAGGTTTCTAAATAAATGAACGAAATGGAGGGGAATCAACTTATGGGTGATTAACAGCATTAACAAGTTGTGGTTCTTAAAGGTCAACCTCTAAGTTGTTTTAGTTGTTTTAAGTTTGGTGTAAATATGTTATATTTTAGGGTAAAATATACATAATGAACCAAATATTAACCCTTTCGAGCCTGAATTTACCATTGTCATCTTCATCCACTACAAGCCGCGAATTGCTGTCGCAATTCTTGACTTGTAGTGGATGAAGATGATTTGATGTGGTTTAAAAATTAAAGAAAATTGCCATGTATTGGTAAATCAGTTTCATGGGAATTTCCGTTCTGAAACCCTTGGTTGTAGGAAAATTAAGTCTGTTTTCACGGATGTAAAATGATGCTATAATGCATCGTGAGGGCTTAAAGGGTTAAGGGAATTGTGAGATTATCTGGTGCATTATAGCAAGAATATATTAACCATATTCTTGATTATAGTCGTATTTGTATCTTTTTCACGGTGAGGTCGGTGTCAATGTCGCGACAGAAGGAAGCCCGAAGTCGGGACTATGTCCTACTCGTATAGAATGTTTCATGAGTTCTTTATAGTATACAGCAAGCGTACCATAGACAGCACTGCACACTCCATATATTTCAACAGTTTGGAGCACTAAAGCTGTTTTCCAGTAGTCCGTATAAGAACAGATTCTGTAGGTCTCAGAGATACTGAGGCTGCAATCGCTGTCATTTGAAACCTGTGCTTAGAATGTTTCTTGCGCAGCCGAGCTATTGCTGTATGAATTCAGACATTCTTGCTTGATTAGGCCTTATTATTTTTTCTTTGTTATTAGATAAGGACGTATTTACATTTGTTTGAAATGATGCCTTGACGTTGAGATTGAACTGTCAGTCTTTATAAGTGCATGTAACATTCAAATATAGGGTGACCCTTTCATAATTCTTGAGATTGTTGATCTTAGGGCTCACCGACCAGCATCACACAAAAACACAGCTTCTACCATACTGTCCAGCTCTGAGGCTGAACCATGTGGATGTGTCAAAGGTCTTTTGGTAGTCTATGGTTACGTCTATAGCTCGGACTACATAGTCCGAGCATGGAGATAGTAAAATATCTCCATCCTCGCACTATGGAGATAGCAAACTATCTCCATAGTCCGAGCAAGGAGATATTTTACTATCTACATAGTCCAAGTATAGAGATAGTAAAATATCTCCATCCTCGCACTATGGAGATAGCAAACTATCTCCATAGTCCGAGCATGGAGATATTTTACCATCTACATAGTCCATGTATAGAGATAGCAAAATATCTCCATCCTCGGACTATGGAGATAGCAAACTATCTCCATAGTCCGAGCATGGAGATATTTTACTATCTACATAGTCCAAGTATAGAGATAGCAAAATATCTCCATCCTCGGACTATGGAGATAGTAAAATATCTCCATCCTCGGACTTTGGAGATAGCAAACTATCTCCATAGTCCGAGCATGGAGATATTTTACTATCTACATAGTCCAAGTATAGAGATAGTAAAATATCTCCATCCTCGGACTATGGAGATAGCAAACTATCTCCATAGTCCGAGCATGGAGATATTTTACCATCTACATAGTCCATGTATAGAGATAGTAAAAAGTCTCCATACCCGGACTATGGAGATAGTAAACTATCTCCATAGTCCGAGCAAAGAGATATTTTACTATCTACATAGTCCAAGTATAGAGATAGTAAAATATCTCCATCCTCGCACTATGGAGATAGCAAACTATCTCCATAGTCCGAGCATGGAGATATTTTACTATCTACATAGTCCAAGTATAGAGATAGTAAAATATCTCCATGCTCGGATTATGGAGTACCTTGCTCGCACTATGTTCCTGTGATTGCGACGCGTGGCCCTGACACCTTATTTGAGCGGCAGACGGCGTCGCCGAACGTCGTCACAAAGATCACAAAGATCCAGATGCTTGTACAAACCAGCGCTGGTTCACTGCTGGGCAGAGTCTGATCCAGAAGCCTCTACAAACACAATACTCTTCTCCACCCCTTATTCGACAACTGCCCAAGTAGCATGCGGGTGCGGCTCCTTTTGATTTCACTCGAGTATATTGAGCAATCCACCTCCATCATCTCACTCTCTTGACAGTGCGTGCAATGTGAAGCTCGTTCTCAGATTCGAGTGCACCGCAAGTTGTCGCACCACGTGGCGCTCTTAAAACAGCAAGGCCAATAAAAACACTCAGCTCTCAGAGTGGGCGCAGTTATTAATTGATTTGACCTGGAACTGAAACCTATGATTTGTTGATGTCGCCATCTCGAGCTAATCAGAAATATAGAGAAATAGGTAGATTTTATTTGGTAGTGGGTGCGCCTCTCTCGTAGGCTCCGCTGTAAAATGCCGGTCGCCGATGTTCGCTTGCAGTTATCGTTGCATAATTTTATAATGATGTCCGTTACACGTAAACAGTTCTCCTTGATGATGTCCGTATGGACATCTCCTTGATGATGTCCGTATGGACATCATCAAGGAGAACTGTAAGAGATCGTAAATGAAAAGGCTTCCTGCCTCACGCAGTCATACCAAGGAGGTTATACTGTATTTGTCATTTTTGACGGAAAAAATATCATGGTATACATTTATAGAATTCGCCATGCATGGTACCGCGGGAAGTCTCAATTAGTATGAACATACTGCAGCTGCGTCCATACAGTTTTTCTGTCGCATGGTAAATTTGCCTTGGTTTTCGCACTGGGGAAATATTTAGACAGGGTGCGCCGCTCTTGACTTAATCGGGCGGTTAAAAACAGCTCCCCTCACAAAATAATTAAGACAACATTTGAATACATTGCGCAGATGGATTTCACCGAATCAACTCACCAGTCACAAAACGTACATTTTAAAGGATCCTTCACAATCTGCTCATCCCCTTCACTTCATCCTCTGGCGACTAGAGTGATCCGTTTGCAATTTTCACTCGCATCAAGGCCGCAATCGCAGTCGCGATTTCGGCTTTGATGCGAGTGGAAATTGTTGAGAATTTAATGAATTAATTTGCTACATATGCAAGGTAGTGGTTTATCAGTTATCAAACTTAATATTTAATTTTAATAAGAGATACAGGTATGCCTGCGTCTCTGGTACGTTAAGGGTCGAGCACGCTCGCCGTGCGGTAGTCGTTCAGGTAAGCCACTCATTAACGGAAACAGAGGAACGTCGGCCCAGTGACGAACCGCAATCGATAACGCTGGCCCACAATTGCAGTGACAATGGTATGATGTCGCGTGTCTGGCACAGTAGGTCGATCATTAAGCAAAGCGGCTGAAAATGACGGAAATGGCAATAAAGGCACCTGGTGGGCGCTAAGCTCCCTGTACAACACTGTGTCGCCGCGCCCTGCACGCCCTACATGGCCACGCCCTACATGGCAACACCCTGCACGCCCTCCATGGCTGCGCCCTCCACGTTCTACATGGCCACGCCCTCCACGCCCCACATGGCCACGCCCTGCATTGCCGCGCCCTACATGGCCGCGCCCTCCACGCACTCCAGGCCCTGCATGGCCGCACCCTCCACGCCCTACATGACCGCGCCCTCCACGCCCTCCATGGCCGCGCCATCCAGGCCCTGCATGGCCACGCCCTCCATGGCCGCGCCCTCCACGCCCTGCATGGTCGCACCCTCCACGCCTTACATGGCCACGCCCTCCACGCCCTGCATGGCCGCGCCCTACACGCCCTACATTGTGGCGCCCTCCATGCCCTGCATGGTCGCACCCTCCACGCCCTGCATGGCCACGCCCTACATGGCCGCGCACTCCATGCCCTACATGGCTGCGCCCCCATGCCCTCCATGGCAGCGCCCTCCACGCCCGACATGGCCACGCCCTAGATGGACGCGTCCTCCACGCTCTACATGGACGCGCCCTCCACGCCCTACATGGCCACGCCCCACATTGACGCGTCCTTCACGCCCTACATGGACGCGCCCTCCACGCCCTACATGGCCGCGCCCTCCCGCCCTATACATGGCCGCGCCCTACATGGACGCATCCTTCACGCCCTACATGGACGCGCCCTCCACGCCCTACATGGCCACGCCCTCCACGCCCTACATGGCCACGCCCTACATGGACGCGTCCTTCACGCCCTACATGGACGCGCCCTCTATGCCCTACATGGCTGCGCCCCCATGCCCTACATGGCCACGCCCTACATGGACGCGTCCTTCACGCCCTACATGGACGCGCCCTCCACGCCCTACATGGCCGCGCCCTCCACGCCCTACATGGCCACGCCCTACATGGACGCGTCCTTCACGCCCGACATGGACGCGTCCTCTACGCCCGACATGGTCGCGCCCTCCATGGCCGCGTCCTTCACGCCCGACATGGACGGGTCCTCTACGCCCGACATGGCCACGCCCTACATGGACGCGCCCTCCACGCCCTACATGGCCGCGCCCTCCACGCCCGACATGGCCACGCCCTACATGGACGCGTCCTTCACGCCCGACATGGACGCGTCTTCTACGCCTGACATGGCCACGCCCTCCACGCCCTACATGGCCACGTCCTACATGGACGCGTCCTTCACGCCCTATACATGGACGCGTCCTTCACGCCTGACATGGCCACGCCCTACATGGCCGCGTCCTTCACGCCCGACATGGCCACGAAGAAAGGGCTGTTATAACTTGAGAAAGAGACACACGATTTTAGCATGTGCTCCTGGACATGCCCTTCTGGTCCCCCTCATCTAGGACCCCTCCAGCCTTCTGGTGCCGCCCGTCTGGGACCCTCCTGCATACATGCTCCATCATCCTCGCGGCGGCCAAGTGGCAGCAATTGAACCACTAATTTCATTGTCGTCTCCCGTTTCCTGGTTCGCCCGACCTCTTCATGCCAGCCCGGTGTCGGTCGAGGAGCAGGACGCTGATCCAGCGCCGGGCCACGTCTGGCGACGTCGGCCCGACGCTGGATCAGCGTCCTGGAGACTCGGTCATTTGGGTGTAGCCGATTGGGGAGCCGAACACGTATTAAAGCCGCAGAGCAAATACGGTCACCAGACCTGCCTGACAGACTCTAACCATTATGATCTCAGCACACACTGCTGGGTGAATTGAAGAATTTTATTGCATTTTATTCGTGATATTAAGGTCATTTTACGTGAGCTTATATTCCCTGAAAAGTTAAATTTGTATAGTTATGTTTATTTTATAAGCATCAACAAAATAAGAGGGCATAAAACCGTCCCCAGACGATAAATAAATAGAACCCTCCAGAATAATGTAATGTAACTATACCTTGCGTTAGCTTGGTTTTTCACCCATATACTGCTCCTCTGATGTTCTTAAAACGATCTCAATGTTACGTGAGACAATAGGACGTTTGAAGAACTTTTATATTTATATCTACATTTTAGCAACCAATATATCTAACGAAAATGTTCAAGTTAAGTAAAATTATCTCAATTCGTCAAATTACAAGCCAAATATTTTAAAATCTGAATGATCGGAAGCAAAAACCCTTTAAATTGTGTTTTTTATTGCTGAGAAAGGCTTAAGAACGTATTGTTCTGCTTTAAATTGGGCTAAAATAGTAGAGAAGAGATGATCAGCTCAAAATGCACTTACATTAATTCTTTAATAAAGTGAGCTTTAGAACGATGTAACAATGTAGCTTTTCAGAAACATCATTGTGCTCTAGCCTAACCTAGCCTGAATGCACGCGGCTTTTCCAAAACCCTTCCTTTAGAGAATATTTATTGAGGAAACTGCTGATAAAAAAATATACATGTACAATTATCCATTTCACAATAAATCTCAACAAACGAATTCATCTATATTCACACGAATACAGTACAAAACTGAAACATTTTAAATGTATCTGTACAAAACTGATACATTTTAAAATATATCAGTACAAAACTGATACATGGCGGAAATATTTTATTCATGGTTCCAAGAATCAATAAGATAGTAGTAAATTGTACTAACTTTGATAATATGTTATTCAAACATTGTTTCAAAATTAGTACAATTTTCTACTTTTTTAAAACTGATACATTTTAAATATATCTGTACAAGCCTGATAATAAATCAGTACAAAACTTATACATTTTAGATGTATTAGTATACAAAACTAATAGGCTACTTTATAATGTTTTCGTTCAACCATTGGCTTACAATGAGCAAATGAGATCAAATTAGACAATAGCTCATTATCAGAAAATATGACAATAATTATCACCTATACCATCGTGCAGCGGCAAACAACAGTAGAGCCCTTAACGTGCAATATGAGTAGTCAGTACTTTTGCACGGCAGTATACAATGATTGTAGACCATAAGGTCGCGCGATGCTTTTACGGTGATCTACCATAGAAGCCTGCGACCTCTTGTGACGAGGATAGAAACAACACTAATTGAGAAACGAAGACCATCATCTGGACCACTCTACAGTGCAAAGCCAGCAGGCAGTAACTGCTTACTTGTAAAGTAAGCAGTTACAGCCTGCTGGCTTGGCACTGCGCACCCGTTAAGTGTCAATTGTGCCGTGATTTTTTTCTTTGAGGCGCGGTTCTCCGCCGGCCCGGGTGTTTGCCCAGAAAATGACTGGTGCCGACACGCGCATGATCGATGGAGACGGCCGCAGACGACGGTGGGGTGCGGTCGATTGGTCGCCACCCGTCGTCATCTGGCGCAGTTCACAAATCTTTGTTGGCTCTCCTCGTGTCGGACACTTTGAGTGTCGTTACCCACCCGCGAGCAGCCTGCTCGTCAGAGGACTGTGAAAACAGTCACTCCTCAGGAGGAGTCACTCTTTCTATAGTCCTCTCACCGCAGTTATAACAGACTCTGCTGACCTACGCTAAGCCATGTGGTTGTGTCTAACAAGTTATTTTAGGTCATGGCTATCATGTCTATCTGTGAAAATTGGCCCTTTTGGCGTTAAGTTTTAACATCGCAAGTCCGTCGTCAAAATACATTTTCAATTGTAGGCCTAATAGTTTATAGTCGGCTTTATGATAAAACTTTCTATATTAGGCACTAAATTATATTAATTTTAAATTTTGAAGACATTTACAGTGTGAAGTGACCTTGAGCTTGATTTTTTTTCTATGACTATCTCCATAATAAATAGTACAAATAAATAGTAGTTTTATCAGGATAATATTTTGTTTTGTTTATTAGTAAATCACACATAGGTTCATTTCAGACCCAAACTGCTTCTCTTTGAGTTACTAAGTCACCCCTTCTTTATTTGGCATAAGTTTGTTATTTTAAAAAAATGATCATCATTGATGCATATTTACCTATAGTGACGCTACACGCACTTTAAACGACTCTTCAAAATGCATGAATTTCAGTACTTTACCTTGCAGTGCCCAAGGATAACCTTTGTACTTTACTATGTAGTCCAAAGATAACCCTGTGTTTCTGGTTCTGAAAAATTGTAGTCAGGCGATGTGAAGATTCTGACTCAACACCTAGTGTTGGAGTCAGCATTTCCGGTAAACGCTCGGCCGTAACTCTAGGGAAATTTGTTTTCATTGAATGCTTCAATTGGCTTCTAGTGCTATAAAAGGTACATTTCAAGCTTTGAAACAAATCATTTTTAGCACAAACTATTTATTGCGCGTTTTTTTCCTGGTAGGCCATTGTCGTCGGAATAGAAAGTTTTTTTGCCAGGGGGGTGTAGTTTATCGTCAATTCTGACGAGATGACGACAGAGCAGAAACCTTTGAAAACATTCTCTCTGGGCTGCAAAGTAAATACCTGAAGATTTTCTGCAATTAATATTTTAGAAACCTTTATTTTTAATGTGTCCCCATAAGCTTTATGATTTTTTTTTTTTGGGGGGGACCTCTATTTTTAATGTTTCCCATGAGCTTTATAAATCATTTAGGGACCTCTATGTTTAATATGTCTCCATGAGCTTTATAAATATTTTAGAGCCCTCTATTTTAATGTCCCCCCGTGACCTTTGGCTTCGAGTGAGGTGCATTCAAGCCTTTTGCCTCCAGAGGGTGGTTTCCTTCCCGGAGTCGCAATCAGTGTCATGGACTCTGAGACGGCGGACACACCACTCCGTGACGCCGTCACTGGGCGGGTGGGCACACCTGGGATCACACCACGTGTATTTGTACTGCCCAGAAAAGGCAAAGAGCAGTACTGCTCACTTGTAAAGTGAGCAGTTACCGCTGTTTGTCTTTTGCACTTGACTGTGGCGCTGTTTGAGATAACGCTCATTCATCAGAAGTTGTGATTTATTTAAAAGATCGAGGTGAAGGTGTGCAAGTAATGTGGTAGGGCAAAGGCGAAGGGCAATAACTGCTGGCTGCTCAAGTAAACAGTTACTTCTGTTTGCCTTTGCACGGCAGGGTGGTTCTCGGGGGAGAGGATGCGTGTCTGCGCTTGCTCAGTTGTACCCGTCTATTACGAAAGATTGTCAAGAATAATATATTTTGTATGTCGCTATTTGATTGTTTTTGATAAAATTTTGTAGTAAAATAACATATTTTCATTAGGATGATAACAATAGAGCAATCCAATATTTATACACAAATCATAAAATTATTCAATAAATACTATATTTTAAATTGCGTTAAATGTATTGTTGAAATAATACCAACTTAAAAGTTGTAAAAAAAACAGGAAATGATAACGTGCAGGCTGATCAATCATAGAACATCTATCATGGAACGTTATCATACAAAAAAGGTACATGGATGCCTGGCGTTCTACAACATACGCGTCATTGTATGATTGTGGATACGAACAAATGAGCAAACAAACGAGCAAGCGAACGAGCGAACGAAACGATGATACGAACGAAAAATAAACGATGATACGAACGAAAAATAAACGACAGAAAGCACGAACGAGCAAATGAATAAATGGAAGAATGAATGAATGAATGAATGAATGAATGAATGAATTAGGTATAAGAAATAGGTGTACGCACCCAGTAAACACCAGTAAACACCATGAGTGATCTTTTTTGTACAGCACCGAAGCACTGAACTAGTTTGCGTCATTTATTGTTGACCAGGGGTTGCTGACGAGTGCCCAGCATTGAACACACATTGGGTCAACATGTCCTGTTTGCTGTATAAAGGTTGCCCGGGTTGAGAGGGATCAGGAGGGGGGGGAGGGGGGTTGGGGGGTCGGTGACACCCAGTAAACACATAACACGTGCCACTGATATCATTACCGGTGTAACGCCTCACAAAAACAACAGTTGTTGGCCCAGTGCTGTTTCAATGCTGGGCCAGCTGCCCCAGCATCAAACCAGCATTGGATCATTGTGTCAGGTTTGCCGAATAAGACGTAGTTTTTTCGGATCTTGCTGTGGGGTAAATATTTAGTATGACGCCGAGTGGTGAATACAAATTATCCACAGAACACTGATCGTCGGCTAGTTATTGTCATTGAATAACGATATAGTCGGGTTGCCATATGGCCAATTGTTACTCCACCTTGCATTTTGGAAACCCCAAAGTTTTTTTGCTGTTTTGATATGCTGAGATAGTCTACTTTAAGAATCCACGTGGCGCAATTTGTGGTAGGTTGAGCATTTTGCATAATTTAACAAAATCCAAAATGGCCGCCGGCTACTATTATCAATTCATATTTGTGTTACTATTTATGACAGAGCAACATATAATACCTCATTTTCGTGTATGAAATACCTGGTAAATCAGTTTTTGGCATTAATAATGCAATTGAAGGTCAAGGTCACATAGATAGGTCAAGGTCAACTGGTATGAAAAGGCAAGGTCACTAAGAAAGCTGTCTGCTTATCCAATTCAATCCAACATTTAGTCACAGGATGCTAGAACCAAGTAACATTGGGCTATGCTATCAAACTATATCACCTTATTGGGTCCAAGGAGATGCTACAAGAGCTTCATGGTTGTGTTTACATAAGTTTAAGCAATCCTCAGCACTCTTCCTCCAATAGAAACAGCTCTTGACCCAGGATCCCCCTCCAGTTGTGAATGGTCTGATTTTAGCACTGTTTGATAACTTTGATTTAGTGGTGTTCACGCCAAATGGGCGTCGTGAAACCCATCTGATGGCACTCGAATTCATGGAGAATTCTAGCAGTGTTAGTTCCTGCAGTACTGTTACCACCTCAGATTTGTGTGCACGTGTCAATATTCCAGCTACTGACATGGAGTATGATGAAGACCATATTACTAACTCGACAACACCGGCAAAATCCAATATATTAGAGAGTAGCTTCCTGATAAAAAAAATGCTTGTGACATGAGTGTACCTCGTCTGCCCAAACAAGAAGCTTCAAAGGTAGATATTTCTTCAAACTGTACAATTCCTTTACTCCACCATACACATCCCAAAAAACCTATACCCAATAGTATCAAACCTGGTCAGACATTGTCTGACCAGGACCTCTGGTCAAACTCAGAGATTAATGCTGTGCAACAAAATGTAGAACGAGCACAAAAGTAGGCTATTAAGTGGTTGATAAACACTAGCATAGTGAAAAGTCTTGAGAATAAGGAGTTGAATGGGGAGGATGCATGTCTCAAATTGTGCGCGAATCTTCTGAATCTGCCACCCTTCTTCCTGCGACACAATATCATTATGACCCTCTGATTGATAGCCCACCAACCCACGTTGATACTGTCCTGACAAGCATGACCAACACAGAGGAATTCCTGAAGAACTTTGAAATGTAACTATACAAACTTGCCATGCAGATCATGTGGTCGGATCCAAAAAGGTTGTCAAACCCTGAAATGCGACCTGGAGCCATGCACACCCTGTCCTCATTCCTGGGCCCGATTTGTACTATCATTAAGGAGTCAGGTCTTGAAGAATATCTCCGAGCAGTCTAATGTATAAGGGCATACCAAACATGCTAAATGGAAAGAACTGGCCACGTGCTGTTTGGGGATTCCGCATGGTGTCTTCTGGTCTGGTTCTCAGAGCTATGATTGATGCTCTGCATCTAGATGACACTGAAAAATAAATTTAAAGATGCCATGACATCTACTTTAGAGGGAGCAAGTGAGTCATCAACGGAAGGTTGTGGGTAGATGGCTTTATCAAGCCAGTCACCATCGTTCACCAATATATTTGAGCTGACCGAGAGGGAGACTGCATCACTACTGCCTCAGAGAAATGTTACCATATTTTTTCATCGCTGGACATTGGAATTATGTCAGGTATATAGTCATTCATGTACATGAGATGGGACAGCTAGCTGAAGAAGGCAGACATGCCGACACAATGCTGGAATGTTAAATGCTGTATTTCAAGATCAATTGGGAGAATAGACCATGATTAGGTATGACAAGGGTAGGAGTGGTATAAAGTGACGCACACTGTCACTCAAACAATGAGCTGAGTGGGTAGTCACTCACCCTATACTCCAGAGAATGGATAAGCTCATGGAAAACATGTCTGCTGAAAATAAAAATGCAATCCTTGGTAATCACTCTACATCAGTAAATGCCACTGACTTAATGGAAACTACTGAGGCACTCATTAATTTCCCGAAACAAAGAGGAGGGAACGAAAAGGCGGGAAATTGATATGGTGAGATTGATAGTCATGCCAACCCGCTTACACTGCCTCAAGATTCTCCCTTGCAGAATGTTGTCAATGGCAGCACTGCTAGTAAAAATGTTAATTCACACAACTACCTTGAAATTGGCACGAAACTGCCTCAGAGGTTATATACATCCATCAAGAGGTGCTGAAGAAGGGAGTCAAATTAGGCGAACTAACTGCTTATGACATTGATTCATTCTTCAAGCGCACAATCCTTATTGGTCAGAAATATTAGTTGAAGACTCTATCATGCAGTCCCATGAGCTGTGTGCAAAGCCTGCCTCCTTCATTTACCAATATGGGGACCTTAGGGAGGGTAACAAATCATTACTGACGGCAAAGCTTGCAATTTACATCACAGATCAACCTGTTCCAGATTTAGAGATAGCTGACGGGAATGCACTGCTGTACCACATTGCATGGCCACAGAATGGTGCAGTCTCCGTTATTGCAGAAAGTATGGGTCCGTGTTTGCGCAATGGCACGACTAACTATCACCCATCACTTGCAATGTCATCCCACAAAATTATTGGATCGTTACCTTGTTGGTTCTCCCAAGAGTCATGAGCGCAAGGGTGCTAATACTCCCCCTGCATATGAGCTTAAGCTCCCGACAACACTCCCGCCACGAGAACAAATCATGAAGAGCACCACCAACAAGAAAGTCTTTCTTGAACTCTTCTCAAAATGTATCATGGGAGAAGAGATTGAAATAACTGGAGAACGGTACAGAGATTATGACCATGAAGAAGCTGGCATTACAATGGTCGGCTCTGCATTAGAAAAAAATTTAAATGGGGCAAAAAATGTCTTCGTTACAACTAATGACACTGATGTTTTGATTCTGTTGATTTACTTCATTCAGAAAAAAAAACCACAGGAAAAATCTACATACATTCAAAGCGTTTTGACGGCCGGGTCATCGATGTGAAGGCATCTACCACCATGCTTGGTCCCAAATGTTCCTAGTTGCTTGGACTGCATAGTGTATCAGGTTGTGATACAAATGGTTATTTCTTTCGCAAAGGTAAACTAAATGCTCTACGCCTTTTGTGGAACAATGACTATCCACACCTTCACTCGTTGCTGAGAGAAGAAACAAACTCTCAGGCTGAGGTGGTTCTGGCTGGGATGAAATTCCTCTATCATCTTTATCGAGAAAGGGACATATTTCCACATGTGAGAACCTCAGACTAAAAATCTACCAGAGGTACAAGTCAAAAATGCCTCCAATTAAGGCTTTGCCACTTCTCTCAATTTTACTTTACATATAAAGCATGCCCATCTTCAGGTAATGCTGTGGAAAGCTGCTGATAAAAGAGCTCCTCCTGATGAAGTTTGTGTGGGAGGTGCGGGGTGGTGTAGTTTCTCCGGCTATTCATACAGGCTCAGCAGCACCAGCTTAAGTTATGAGAGAACTGTCATGTGGGTGCAGGTCAGAGCAGGCATGTGACAGAGGAGCGCGTGGCCGTCAGTCAATTAAAACACACCACTAAATTATTTGCTTTCTCCGACCACTACATTCTAAGCCGGGAATGGAGAGTTTTTGTTGATCAAGTACAGACCAATTATCATGGTAGGCCTATGGTGCTATAATCAGTCAGGTGTGATCGAGCTGTTGATTGTGAGGGATCCTCATTATGGTCGGGTGTGTTTTAAGTCAGCTAAAACCCTCGGAGCTCTACATTCTTAGCTGTGGAATAGGCCTAGGCTCCGAGGGCTTTATCCTATACAGAACCTACCATGCACCACATACGTATTGCAAGTGTACAGGATGTGTGTAGCAATCCATAATGTGTGAACAAATCAGATAGAGAAGATGATGACGATGATGAAATTGATTGACATTTCGTCACTTGTCAAGCTTGCTTGGCGAAACACTAGCCTATTTGGTTGTTTTCAATTGTGTCAAATTTTAATTTTAGATGCTTTTGTAACCTTTACCTCGCTACGATACAATATGCTCATACATTCATTGTACACACTATCAATGCAATAAAGTATCTTGTTCTGTCGTAAAAATGCACATGACCGTGACCTTTTGATGTGACCTTGACCTTCAATTGTATTATTAATGCCAAAAATTGATTTACCAGGTATTTCATACACGAAAATGAGGTATTATATGTCGCTTTATCACAAATAGTAACAAAAATATGAATTTATAATAGTAGCCGGCGGCCATTTTGGATTTTGTTAAATTATGCAAAATGCTCAACCTACCACAAATTGCGCCACGCGGATTCTTAAAGTAGACTATCTCAGCATATCAAAACAGCCAAAAAAGTTTGGGGTCTCTGAAATGCAAGGTTCCGGAACTGGCAACCTGACTAATAAAAATGCATGAGATCGCGTGAATGTTATAATGACATTATTTGATATAACATGTTTTACACATGTTTTGTATTACATGTTTTTAAATGTGTTTTATTTATATTTATTTTCAAGGTTGATACGCTTTCTAGAGTTTTTTTTGTATATAGCTATCTCTGGATTTGACCCGTGGAACATAGGCCTATACATGTATGTAGGCTCAATGTTATATTTTACACTTTAATCTATAACTTCAAGTGCAATTTTTTTTTTATCCTGGATATCAAGCGCAGTAAGAGTGCTGGTCACCTATATTTGACATCCTAATGTACATAATTTTATTTACAATTGCATATAATTTGTACAATTATTGAATATATTTGTGTATTTGAAGCCTATCAAATAACATGATATGAGTTGTAATTACCACTAGTTATGTCATTTATTCTCTATTATTTTGTACTGGCTGTAATAAAACTAAGAATAAAACATTCAGTAAATACACATGGATTATTTGAATCACAATTCACTTCACCAAAATATTTTTTAATAGGCCTATTTTGAGATGCCAAAATATTGCAAGAAATTTTATACAGAAACTATTTGTCAACATTCTGTTGTTTTCCTTTTGAGATTTGACATTTTGTTAATTGGTTGGAGTTGTCATTACTTACACAATTGCCAACTTCAAATGAATAAAAAAATATTTATAAGTTTTAAATCTACGCTTAAAATCCATGGCACTGGAACGATACAAGCCGCACGCCCATGAAAAGATAGCATTCTTTGCCAAGCAAACAAGCCAGCTAGATAGAAAACTCGGCTGCCGTATTCGAGTCAATGCACGTGTGATAAGTGTGTGTGTGTGATGCACCCCGTGGTGTATGCGAAGGGTATAGCGACATTTACGCACCATTTTCGAAACTGCTGTCAACATCACAAAAACAATCCCACGAAAAATCATCATGGGGTTGACCCTCAAAATAGGAGATTAGGCCTACTAATAATTATTTATATTTCTCTATTCGCCACTTTCGAGGTACAAAAATTGTGCCCATACACCGCATAGCTGCAGCGCGGCACGAGTTTATAATTTGCTCGGCGTCAGCAGACCTGTCCTCACTATACGTTCATTGAACAGGTACACATCCCAAGACAAGGACGGTTAGCGTTCAACGTGAGAGTGAGCGTGATATGAACAGGCGACGCAGACAAAATATGGTGTCAATTCTTTATGACATTTATTTGGCTTGGGCTGTGGATTTTGTATAGGGGCCTAAGTCCTCATTTGTAAAACAGCGCGTTTTTCATCACGATTTAATTATATAATTGTCAGTGCACACGATGATTTTGTAGACATATTCCAATGTACCCCGTAAATGCGAATTTATTGCAGTTTCCGCTTTTGTGGTTGATCGAATCAATGTTGGGCCAGCGCCGCAGACGGTGGTCCAACATTGAACCGGTATTGGATTCATATCTCGGATTTGCTTATGCAGCCTCATGGCTTATTAGAGCCGACATGAGACATCCACCTAATGTTGGCTCAATGTTGGGTCACTGTCTGCGACGCCGGCCCAGCATAGCAAACCGTCATCTGGACAACGCCTGGTGTCCGCTGTTGGAGGTTTGAATCTATTATTTTTTATAACAGATTAAAAAAAATGGGAAAAATATAAGTTTGCTTGACCGGAAATCCTAATTTATTATTAGGCCTATAGGCTAAAAATAATGAGCTGTTTAATTTGCAGGGCTCGTTGTCATTTATTTTAAAATTGTATTATTGAGACTCAATCAATCAATCAATCAATCAATCAATCAATCAATCAATCAATCAATCAATCAATCAATCAATCAATCAATCAATCAATCAATCAATCAATCAATCAATCAATCAATCAATCAATCAATCAATCAATCAATCAATCAATCAATCAATCAATCAATAAAACTTCTACAGCGCCTATATCCTCAGTGCACCAAGCTTAAAGGCGCGTAAATCCTTAGCGTGATCATGTGTCATAATTGAAGCCAAAGCAGGTTCGTCAACAAGGAGCCGGGCTACTGAGGAGCTAGAGGGTGGGACAGCCAGGTCAAATAGGTGAGATTTAAGTAGATTCTGGAATTGTAAAATTGTTTTGGTATTATGTATTGGCACAGACATGGTGTTCCATATGGCTGGACCAGATATAAAGAAAGCTCTTGACCTAGAATTAGTTTTTATACGAGGAACAACAAATTGAATTGAATTTGTGGAACGTAGATATTTTGAGCATTTCAGCCGAACAAGTAAGTCAAATAGGCCAATGCGAGTTGGTTGTCTTTTAGGGTTCAGAAAGTTATTGTACATATTTTAAATTATTGCAATATCATATCGTGGCCTATTGATCATTTCAAATAAAAAATTCTCTGAAGAATGACTTAATTTCCTGCACGTAGGAGATTTACAACGAACATTTTCATGCAACTGTTCTAATAATAACAATACTTTTCTTTACTTGTCGCCCACTTTAAGTCAGGAGATGTTCAACAATTACGCAACTCTTTTTTGGGAGATTTCATAGCGCTTTATAACATTGTGTTGACTACGGTCCGTAGCGCTTTGCATGCCCCCCTCTCTAGGCGTTACGTAATCGTTGAGCGGCACCTCATCTTCATCCACTACAAGTCTTGAATTTGCGACAGCGATTCTCGGCTTTAGAGGGGATGAAGATTAAAATGATAAATTCATGCTTGAAAGGGTTTAATAACCATAGCATAGGCCTAATGAAACACTATGTTGATTCAATGTCGGGCCACCTTCTACGACTCTGGGGCTCGTTTTACTAAAAAATCGTAACTTAACTTTGACCAAGTTTCGGTCATTTATCATTAACAAATTAAAAACAAATTTAAAAGATCATTTTAACCTTTTTTATTGTAAATGAATCAAAATTAGGATGATATTTTCTTTTTGAAACGAGACATCATTGAATCAGCATTGGAATGATATTGTAGTTGTTAGGGTTCTACGTGAACAAAATACCAATTCGAACATGTTGACACAGTCAGTCTATGCTCATCACTAGTCTTTTTTACGTTTTGTAAAGTTATTCATCGCCCCTTTCGAGGTACAAAAATTGTGCCCATACACCGCATAACTGCAGCGCGGCACGAGTTTTTAATTTGCTCGGCGTCAGCAGACCTGTCCTCACTATACGTTCATTGAACAGGTACACATCCCAAGACAAGGACGGTTAGCAGTAACAGGCCGTGTGGCCGACCTACTACCTCACACCACAGACTAAATATGGTGCGTAGAGGGATAACGTTTTTCTCACATAATTTTTTATTTGTGCCTTTATTATTTCTGCTTTGTCGTGTTGAGGATTTTATTGAATTTATTCTATAGTAAAATGTTGTCTCGTAGAAACATATTTATTTATTCATGCCGTAAATAGACAAATAGGTCGCATATTTTGTGACAGAAAGCGTCGCGTAGACGTTTAGAACTGGACTACCGCCTAGCGGACAGCGCGGTATTACTATTAGGCAATGTATTATATTTTCTTGCGATCGACTACCCAGCAGACGCGGTGGGCTGTCCATTGTTGGTTTGATGTTGGGCCAACGTTGAAGAAGATGCGCCAACTTTAAAACAAAATTTAAACTGTCGAAAAAGTAAGACCGGCTTTAAAACAACATTGCGTCAACGCTTTTTCTTTTATTTTGTAGACCCTTTAATTCACAGGGGCGGATCTAGCTTTTCACTGACGGGGTTTTCAAACTGGACAAAGGAATTAGTCTGGGGGCCAGCATAGCCCCCCATGCACCCCCCTCAGGATTCACCGAGACCTATTTTTTTCTCATCTGTGGGACCCAGAAGGAAGATTTTGACATGTTCCCAAGAAAAAAAGTGGCACTGAGTATGTTTTAAACATATTTAAAAGAACCGCGTCAAATTATTTTAAAATACCGCTTTTGCGACCAGAAAATAACAGTACGTTGCGACACAACTGTTCATTCCCACTCCAAAATTAATTAAAACTGCCAAATTATGTTAAATTTCTATCAAAAAAGGCAAGGCTTCACAGTCATCAACTATTTATTTATTTTTATTAATAATACACCCTTTAGGTACCAGACGATTATTGATGAAATAATTGTAAATAATTGTTTCTCTTCCTGTCATAAAAGTTTTTTTTTATTCATTTAAACTTTGTGTAATAGGTTATAACTATTTAGGGCTGTTGCGTTTGCATTTACGTTTCAAATTAATAATCATATGCACCATTTATATTTATTTACATTTATATTTATATTTATTTTTATATTTATTTATATTTTATGTGGATTGATTTAAATAAGGTGCGTTGCTGGCTGTTCTCTTACAAACATGTATTAAATACATTTGTATTACTTACAATACCATTATTAAACAACATAAAAGCGGATGTTTGTTTTTATTGCTAACAGAAAACTAAAGCTATAATGGCACCCTTTTTTTCTTTTATTTTGTAGACCCTATATTTCACAGGGGCGGATCTAGCTTTTCACTGACGGGGGTTTTAAAACTCGACAAAGGAATTAAATAGGCCTATTTCACTGCAGCGCGGGTTCCGAGAAGCCCACCCCGGGAAAAAATTTTGATTTTCAAAGGCTTTCTCCTGCAATCTAAGACATATTGGGCACTGTGTGTCCCTCAGTGTGGAACCAGTTCATAAGGAAACCCCTGAATAAGATTATAATTTTTTCAAGGGGGGGGGGAAACCACCCCCTTGGATCCGCCCCTGATTCAAATACAGGAAGGGAGTGTTAAATCTGCAAGTTTAGTAGGCCTATGCGTCATGGATTTTCGACCCAATGTTAATTTAATCCAATCTAAAAAAACAGAGCATAAAAGTTCAAAATCCAAGATGGCGGCTGCCTCATAAAAATTTCAAGGTCAAATATTATATGTTTTTTGAAAAAAACAAATATGAATAGCTACACGTGTAATATTTCTCTTTTCTGTGTGATTTGACTAGATAATCAATTTCTGAAACAATTTCGATGATCAAAGGTCATTTTAAAGGTCAAAACATCAATTTTAACTCAGTAATATTGCAAATAACTGCACCTTATATCTTCTTGAGGAAATATTATTTATATGAATAGTGAAGTCATTTTACAACCCTATTCCTGCATTTCAAGCAGGCCTGGGGGGGGGGGGGGGCTACATTGTCTCCTTAAATTTGTTCGAGAATATTTCATGGTAAACAAGTTTTTTCTTCTACTTGATCTTATGTTTATTTATATATTAACAGAAAGAAGATAATGAAAAGCCTTGCAAATTAAAACTGTCATAGCATACTTCAGCAGATAATATTTAACAGTTGGATAATGTTCCAGATAAAAAGCTTTGTGAACCATATAATAATCTTTTTTAAAATCAGTTTTGCTGTGGCAGTCTTGTTTTGTTCAAACGATATGCACTGGCTCTCTCCCAAATTCATAACAGTAATGTTTATATGGCAAACACATTCTACTATATATAGCATAGTTAAAGATGCTATAGATAATAATCTAGTAGCCCTCTTTATAATATTATATGTAGCTTCATCGCATTTTGCTTATGATTTTGCCAATTTAATTGATCACCAATTAGAACAACTAAAAAATTGTTTCATTCACCTTATTTACCAATTTGTTTCCAATACTAATTTGAATATTTTTCTAGAATCTATATGATTTATCGTAGAGATGTTCAACAATAATTTATATAAGTAAATTAGTTTTTCATCTTCAACTCATTATACCCATAGGTACACTCAAACTTCTCATATCTTCACTTGTACAGGATAACTTCTGTAAATATTATAAATTTAAAATCTGTGAAACATTTACCATATCAATTATATAAAAAATAAACAATTTGGCTCCATGTATACTACCCTGTGCAACGCCACAACATAATCCATTGGATCAGAATTTTCATTATTAATATAAAATACATATTGAGATCTTTCTTTTAAATAACTGATAAACCATGAATGAGCTATACCTCTTATACCATATTTATTTAGTTTTTTGACAATTTTGACCGATCAATGGTATCAAAGCTTTTTTAAATAAAACACCAATCTATCGACTTGGTGAGCAGTTTATATAAATCGATGAGGGCATGACAAGTTGTAGAATTATTTCTGAAACCATATTGGCTATTAGCAAAATTCTTGCAATTACTATTAGATAGTGTATGATTCATCTCCAGAAACCTATCTAATCGACCTTTAAAAAGGTCTTCAAATATCTTTGAGAATTTTGCTTGTAAAGAAACTGATCTATTATTTGTAAATGAATCTCTACTTCCTGATATTTTAAGAATTACCTTATCTTGTGTCAGTCGTTCAGCCAGCATTTCCATTTGAAAAGATTTACTAGTTATTAGTTTGACTAGAAACGAAATGCATTCTTTGACAAATCAAAGTAAACATCAGAGTGAACCACGAATGTCTTATTTGGCCTGGCATTTACAATATATAACACAGCCTGCATAGTAACAATCTTTTTGAGGGGTTATTCATAGTATCAAAAATTGATACTTCTGTTTTTTTTTCAATATCTTTGACAAATTTTGGTCCTACATTGACAGGAATTTACTAAATCCATTAGCTATAGTTTTTTATCATTACATATTTTATTATCAAATTTAAAATCGGATAGTGGAGCTTCTGATTAAAAATTTCATTTGAATAATAACAGTTAATGTACCCGATGTTTTTTAATATTAGATTTATTTTGAGATAAAGGTTCAGAATAATATTATTTTCAGCTGTTCTTAATTAAAAGGATGGTAGCATATTCTTTGTTTTGACTGTTTTTTTAAAGAATTATTTATATAAAAACATAATTCTCTTGCAACTGTAAATAAGGGATTCACTAACTTAACCCTTTAACCGCCAAATTATTCAATCTGAATTTTCACCCACTTGAAGTTGTGTCTCGCTGACGCGATCCACAACTTCAAGTGAGTGAAAATTATTTAGATTTGACAAAATGGAGATACACTCTTTACAAATCGTGCTGATTGATGTCACATTATGGCTTTAACATGATTAAAATGCGGTACTGAATGTGGTAATAATCGAGTGAAAAAACCCAATATATTCGGCACCTGCGGTTAAAGGGTTGATACATAATTTATTATTATTTTATCTTGATCAGCTCAGATATACATAAGGACATATTGTTTGTCTGATGAATTAAGAATAATATCAATAAATTTATTATACCTGCCATTACCCCTTTAACCGCCGGTGCCGCATATATTCAGGTTTTCATTTTTATTAGCACATTTTTATTAGCACATTAAGTACCACATTTTAAACATGTTTAAGATAAAATGTGACATCAATCAGCAATATTTGACCTCCATTTGGTCAAATCTGAATAATTTTCACTCACTTGAAGTTGTGGATCGCGTCAGCGAGACACAACTTCAAGTGGGTGAAAATTCAGATTGAATAATTTGGCGGTTGAAGGGTTAACTTCAGTAAAATGTGTTGTAAAATACCTTTTTTTACCTCCTCCATAAATGTATCCTTATGTAACATGTTGAGCTTATGTGATCTGAATTGTATGTATGAGTTCATTTGTAAATTCTTGGTAGATATAGGCTCAGGGCTGGTGATTATCGGGACATGATCATGGATGTAAACAATAACAACACCACTCTAATGCTTAAAATCAAGCTCATTTTGACAATATTGTCCATTAAGTTTAATGAGTATACGCAGTAATGCCTTATGGTGAGAAAAAGCGACACGGATGCTAAAAAGGTTAAAACAGCTGCGACCAGGGCTTCAAGGATGCAGAGAGTGATTTGTGAACACGACACCCTGAACCTAGGTTGTTATAATGTTGGCCCACCGTCGGCGACGCTGACCCGACATTAAACCACAGTGTGCTCGTCTGACGCCTGCTGCATGTGGGGTGTTAATTAGACGTTGTATTGTGATCATGTCTCCTGGTCTGGAGATTGTCCCTTAACCACAATCGGCCATGGATTGAGATCCTGAACAAACTCGCCCATCTGCTGGCCACCAAGGCCGTGTGATCGTTTGATCCTCACGCGGACAAGCGCTTCCCCCCACCCCCCGGCATTGTCCCCCCTAATGGAAATTGAGCGCCCTTAATTCCACCCCTTTATTCGCCATGTTGTGTGGTGTGAGCAAATTCATTAGTTTCATTTCCCCCGTGCACTGTGTTGTAGGTCTGGCATTGCAAAACACACAACAGTAATTGCCCACTTTTCAAGTAAATCAGTTACTGCTGTTTGGATTTGTACAGTAATAGACATACAGTGCAATACAAAGTCAAACAGCAGTAACTGCTTACTTTTCAAGTAAGCAGTTACTGCTGTTTAACTTTGTACGGCAGTAGACGGTTTTCCCTTGTAACAGGAAGTGTCCGTAACAACAAGGATCATAGAATAAGGTGTCCCTATAACAGATAACCATTAGGACACTAATGTGTTCTTTCGATAATCAACTCCAAGATTTCGGTGTAATTCAAACCATTTCTTTTCACTGGACACTAGATGTTGGATCAACGCTGTATTAACGTCAGTGACCACAATTCAACGTCTATACGACGTCGCGTGCCCAGTGAACTCCTTCAGATATACAGTTCTGGATTTAAGACTTTGTGAAAGTTCATATCATCATTTTAATTCATTATGTTTTGCTTCGCCATTTTATTTGTAAATTAATAATGAGTAGTTCACATTTGAGGAAATTCTGTAAATTTCTATCATAATAATGCTGTGACGGTGTTTTACAAAAATCAAATCTTTTACCATATATTACTACGAGTGATTTGCTAAAGGACTCGTTTGCAGATCTAAAACCAACTGGCTGGTAATCTAGTTGAATAATAATAATAATAATAAATAAACATTTATAAAAGCGCCATATATCTGTAGCACAATCATAGGCGCTTCACATGTGATAAATTGTCCAGTAACTGTAGCGTGTATTTAAAAGTAAAAAATATGTATTAAAAACGGGTAAGTATAGATTTAAAAACCACTTAAAAGTGTATCTTCGCTGATGCATTTCACATAATCATCTGAAGACCATAACCATAGATTTGATGTTTCGTGGAACTTCGTGGAATTCTCCATTTGAAATCTCTGAACCCAGAGTGGAAGTTGGGTTGACTTTGGTAACCAGGTTTATACGAATAGCAAAGGAAACAACACAACACGAGCAAACATATTTCATTACCTTGAATTTTTTTATTGAAAATAACTGTTCATAAATACTATTTTATTTTAATTCATGTCTATAAGTTGATGTGCCAGTATCTAGCAGTTTAACTGTAAAAATAGTAATATAGTTGGAGATACGTAACGTTACTTAGGTGTATTGTCAAGTTAAAGAAATCTAAAAATCCGAGAAAAACTCGGATTGGCCAAGCAACAGGCACCCACACACCCTATCCACATTTTTACATTTTTAGAAACATATACAACAACCAAAAAAAAAAAAAAAAAAATATAATAAAAAAGTTGCGAAAAAAAAACGAATCCGAGTTTGGGCTTGTCTCACCCACCCACCTACTTACGCGTTTTTCTTGGATTTTTGGATTTTTTTAACTTGACAAAACCCGCTGAGTCACTACCCTTTTTGTGCGCAATCATATTGATAATTTGCCATGTTTATTTACAAGTGGTATAAATAAACCTTTGGGCAGTATGCATGGGTGTAAACGAGGAACCTCCCCATGACCGCTGAACATCACACAGTCAAGTTTCGATTCCCTTTAGGCAATAAAATAAATATTGGTGAACGCTTGGCTTAAAAGCTGCTCATTTTTCACATGAGATTGTTACTACATACATTATTTTGTCAATAATTAAGAGTTGATTGGATGTTGGGCCAGTGTTGGCGCTGGTTGTCCAACATTAAAAGAGAATTTAAAACTAATTAAATATAATTTGAAGAGTATTATCTTTGAGAATTTTCTCATATAATACGTCCATACCCTGAAATCCATCAGCAGATAAAATACACATATTGCAACATCCTATGGTTCACAACTTCATTTCTTGATTTGAAACAAGTCAATGAAATACGAGTAGGGCTTAACCCTTTAACTCTTCCTTTACCAATTTCGCATTTATGCGAAAACTACCTTCCTTTACCAATTTCGCATTTATGCGAATTCCATATGTGTACACGCATTAATTTCAATGGAGATATTTTATTACATGCATGGTTGAAAATCGCCAACCAGAATGGTCAGTGTCATGCACGCAATGCTCTCTTGCATTTTTTATTTGTGCGATGTGCGCATGCGCATAGCTATAACTTGTATGGTGCCCAGGGGCTACTTCAGGGGGGTCCTCCTAAAAAAGTCGGTTTCTGGGGGTAGTTTTATCAGGGGGAAGTCGGTAAAGGAAGTTAAGCCCTCACGATGCATCAAAGCATCGCTTAACATCCATGAAAACAGATTAAATTTTCCTACAACTAAGGGTTTTAGAGTGAAAATTTCCATTAAACTGGCTTACCAATACATGGTAATTTTCTTTAACATTTCACCTACTTCAAATCATCTTCATCCTCTACAAGTCGAGAATTGCGACAGCAATTCGTGGCTTGTAGTGGATGAAGATGACAATGGTAAATTCAGGCTTGAAAGGGCTAAACCAGCAGCCGTCTTGTATTTTTCAAAGCGAACATCAATGTTGAGGAATTGTTGTGAGCTATAAAGTTCGTTGTTGCTCAATGACATTTCAAGGCTATTATTATATAAATGCATATTTGGATTCAGCAATGAACATAAATCTAATTATAAATATGACTGCTGGGAGCTGGTTTATATATGTGTAGCCAAATATGATTTTGTGCATAATTATGTTTTTGTCAAACCGATCATTAAAACACAAATAAATCCATAGTCATTTAAAATAGATAAACTCTCACACAAAGGCGAATATGCTAGCGAATAAAGCGAATATGGATCTTTAAAATTCGCAGTGAATACTCGAAAATGGTGAATAGATAGCGAGTATTTTTACCTCGTTCATCCCTCGACTTCTCCTTACGAATATATTTCAAATGCACCGCGTAGGCCTGCCAACGCTTGTCAAAACCTTACGAATTACTAGCAATCGTTGCGAATGGTGCAAATGGGCTTAAGAATAATATCAAATAATTGCTGCGACTGCCATGCGAATGTTATGACTGCTTGCGAATGCTTACATTGCCTTGCCTTGCCTTGTCATTTTGCTTACGAAAAATGTGAAAATTTGATGACGAGGCTGCGATTGGTGTAAATCGTGAATATGATGCTGGGCTCATTGTTTTCTTGAATTTAAAAAGAGAAACAACACTGTGGCGGATTTCAATCATATTCGCAACATCTGGCTAAATATTGGCAACATTCTATTAGTATGATTAGCACTTTGAAAAAACCCACCCATTTGCAAGCATTGGCAAACTATCGGGAAGCGTTCATCATCATTGACAAGTTTTCGCAACAAATTCCTAAAAATATTAGTAACATATTCGCAACGTTGGCAAGTCATTTGTAAGACATTCTTATCATTGGCAACAGTGGTAAGACATTCACAAGGAATTGGAAACGGCGAACGCTGCTCTCACACATATAGGCAAATATGCTAGCGAATAATGAATCTTTAAAATTCGCAGTTAATTCGCCCTAAAATTGTGAATAGACAGCGCATATTTTAACCTCGGTCATCCCTCGATATCTCCTTACGACTATATTGCAAACGCTCTGCGAGTGCTTGTCAACGCTTTCCAATGCCTTATGAATTGCTAACAATCGCTGCGAATGGCGCAAATGGGATACATTATATCAAATAAATGCTGCGACTACCTTGCGAATGTTGTGAATGCTTGCGAATGTTTACAAACAAATGGGCTTGCAAACGTTACAAGCGTACATACTGTATGAATGATGCGAATTTCATACAAACGTTGCCATTGCCTTGTTTACGAATAATGTGAATATTTGATGACGAGGCTGCGACTGGTATAAATACGGGGTGAATATGACGCTGGACTCACCGTTTTCTTGAATTTAAATCATTTGCAAGGAATGGGAAACGGCTAACGTTACAAACGCCTTGCAAATGCCTTACGAATGTTGCAAATGCTTCCGAATGCCTTACCAACGTTACCAATGGCTTGCGAATGCTTACGATAGCATTCGCAACAATTCGCTGAATGTCAAATAATTTTATTCGTAAGCACATTCGCTAGCATATTCGCCTATGTGCGAAAGCAGCATAATAAAAGGCAAAACATGCCATCAATACGCATAATGTGATTCTGATGTAGGCTACACTGATCCCATACGCTATGTTTGGCTATACATATATAAATCCAATTCAATTACCAGAGCTGGAGTATTTCTGAAATAAATAATCTATCCTCGCTTCGCTCTCATATCTTTCATCCAGATCAATACTATTTTGAATTAAAGAGAAAAAATAACGAAACATACAATTATAGATAATCTCTAAAGATTTCATTTGAGAAAGTGAAATAAATATTATTTTCTCCACAAACAAACTCAGATCAATATTTCGTCTGAGCCAGACCCCTTGAGTGTGAAAAAAGATTTTGTAGAAAGAGGGCTGGAGGTGTTGAATTTGGCAAAATATTTATTTCACTTCCTAGTGAAATAAATAATTTGACAAATTCAACACCTTTAGCCCTTCTTCTTGTAATTGATTGGTGACCCTCTAAATGTATGCATATTAGACTATATATACTATAGCAGTGTATAATACTCCGTCATGATAGGAATGAAATTGGTCAGCATATTTGAAACAGTACAGCCGAGCCACTTTGGCATCGCACCGGAATAGTTGATCAAGTTGTGAGGACAAACACTTGACAAGGGGAGCAGCAGTGCAGGGCAAAGGCAAACAGCAGTAACTGCTAACAAGTAATCAGTTACTTCTATCTGCCTTTCACAGGCCTGGCAGGGCGGCGGGTTCTGTGCATGGGAACGCGGGCACGTGCGGACTGTGGCCGGGCGGGTCATCTTCCACAGAAATCAAACAGGATGATCCCGTAGAGCACGACTGCTTGTCCATGCCACCCTGCCCCTGACAGCCCGCGGGCCAATCCACTACATCAGCACCTCTAATCCCACTTAAAGCATGGCTGGCTGACCGGGGCGCTGTCTGCGAGAGGTCCAAACTGTTTGCATGGTTAGTTTCCCCGTTAGTTATGTTCCTGTTTGGTTATCGTTGGTTTCCCTGGCTGGTGACATGGCTGCTCTGGTTGATGGCTGATTGTCGGACCGATTGCTTAACTTGGGGGTCTATGAACTTTAACTCTCACAGCGCGGGGATAGACTTTAAGATTCTGACGACTAAAGTCGATCCCGGCACTGTAAGAGTAAAAATATTTATAATGGCCGTAGACCCATAACATAGGTATTCATATGAATCAGAAAGAGCTGACGAAGGCATTTATGTTCAATTCAAATTGAAAAAACACCTTTGATTGCGATGTTTTTTACAAATTATTTGAACGCTTTAAGGGTTTAATACTCCTGGTCTTTCGAGCAAATGCGCACAGCCGTAACTTCTGTCAGTTGGATGGCTGTTCTGGTTGATGGCTGATCGTCAGACTAATTGCCTACCTTGGAGTCTATGAACTCTGGCACTATGTCTCCACATTATGTCAAATCTGAATAATTTTCACTCACCTGAAGTTGTGAATCGCGTCAGCGAGACACAACTTCAAGTGGGTGAAAATAATGTTTGCCGTTTGGCTGGTTGCTCTGATTTGTGACCGATTTGTGGACCGATTGCCTAACTTGATTGGCTATTTTCACCGACTAATTAATACTCCGGTAAATTGTTACGTTCTTGATTGTTTGATTCCTTTGGCTGCCAGATTTGATGACAGTCTCCTGGGTAGCTGCCAGGATAACTTGCCACCTGATAAAGGAAGAAATGCCACTGACAGCGCGGGTTTTCGTGAGTAAATCGCACAGAGACAGTGTTTTTCTGCCTGCATATGTTTCTTAATGCCAAGTAATCTGGTCGGTTTCTAATTGAGATGATTGCTTGCTTGGCTGGTTTTTTATAGTTTTTTTAGGGTGACCTGGCTGACATACCTCTGGTTGTCTGAGTTTTCTCTATTGTCTGATTGGTTGTCTGAGTGATCCAGTCCCCTGGGGATTGAACTAGTTTCCCAGTTTAGTAGTTGTTTGACTGATTGCCTAGGTCAACATTTGACAGTAGATGGGTATCAGTGCTAGTAGGCCTATGTTTCATCACAAGTTTATTTGATCACACCAACAACAGCCAGCCCCAACAATTCTTTAGAAATTTATCTAATTATTCTAACAATTCTGTAGTAATTTATCTTTACGAACTACATAATTACATTAAAGCACACAACAAAAATATTCGCAGGAAAAAAAGTTATCCTGTGCTCCATTAGGGGTGTGTCCTCTCCCATCGATTCCGTCTTAAGGGGGGACTTCTAGTTATCCGGATTATTTTGGCGGGTGGCGCCCGTCCATCTGTCCGTCCACATGCCAGGACACCCCCCCCCCCCTCCCCGGCAGGGACTGAAGCACGGATCCTGAGCTCTGACCACTGCTGGCGCAAAGGCAAACAGCAGTAACTGCTTACTTTTCAAGTAAGCAGTTACTGCTGTTTGCCTTTGCAGTGCGTGCTCTCTGCTCTCGCCACACTTGGTCAATTGTGTCCTGGGGGCGCCACCTTGCTTGGTGGACAGTACTTGCTACATAGTTAACTAATGGTGTGATATTTCTCTGTCAAACAAAATATTTAATTTCGACTTTGTTTATTATTGAAATGTGGGAGTTAATTGTTAATTATAATTAATGGTTTCTTAATAATGTAGGCCTGTGTAAATATTTTTTTTATCTATAAATATATTCTTCAGGTGACATTTAAAGCGTTTTGTGTAAGATTTCTTTTGAACAATATTTATTTTCACAACACACAAATCAGAATATTTTGTCTAATTTAATAATTATTTTGCGATGATGTTGACACATTTCAAAGTAAGTGGGTCGTCATGAGTCGAGTAAATATTGTTGTTGCATTGTGGTCAACGTCCAGAGGAGTGGGGTCCGCGGCAATGTAAATATAGTCGGATTCACATTAACCGTGGTGAATGAATTTCGCCGATTTCTCAGTCAATTCTCAACCAATTTTCATGAAATTTTTACACGCACTATTTTCCATTCATGTCGTGACTACCCTGAAAGTTTCGCGAGGTATTTAAAAAGTTAGACCATTTGACATCATACTAGTAAATAAATAAAAATGTTGCATTCTATAAACCCATTAGGTTCGTCTCAGAATTGTATTACATGTCAAATGGTTCTAACTTCTAAAATACTTATCAAAACTTCGCGAGAAATTTTCGGGGTATGGTCACGACATGAATAGAAAATAGTGTGTGTAAAATTTCATGAAAATTGGTTGAGAATTGACTGAGAAATCCGCGAAATTCAATAATCCTGGTTGATGAATCTAATGTGAATCCGACTATAGTATATCTTAGTGAAGCATAATGACCCAACTTTTTTAGCATATTAGGTTTTAGAGTGCCAACATTAGTTATTGATTGATCAGGTATGTGTGCATTCCTATCTGAGTGAATAATGTTTCACTTATGATCAAAAACCAGTTGAAACAGGGGGCGGTATTGTCAAGGCGACTCCCCGAGACATCGAATCCATGTCTGGTGTCTGCTGGGTACCCTGTCTATATATAGGCCTACGTAGCTCTTGCTAACCCTTACAGCGCGGAGATCGACTTTAGTCGACAGAATCTGACGTCTGTAGACGTCAGATTCTGACGACCAAAGACGATCCCCGCACTGTAAGAGTAAACATACTTCTAATGGCCGTAGACCCATAACATAGGTATTCGTATGAATTGGAAAGAGCTGACTAAGACATTTATGATTATTTCAAGGTGAAATAATCCCTTTGGTCGCCATGTTTTTTTCACAAATTAATTCATCGCTTTAACATGTTTAAGGGCTAATATAGGAGTGACATCGTCAGGTGGAAAGATAGATCTATGGTCGGAAATGACAAGCTGCATAGATGAGTATTAGCTTTTATCGTGTTATATGTACAGAGAGAATTTAGACAATAATCTCACCCCGAGAGCGGGTACTGTGGTTGTCACAAGACACCTCCCCCTCGGACCAGAGTAGCAGGTCATGCAAACAGTTGACGAGTATTTTGTTAGCCCCACCAAGGATACTTGGCCCCACAAAGACAGCGAGGACCAGCGCACCATCGCTCAGCGATAGCCAATCAATGAGCTCGTACTGATCATGAGGACCAACGCACCATCGCTCAGCGAGCCAATCAATGAGCTCGCATGGATCAATCCAGACTGCGCCGAGCCCGGCAAATACATGCAAGCCTAATGCAAACATTGACAAAGTAATGCGCCCACAATTAAGCCACTTCTATTGTCCTTAGTCCTTAATCATTGTGCAAATTATCAGCCGGGATTTGCTTGTTGGACAGGTCGATGGTGCGATCTGACAATCCAAATAGAGCCTGGTCGATCAGCTGGATTAGGATCTCTCTGTTGTTTCCACAAATTAGGTTCGTTCTTATTCATGAACAATAATTCGTAATGTCGGCGCGCACACAGGAATTCAGAAGCACCTGGGGTGTTTCCCTGTTTTATGTAAAACAGGAAATATCTGCCAGAATTTCCATCAACAGTTCTTCACACCACATTATATACGTAGCAAAATTGTCAACTATAAACAAAAACTTCTGCACTGCACCCAGTTTAGTATTTCTCTCCTTGTACGAAAGGGTTTATCTGCTTTTTTACAATGTGAGATTTATAAAAAGTAAAAAACTATAATTAGACGTTCTTACAAATACATAGATTCGCCAGTTCTCAACAACACAACACGGCCATAACTAAATATTAGGCCATGACAGTGAGATGCATGCCACGCCCCCGGAAAATGGCGACCATTACCAAATAGTGAATTTAGTGCGATAGGGGAATCTTGAAACCTCCGTGGTGTATGTAAAGTATCCATGCAGCAACATTTGAACTCACATTGACGGAATCACATTGAAGTTGCATCACACTGGAGCACTCCAGTAAGTAGCCTAGTTGGGCCCCACGATTGTTTGCATGACAGAATGAGCTAATATTATTTAAAATGTGTTTTCGAGGTGCGTTAACTTCAGTAAGTCGTAAGTATTTACTTAATATAGTGAAATACAAATACATGTAGAAAATAATATATTATAAACAATATAATAATTATCTCAATTTGGTTTAAAATGTCACTTTATAGAATGTTTTAGCCAAAAAACTATACAGTATGCTGAGAAAATCTCATCCATGAAAATGGACATATCCTTCCCCTCGACCATGCTTGACAAATGAAATTTACGTTTCTCTCCAACATTTGGTAATTAAATTAGTGATTTTTTCAACAAAATTTAAATTTATAAAATCGGGGTCATTACTTCTAATGGTGTTGTTGTAGTCAGCTCTAATATAGTTAATTATAGTATATTTTAGCAATCAAATATATGTCTGTTAAACTTCAAAGCGCTGAATTAGAAAAAAAAAAATTGTACACCTGAAGCCGTGTTTCGATGCCGCAACTCACAAATTCAAGTGAAAATTACTTAAATTTTATGAACCATTTGACAGGAACCATATACAAATTTAGCCAATGTAATGCCCAATTCTCCAGCAAATTGTCTTTTTTGAAGGAAAAAACAAATATGCCACAAATACTATAGACGTGATGTAGGCGCTCATCATTTGAGCTATTACTCCCCTTTTGTTTATATATAGTTTATCATTTGAGCTATTGCTCTCCTTTTGTTTTTATAGAGTTTATCATTTGAGCTATTACTCTCCTTTTGTTTTTATAGAGTTTATCATTTGAGCTATCGCTCTCCTTTTGTTTTTATAGAGTTATCATTTGAGCTATTACTCCCCTTTTGTTTTTATAGAGTTTATCATTTGAGCTATTACTCTCCTTTTGTTTTTATAGAGTTTATCATTTGAGCTATTACTCTCCTTTTGTTTTTATAGAGTTATCATTTGAGCTATTGCTCTCCTTTTGTTTTTATAGAGCTTATCATTTGAGCTATTGCTCCCCTTTTTTTATACAGTTTATCATTTTGAGCTATTGCTCCCGTTTTGTTTTCATTGAGTTTGTCATTTTGAGCTATTGCTCCCCTTTTGCTTTTATTGAGTTTATCATAATTTACAGCTATTGCTCCCCTCTAGATTTCATTGAGCTTATCATTTGAGCTATTGCTCCTCTTTTGTTTTAATAGAGTTCATCATTTGAGTTGTTTCCTATTGCCTCTTGTTTTTATAAAGCTTATCATTTATGCTATTGCACCCTTTTGTTTTCAGTTTATCATGCAGATAGAATTTACATGTATCAAAAACAGTACTGTTTACAGAGGCAATTAAGCAGTAATATATTTTTTCTCAAGTAGCAGTTAATGCTCTTATGAAAAAGCCTGTCGGCCCGATAGTCTCGGCCCAATAGATTGGCGGCCCAATAGACTGGCGGCCCAAAAGCCTGGGAGGTCCAATAGACTGGAGGCCTAATAGACTTGCGGCCCAATAGGCTGGCGGCCCAATAGATTGGCGACCCAGTGGACTGGCAACCCAACAGACTGGCGGCCCAATAGACTGGAAGCCTAATAGGTTGGCTGCCCAATAGACCGGCGGCCCAATAGACTGGCGACCCAGTAAACTCTCGGGCGTCTCGGCCCGATAGACTGGCTGCCCAATAGACCTGCGGCCCAATAGACTGGCGCCCCAATAAACTGGCAGCCCAATAGCCTGGCGGCCCAATAGATTGGCGGCCCAATAGCCTGGCGGCTCAAAAGACTGGCGGCCCAATGGACTGGTGGCCCTGTAGACTAGTGGCCCAATATGCTGGCGGCTCAATAGACTGGTGGCCCAATAGGCTGGCGGCCCAATAGACTGGTGGCTCAATAGGCTGGTGGCCCAATAGACTGGTGGCCCAATATTCTGGCGGCTCAATAGACTGGTGGCCCAATAGGCTGGCGGCCCAATAGACTTGCGGCCAAATGGGCTGGCGGCCCAATAGACTGGTGGCCATATAGACTGGTGGCCCAATAAACAGGCGGCCCAATAGACTGGTGGCCCAATAGGCTGGCGGCCCAATAGACTGGTGGCCCAATATGCTGGCGGCTCAATAGACCGGTGGCCCAATAGGCTGGCGGCCCAATATGCTGGCGGCTGCATAGACTGGTGGCCCAATAGGCCGGCTGCTCAATAGAATGGTGGCCCAATTGGCTGGCGGCCCAATAGACTAGTGGCCCAATATGCTGGCGGCTCAATAGACTGGTGGCCCAATAGGCTGGCGGACATATAGACTAGTGGCCCAATAAACCAGCGGCCCAATAGACTGGTGGCCCAATAGACTGGTGACCCAATAGACTGGTGACCCAATAGGCTGGCGGCCCAATAGATTGGTGGCCCAATATGCTGGTGGCCCAATAGACTGGTGGCCCATAGACAGGCGGCCCCATAGACTGGCGGCTCAATAAGCTGGCGGCCCAATAGACGTGCGGCCCAATAAACTGGCAGCCCGATAGCATGGCGGCCCAATAGACTGGCGGCCCAATAGACTGGCGGCCCTATGGACTTGCGGCCCTATAGACTGGTGGCCCAATAAACTGGCGGCCCAATAGACTGGTCGCCCAATTGGCTGGCAGCTCAATAGACTGGTGGCCCAATAGACTGGCGGCCCCATAGACTGGCGGCCCCATAGACGGGCGGCCCCATTAAATAGACCGGTGGCCCAATAGACTGGTGGCCCACTAGGCTGGCGGCTCAACAGACTGATGGCCCAATAGACTGGCGACCCCATAGACTGGCGGCCCCATAGACGGGCGGCCCCATAGACGGGTGGCCCAATAGACTGGCGATCCCATTACATAGACTGGTGGCCCAATAGACTGGCGGCCCACGGCCCCATTACATAGACTGGTGGACTAATAGACTAGCGGCCCGATATACTGGGTGCCCAATAGACTGGCGGCTGGCTGGTGCTGTCGTCAGTTGAGCTATTGCTGCCCTTTTGTTTTCCTAGAGTTATCAGGCTTCTCTGCGGCTGAGTGACCGTCCAGGTGTGAGTTTACCCATGCGGCTTATCGTATCGCATCTATCAGAAATAATTGTATGTTCATGTATAATCACCTAAATATGGTAATTATACATGGGATATTATATGATAATTAGTCATCTTCTAGTAGTGATGGCTTGTAATAATAAAATAATGCTTGACGCCAGCTTTTATAAATCCATGGCTTTAAAGGTTTAATACTGTGAGCTCAACCCACTGAATTAAGACCGGTCTAATGTGGCCATCTGTAGGCCTAATATAAAAAAAACTTGAGAAATATTTTATAACAAATGAAAAAAAAAACATAATAAATAAACGCCGATCGTTGTGTGAATAATATTTTCTGTTGATGCTTTGTATGGTAATAATCTCCATGCAACAATGGGACATTTTGGCTCTGTGTTGCGATGTCTGCCTGTATTTACATATTGGCTTCATTTTATTAATTGATGTTTCTACGCTTTCTAATGTTAGATCTTAAAATCTGATTAGTTCATGTTAAATTAAGTCGGCCAGCAAGAGACGTTGCGCTCATGTTGGTCTGCTGTTTGGCCATCACCACACACTTTCTCATAAATAGACATCTCTATACGCCAACTATCAGCATTACGCATTAGCCGAATCCTCCACTTCTATTACATTATAAAGACCATGAAAGTGACACCCATAGCTCTAGCTGAACCAGGATGGGCCAAATCCGCCGTTATCATCTGAAAGCATTAACCTTTAGGACTGTGGCACCTACACGAAATATTGTCATGCAAAGACAAACAGCAGTAACTGCTCACTTTTCAAGTAAGCAGTTAGGACCTACTGCTGTTTGCATTTGCTTGACGGATTATTAGCATCTGATCGAGAATGGACACCAGTGACTGCCCAGCTTTCTGACCTAAAATAGTTTAATCGCCACGTGCTTGTTACCAGCCAACAGAATACTTAACATGTAAATTATCATAATTTATCTGCGATAACGTGAGATTAAGGTGTCACAAGGCCAATTGCCTGCGATGATAATTACTGAGACAAAATGATCAGAATCTGCATAATGCAAAACACCCTCCGCTAAAGTGTGCCACTCATGCCGACTGAGCGTCTGTCGGCCATCCACTCGACACCGGCGAGTAAACCCGCCAGAACAATGCGGCTGCGATGAGATTACCATTGTCACCTGGGTGAGAGGTAAACCTCCTAATAGAGTGATGGGCGGGCGTGTAGGCGATTACTCCCTGTCTACCTGGGTGACCTCTAGGAGACGTTAAGGAGTAATAGAGACCCTGCCCATTGTGGCCTTTATGGCAAGTGTTTCCTATCCGCTCCCCAGGTTAATAAGCGCCCAGTATGATGATGTTTGCTCAGACGAGATGCCACCGGCTTCCCGCGTCTACCCTATCCCTACCTGGACTGGACACCCTGCCGCTAAAATCGCCAACATAACGTCGCTCCAGCGTCGTGTAACGCTGGCACGACGTTATGTTGGCGATTTAGATCGGCATTTTAGCCCGGCGATTTAGCATTGCATTTTAGCACGGTAATGTTTTCCCGTCATATGGCACATGCACTTCAACCCAGCCATTTGTGCTGGGGAAATAAAGTTTGTCAAGCATTTCAAGTGTAGAATTACCGGCAAAATAAACATTTTTCTATATTATCTTACCATTATTAGGATTGTTTTTCTCCTAAAAGCGGTTTAAATCTTCATCATATTATTCCATTCAAGCGTCAAAATAATGTTTAAAATTTTACCCGAAGTGGACAAATAAAACGTTCAGTATTTTCAAGGAATATATAAGACTTATATATTCCTTGAAAATACTGAAAGTTTTATTTAAGAAAATTACCTAATTTATAGTAGCGCAAAGTCAGTGTACGGGCCCAAATGTCTCATCTGCGTAAGGTGGGTGACTGATATAGTGGTTAGGCGTAAAGCTGTCTGTCTGTCTGTTTCTCGAGCTCAATCGCGAGATTTTGTGGGGAGCCGACGTGACCGGGAGTTAGCATGCTAGGCCGCAGACCACCAGGGCTCAAATTGTGTATCCCTTCTGAAGGGGGGGGGCTGTGTCTTCTCGTTTATTTCATCATCCTCACGAGGTTTTCCCGTACATGTCAACCTTATCTAAATGCATCCTAAAGCCTCATTCATTCATTCATTCATTCATTCATTCATTCATTCATTCATTCATTCATTCATTCATTCATTCATTCATTCATTCATTCATTCATTCTTTCTTTCCTTCTTTCTTTCTTTCAATAATTTATTCATTCATTCATTCATTCATTCATTCATTCATTCATTCATTCATTCATTCATTCATTCATTCATTCATTCATTCAATTCAATTCAATTCGGTAACTTCTATAGCGCCTAAATCCTCGGAGATGCGAGCTCAGAGGCGCAAAATCCAAATCGAAACCAGCTCAATGTCGATAGTAAAAGCGTAAGTCGTCAACTGGGCGCCGAATCTCCGAGGAATTAGGGGGGGGGGGAAGCCAAATCGAAAAGAAAAGTCTTCAGCATTTTTTTAAATGAGGTGACTGTACTCGCAGTTCTCAAATTAACCGGCAGTGAATTCCAGGTGAAGGGAGCTGCAACTGCAAAAGCCCTTGAGCCCCATTTTGTTCGAAAACGTGGAACAGTTAACATATTTGTGTTGGATGATCTAAGCAGTCTTGAATTTTGAAGTGGTACTAAATAATTAAAGAGATATGTAGGTTGGTGAAAAAGGAAGGCTTTAAAAGTGATGGCACAGAGTTTAAAGCGTATGCGGTATTTTACTGGTAGCCAATGAAGAAAATTTAAGAGAGGCTTAGATCTGCTAAAACGAGAAGCTTTACAGACTACACGTGCCAGACAATTTTGTACCCTCTGCAATCTTTCAATGTCCCGGTCAGGAAGATTGTACAAAAGGGAATTGAAATTGTCAAGATGACTAGTGACTAGAGCACATGCAACAGATTTTGCGGCTTCAGGGCTAAGGTACTTCCTAATACGCCGAAAGTCACGGATGTGATAGAAGCATATTTTGCAAGTCTGAGAGATTTGTCGTTTGAAGTTAAAATCACAATCAAAAATGAATCCCAAATTTCTAACGAATGCTTTAGGAAGTGTGTCATGGTCAAGTAATAATATAGGGAATAGATCTTTGAACTTTTCTCTTTGTTTTTTAGAACCGATGATGATAAACTCGGGTTTACTTGGATTTAGCTTTAGCTTCGAATTTGTCATCCAAGTGAAAACATCAGTAACAAATGATTTCAAATCAGTTAGGGATTCTGAGGCTTCAGACCGGATAGAGATATATAAATTTGTGTGTCATCGGCATAGAGATGGTGTTCTACATCATGCTCAGCGATGACGTGACTGAGGGGAGCAGTATATAGGGTAAAAAGTATAGGTCCAAGGACAGAGCCCTGGGGTACACCGAAAGATATATAAACCGCTTCGGAAATATAATCGTGAATTTTCACCTGTTGACATCGGTTGCTCAAGTACGATGTAAACCAGTCAAGAGCTGTACCAGAAATCCCATACCACGATGACAAGCGGCTAATTAGCGTGAGGTGGTCAATTGTGTCAAAAGCAGCCGATAGGTCAAGGAGGGTGAGTGCTGTCACACTGCTCTTCTCCATATTGAGTAAAACATCGTTTTCGACCTTTAAAAGAGCTGATTCAGTGGAGTGGAATTTCTTGTATGCTGATTGCAAATTATTGGACATCGAATTTGATTCCATGTGGGAAAGTAGGCGAGATGCGACAACTTTCTCCAATATCTTTGATATAAAACTGAGGTTTGAAACTGGACGGTAATTTTTTAGCTCATTTTTATCTAGAGTTGTTTTTTTAGCAAAGGTCTAATATATGCTTTTTTGAACTGGTCCGGAAAAACACCCTCTTGGAGAGATTTATTGATGATACTAGTGATCGGTTCAATTAGGACGTCGAGGCAATACTTCAGCAAGCTAGTAGGAAATGGATCAAGATCACTTGAGGTACTTTTTGATTTCATGATTAATTTCTTGATCTCTGCTTCTGTTGCCAAAGTCAAAGTATTCATTAAAGAATTTATGTCGTACGAGGGATGCACGTTTCGGAGTTCATTATCGTCTGGAAATTTTGAGCGAATAATAGTAATTTCATCAACAAAAAAGTTTGAGAATTTTTTACAAATTGTCTTGAGTGATAAATTCTCAGGCAAAGAGGGAGCAGGAAATATATGAAGGATGTTGTTTATAGATTTCCAGAGCTTCTTTGGATCTTCAGAATTTTCTAATATGATGTTAGCATAAAAATTTGCTTTTGCTTTCTCCATAATTCTATTGCACAGATTGCACTGAACTCTGTAACGTGATCTATCGTGTCTGTAACGGGTTCTGCGCCAAACTCTTTCCAAGCGACGTCGTCGAACTTTTGCTTTTAATATTTCTTGTGTCATTCATTCATTCATTCATTCATTCATTCATTCATTCATTCATTTATTCATTCATTCATTCATTCATTCATTCATTCATTCATTCATTCATTCATTCATTCATTCATTCATTTTTTCATTAAATTATTCATTCACTTACTCATTCAGTGGCAACTGCATAGTAATATATTTTTTATGTCATGTTAAAAATCAATGTATACATGGTTGAAAATAGTTAAAATGTAAAAAATTGTTGCACAATGGGCTGACGATCTACCTATTTGATACGGTTTGTCAGATATCAGGCATATTAAATAAATAATGGTCACCAATCAGCCATTTTGAATTTTATTTATCGGCTGGTTAAAAAATGTCATTTCATAGGCCATTTGGAATTAGTTAGGTAAAATCATATGCCTCTCTGAGTCCTGACATTTTGCATCATGGTAATTGTTTAACCAGTACACCGTTTTGGTACATATCAGGCATATAATAGTAAATATTAGCCGCCAGTCAGTTGTTTTGAATTTCATCGACGTTTTTTCAGGGGTATCCCTGCCTGGGGTGTTATATGCCTATATTGAAGTGCTGGCCAACGACTACATCAAGGTCACTTATAGACCCTTCAAATCACATAAACTATGTGCAATATAGATGTATCAATACAGTAGTTTTAGATACATACTCCAAAAAATGTCCAATTGGACCATTGCACTATACCAAAAGTGCAGTTTCCTCAAGAGGCACATCTAGACCCCCCCCCCCCTCCCCCTAGCAGATTTTTATACAGATCCCTCAAATTATTTCGAATGATCTTCCTAACAAATAACACACCAATAATCACCCGTCCTTCAGCAGTAAAATACGATCATTTGTGATGCACTTGTTGTATGGTGTAATATTGCATGTATTGGATCAAGGATATAATTACGAGCCCGTAATGACACATTTGCTGTTAGGCCAACGTCGCAGTAGTTCAATATCAGGCTATCAGAGAAAGGGTTAGGCCCTACTGTATCTCTTGTTTATTGAGGCATAAATGAGTCATTAACCCAAAGTTGTCTCAATGTTGAACCATCGTCAGAGACGCCGGCCCAACATTGAAACGACTCGTGTTTGCTGGGGTATAAATAGTTTAAATTGGGTATAGGGGCATACAGGATACAGCTGTGACCGTCTGAGTCTAGTACGGTGCCTTTCGATCATTCCAGATACAGGATTCGAGCTGTTAATGTCTGAGTCTAGGACGTTGCCTTTCGATCACTCCAGATACAGGATTCGAGCTGTTAATGTCTGAGTCCGAGACGTTGCATCTCGATCACTCCAGACACAGGATTCGAGCTGTTATGTCTGAGTCTGAGTCTAGGACGTTGCCTTTCGATCACTCCAGATACAGGATTCGAGCTGTTAATGTCAGAGTCTGGGACGTTGCATCTCGATCACTCCAGACACAGGATTCGAGCTGTTATGTCTGAGTCTGAGTCTAGGACGTTGCCTTTCGATCACTCCAGATACAGGATTCGAGCTGTTAATGTCTGAGTCCGAGACGTTGCATCTCGATCACTCCAGACACAGGATTCGAGCTGTTATGTCTGAGTCTGAGTCTAGGACGTTGCCTTTCGATCACTCCAGATACAGGATTCGAGCTGTTAATGTCAGAGTCTGGGACGTTGCATCTCGATCACTCCAGACACAGGATTCGAGCTGTAACCGTCTTAGTCTAGTACGTTGCCTTTCGATCACTCCAGACACACGATTCGAGCTGTGACCGTCTGAGTCTTATCTAGGACGTTGCCTCTCTGTCACGGAGGCTCACCACAATATAGGCCTATTGACCATTATTAGGCCTATTCTCAACTGAGTCACCGGTTGATGTCACGCAGTGTCAGGAGTGGGTGGTCGACTCGTGGCTGCCGTTGGCTTGGCATTATCTCAATACTTCTATATATATATCTCAAAATATATGAGTAGCAACTCCAATGTTTATTTTGGCACAAAAACATGGAAATAACGCCACAAAAATGCAACCTAACCTTGAGTATTGAAATTAGGCAAACCTACGCTCGCGACACAAATCTTTCAAAAACAATTCTGGATCCGGATCGTAGTCCGGATCATTCCTTAGATTTAATGGATTGTTCCACCTCTTGTGAAAGTTTAATGCAAATCGGCTCATTACTTTATAAATAATCCTGCTGATAGACATATAGTGCTAAAAACATACCAACGCGAGCAGGCCGGCCTCGATGGCTCACTCATATCGACTGGGGCTTGTAACCTGAGGGTACCATGTTCGAATCCCGGTCGAGACTGATATTTGTCATCGTGGTTGTGCATATTCAGTGATCCAAACTGTTCAAAGGCATGGAGTGTACAGTGCTGCCTATGGTACTGTGCACTATAAAGAACCCTTGAAGTCTTTCAAAATAAGAGTAGGGCATAGTCCCGGCTTCAGGCTTCCTTCTGTCGCGATATTGCCATGATTGTGCAGAGAGCGAGGTAAATATCACCCTCCGTGCGCGTTTTGTATGTACATTTCAGCGTCACTTGTTGTAAATACACTTGTGACTGCCACCTGGTGAATAAAAACTAAGCCTACCTATGAAATATTGATCACTCTTATTTGTGATGATTATCAAAATAATTGAAGTTTAGAATAATGCTACTAGGACCGTATATATACGTTCCAAAGTATGTGATATAAAAAAAATGTCACTGAATATTGATCAAATAGTTCGTGATAGAGTTAACCCTTCAACTGCCAAATTATTCAATCGGAATTTTCACCCACTAAAAGTTTTGTCTCGCTGACGCGATCCAAAACTTTAAGTGAGTGAAAATTATGCAGATTTAACAAAATGGAGGTCAACTCTTTTTAAATCGTGCTGATTGATGTCACATTATGGCATGTTTAACCCTTTAACCGCCAAATTATTCAATCTGAATTTTCACCCACTTGAAGCTGTGTCCCGCTGACGCGATCCACAACTTTAAGTGAGTGAAAATTATTCAGATTTTACAAAATGGAGGTCAACTGTTTTCGAATATTGCTCATTGATGTCATATTTTATCTTTAACATGCTTAAAATGTGGTACTTAATGTGTTAATGAAAAAATGAAAATCCTAATATATGCGACACCGGCGGTTGAAGGGTTAAAAGGCGGTACTGAATGTGATGATAATTAAGTGAAAAACGGATATATCCGGCGCCGGCGGTTAAAAGGTTAGTCAAATAAATCAGGCTACAACCAGTAGAATGATTCACTGTCAGGAATCCTGGTAAACTGATGACTCGCAATTTTTTCGCAAGGTATGAGCAATTAGGGCCTACATTGTTTATAAGAGCAAAATTAGGGGAGCCACACTATGATTTACTTATGGCAAGGTTTGAGAGATGTATATTTTTATCGATTGAACTATTTTTCTTCATCTTCATGCTCAAAATTGCGTTATCAATTCTATCGTCAAATGAAAAAATAACAAATAATTCATCGGGCCGAGGATTAAAAAAAGTTAACACAATTTATTGACCTACTGACTTGTCTTGATTTCGTAGACTTGTAAAAGTATGTCAATTTTTTCCATTTTTTCAGACATGACTTAAAAAATCACTTCAGTGGTGTTACGGTGTATATTATATGTGGTTATATTTTAATCAAAATCAGTGTGATTAAAGGTGATCTATCACCCCTTATATAGTATGAATAAATTTGTGTTAAATAAATCAAAGTTGCCACAAGATGGGGCACAAGTGTTTCCTTACATGGGGCTATCATGTGACCCTCTGAGACCCTCTGAGAGGGTCACATGATAAGGACATAACTATTCATACCATATAAGGGGTGATAGATCACCTTCAAACTTTATTTCCTTCTCCTTCTCCACCAAAACGATTGTAGGCCTACTCGTCGTTTGGGTTTAGGCTATTCCGCAAAATCGCAATGATCGCAGCGTGTTAAACTGTATAGCAATAAGTTGAGAACAAGCACCGCCACACATATAGTTTAAAATAGAGTGATTGAGGGAGCACATATTACGATCTCTGACGTTTATTAACGTCGCGAAGAGAACACATAGCGCCTACAATTTCCAGGTTATTAACTAAAGATTATTATAGACATAAGAAATACAATAATGGCTCATTAATATTTTCTTCCAAATTGGGATCTATTTAATTTTGTAGATAATAATTTGTAATTGGCCTATGCCTTGCATAGAGCAATGATCAGCCTTATCAGTAAGAATTAGATAGGGTTCAACAAAAATGACCTATGGGCGTGTTTATTGATTTTTGGGAATTAGTGGTGGGACATTTTCTACCAAAATCTGTTAATCCTGTCTCTCTTTTTATCCTTATATTGTGTGTCATCATAGGTCACTTCTTCAGGATTAGAGACCTACTGCGTGCCAAATCTTACATTTTAATTATTCTTAACCCACTTGAAGTTGTGTCTCGCTACCACGACCGACTTCAGGTGGGTAAAAAAGACTCGTGTTAACGAAATAGAACCAGTTTTGCTGTACAATATGCCGACATGATCACAATTCTCTTCTTATTTGAAATGCATACTAAATCAAGCACTATAACGTCGGCTATTTTAGCACTTTGGGGGTGTGTCTGCTTGAAATCTGTTGTCGCATCTTGCAGTAAAAAAGCCTGCAGCCAAAAAGCCTCCTAGCTGTGGAGTATCGAGCGAGCCCACGAGAAAAACACCGTCTGCCGCTCTGCCATATCTTAACCTGATGAACTCCCTGGTGTAACAAAAAGCCGCTGCAAACAAAATCCCGATTGACGGAGTCCGCAGCGGCGACTTCGTGATTTTTCTCCGCTTTCATGGAACGTGGGGCGGCGCATGGCTGCCCGGCCGTGGGGTGGGTTTCTTTGAAGGCGCGGGCCCGTGGGCCTCCCGGCAGACGACCGCATCGGAAGTCGATGCGAGACACTGGTTGCCGCGTTCAGAACAATCTGAGGTCTGAAGGCGAGTTTGCTCGCACTGGTTCATCAATTACACCAGTCCCCATTCAGCTTTACCTACTAGCGAATTAGTGAATAAATTATACGTGCAGGTGGGCACCAACTCTACCGATGAGGATCTTATTTTCTTAATTTTCGTGATTGCACCAGCGTCAATTCTTGGATTGCGCTCGTGATCCAAGACTTGACGCTGTAGCATTTCCAACGACACAAGGAGGTAGATGTAATTGTCGATTGGAGGGCACATGAAGGTTAACTCTGACACCGGTGGCTGAGGGGTGGTGATACAATGGCGCCGCCCAGTGGGCCGGGAGACGGGAAACCTAATCCGAATCGATCTGGCAAATTAGCGGTTTGGCAGTGTTAATTTTTAATCGGGCAGAGATTGCCGATTTGGCGTGCTCGGCTTCGCGGCGTTGTGGTCCGCGCCGCGCCCGGTGATGGGAAAAGCAGACCCCATATGACGGGTGACGTACGGCGCTCAGCCCATCCCTTCTCCCGCAAACAGACAGCCAAATCAGCGCCTCAAAAGTCACGTCGCCATCGATTGACGCCCAGATAGGCTGCGTCTATTATTCATGGTAATGTAGCTTTATGAAGAGCCGGGCAGGAGAAAAGTGGGGCTCGCAGACAGCTGTTGCGAGCAGTCACTGTGAACGGCAGGTCAATCACATATCCGCCCAGGAAGGCAGGGCAAGAGAGGATCAATAATAAATGCCACTTACCTGTTATCTGGTTGTTGAATCTTCCTGTGACAGCTGCCAACTATTATCCGTTAAAAATGAAGTGCCAAGGATGAGCACACGCCTTTATATTGAATTTACATATAACCTACTATGTGAATATATATAAATAAATATATGTATCTTCCAAAGCCATATAAAATCATATCGTGTTTTGCAATAGGCCTATAGATGGAAGATACCATTACACACAGTGGTGAAATGTTTCAGATGCTTAAATTAGGGCCTACCATTTCCAATATTTGTGACCTATCTACACGAAATGAGTCGCATGTCGGCTCTGTACAAGTTGAGAAAATGGGCAATATGCATGATATGGGCTAATCAAGGTGAATTTTGTTTTTTTGTCTGCGTTAAAGATGAGAATTATCATTTTAAGGCCAAAATTGGGTTCTACGCCCCAATATTAGTCAGAAATGACATATCACATGATTGTGATTATCAGATTTTTTGTTAATTAGTTTTCAAAATGGCCGCTGGCGGCCATCTTGGATTTTACTCATTTTTAAGAAACACTCAAAGTTAACAAAAATATGCCCGGCAGATTCTGAAAGTAGACATCCTTGGCTATAAAAATAAATATTAAAAAACTATACATACAAAATTTCAAGGTTTGGCCGAATAATCCTGTTTAGCCATCAGGAACTATTTTTTTATACTATAAATAGCTTACAATCATTTTTTTGACATGACTTTAAAGCCAATTCTCTTCCTTTTCATTTTTGGAAATATTCACCTATTCGCGTCCCTAAAATACGCATAACTCAGCTCCGGATCAACATAATTTAATGTTCTTGGTGTCATATTAAAGCTCCAGCTCTGTGCTATCCAATGGTACCATTGACCCCATATTTTATTTTTCCGACATGAGACTGGTTATGTGCAGATGGGTCACATTTGTAAATAGGCTATAGGCATACAAAACAATACATATTCGTTATATTGTTCATGTTGTTTAATATGATGTATAACAAAGTATATTAACAGCAAATTGCCGTATCATTGGTCGGTTTTCAAAAGTTTTAAAAAGTTTTAAAAATATTCACTATATTTTTTATACAAATATTTATTAGCTTGTTGAGTTTCACATCTTATGAATGTTCGCTAAAATAATGAATTTCTTCTTGGTCTGTTTTGCACTGAGAACAATATTTATTTTTAATTATGTCACATTTCTTGTTTGGAAGATAATAACCACACGAATACCCAACATTGACGTAACCCTACAAATAGCATACATAGCCTATAATATCATTAGTTTCTAGTGGTTTTTTTTTACATAGGAATATTTTAAACTGCATCCAGTAGGCCTATATATATATTTATAAATAACGTGTGCAGCTCATTTGTAAACATTCTCAAGCTTTTATAACACTCCCAAAGCATTTGCGGCATTTATTTGAGATTATTCGTAGAGCCTAAGCTAATTTGTAACGTGTGTTGGTCATACGTAAGGTAATGACAAGCGTTCGACGAATCCGCAGTGTATTAAAAAGCCATAGGCCTATATGTTTGGAGAGGTCGCGGGTTGACCAAAATGATAACAATCATAGGCCTACGCTATGTAGTCGCAATTGTTGGACTAATTCACAGCAAAATTCAAAGAATTCACATTCACTAGCATATTCGCCTGTGTGTGAGAGCAGCATCAGAGAGAAATCTTCATTTAAAAATATATCTGTGTCTGAAATATGCCTGCTTGAGAGAGCCAAACGTTGGTTGAGTGATTGTGATTGTGATTGATCTTAGTTCGCAAGATCGATGTATTAGTTTATTTTGTATATGTTTATTTGACTTCCAGTTAAAAACATGCAAAAATGGTACTTTATCATTATTATTAATTGAGTATTTTTTTTGAACGGGAACAGGTCGAGACGACCTCTACAATGCATGTCAACCATATTAGTGAATTAAAACTATATAATAAAATAATATGACAGTATAATATAAAACCAACTGTTCACTGACTATAGGTGTTGCCATACTTATCATGTAAGGCAACGTTATATCCAGTGTTTAAAATAGCAATGTTTTTGTGTACATGCTATTTTAAAAATGTACATAGTATAGATTATACATTTTGCGATATGTACAAATAAAACAAAATAACCGACAATTGTCTGTCACCTGTTTCCCGCACCAAAACCAGAGATAAAAAAGCTACACTGTGCTCTACACCGTGTAGCAAAAAGGACACTCTGGAAAGCGTAGAAACCTAATTAAAACCTCTAAATGTTTTAGTTGTTTATTATATAAAAGGACATACAACTAGGGTATATGTAAAGGAAATATATAGTAAAAACTTATGGCACTCCTACATACATCCCTAAATAAAAGTAGTGCATTAGCAGATCCACGACAAAGGGTGCTACCTTTGAGAACGGGGGCAGCTGGAAGATTCTTTTTCTGCCAGATTAGTGTTTTCGCTTTTTGTTTGCGCGAATTATTGTGTTTGCACTAATTTCTTCCTCCAATTTGTTCATTCGCGATACGCAATAGCAAACGGCCAATTCACTTTTTTCAAAACAGCATGTCTCCACTCTCGACAACAGAGACGCCTGTGGGATGCCCAAGCGTCTGGACAACGCTACCAATGCTACATCAAGTGCTACAGCACTGGTTGAAGAAGACATAGCGCAATAGTAGAGTGCCTCACTGCCTCGTCAGTCATGCATGCGTCCCGGGTTTGAACCCCTCTGATCCTCTGTGGGGTTTTCAGAGAAATATCCTTGCTCGCGAATGTGACTAGGCGTTCATGTTAATAACGGCCTCCTCGAGTTAAAGGGACATGGCCAGGTCTAAAATCATAAAAAAATCGGTGATTTTATTTTGGCTTCTTAATATATTTTAGAACTGGGCATGTCCCTTTAAGGTTGAGACCAGTGTATCGACGTTAATTTCGCGCAGGGCCACGCGCTGCGCGCTCCTCTTGCATCACTGTGACAGCGACAGACCCGGTATAGTAGTGCTGACGTCACTACAGACGCACCAAACTAGAGCAGCTCACTGAAAAAATCATGTTTTATGATTTATGTTGTTCCCGCATCCCGCTAGAGCAGTGCACTGAAAAGATCATGTCTTATGACATGTTGTGCGCACACCACGCTAGAGCAAGTCAAGTCAAGTAAACTTAATTAATATGTATTATTTATATTGGAATCCTTTGTATAAGGCCTACCGGTAGCTCATCTGATATTTGAAAATCCTAATAAATATGTTTATACTAAGTTAACTTTAAAGCGCTGAAATATTTTTGCATAAACCGTGGAGATCAAAGGGTTTGCTCAATTTGACATCATAATGTCGTGGCAAGCTCTTTCCGCTTCTTCTGAATGCCTATGTTATGGGTCTGCGGCCGTCATAAATATTCTCACTCTTTCAGTGCTGGGATCGAATTTAGACGTCAGAATTTGGCGTCTATTTATGTCATCCCTGCGCTGTAAGGGTTAACCCTTTACCCGCCGGTATTGATTATATTTGTTTTTTACATTTTTTATTAGCATATTGCATAGCACCTTTTAAGCAAGTTGAAGAGATAAAGTGACATAAATCAGCAAGAATTTAAAAATAGTTAACCTACATTTTGTGAAATCTGAATAATTTCCACTCACTTGAAGTTGTGGATCGCGTCAGCGGGACGCAATTTCAAGTGGGTGAAAATTCAGATTGAATAATTTGGCGGTTAAAGGGTTAATAGTGGATTTTTCATAAAACATATCATTGTATTTTTGATTAACCCTTGCACTGCTAAGCGCGACTATAATCCTTTTTATCCATTTATTAGCCCATCGAATCACTGTTATTGGGAATGAAATGGGTATGTAAACATCACAATTTGCAAATGTTTGGTCTGAATATAAACAAATATGAGTAGGCCTAATTTCCACGCACTTGAAGTTGTGGATCGCGGTAGCGAGACACAACTTCAAGTGCGTGAAAATTTAAATTACTGAATTTAGAGGATTAAGAGTGAAGTAGCAATAATATAATAGATTTAGATTGAGATTGTTCTGAAAATAATGTTGTTTTGACATAAGGTATAGAAATCCTGCACAATCGACTTGCAGTGATACCACTCAGTCATTGAATATCACAGAAGTATCGATTTTGGCACTGTGAGAGTGCTAATATCTGTCACTTCCAATCCATATCAAAATATATTTTTTGATTTGTTTTATGCTCAAAAAGCAAATTATACTGATAATGCAAAACTGAGAAATAAACTTTTTTTTTTTAGATTGTTAAGTCTTTTTGCCGAGGTTCCTGGAAAACATGCTACGTTGACAAAATGTTGGTCCAACGTGAGTTAATTGGTGTGAGCAAGGAATCCTTGGTGTGAATGAATGGTATCTATAGATTTGTCTGAGGCGGGTCACAAACTAGTTAATGTTGCCTTGATTCGCTGGGTGGCAGCATGTCTCTGTCAAATATGGATTGACCGCAGCGATACCTGGTGAGTTATGTGAAATCACTGGTAATCAGTAATACGAATATCTATAAGCATATAAACTATAACACTGTAAGCCCTGTCCCCTACTATGACACAATTTATTTGAGTTACCATGGCTCAATGAGCTGGCACAGCACAAAACGACTGAGCTATCATAACAAATTTAGCAATTTTAGTTAGGGTAACGCAAAAATGCATGTTGACCCAGCACAGGTAACCCAGTCCAATTGCGCTGTGTTGACTTTTTGTCACAAAATTTTATTTGGTTCAAACGGCTTAAACGAACACGCTTATCTCTGGCTTGTTAGTTTGAGCTATCATAGAATTTTTTTAATTTGAGCTGAGTTTGCATGCATTTCTCTATCTATTCGAATACAAGTACGTTAAGTCAACCTACCTTTAATTGAACGTCGCAGGACAATGCAATCAAATTGTGTTATTGTAACTGCACAAATTAGGCCATCAAAACTTTGACCATTCTGAGCCTAGTTGGCCTATTTGAACAAGGTTGTTAAACGCTAACTGGCCCTAATTCAATTTAATCGAGGCTACTCGATACAATAGGCAACGACAATGCATATATATATATATATGTCACACGATGTTAAGAAAATTGTCGTTTGTCATTTAATCCTGTTTGGTTTAAACACTTAAACGAACACTCTCTTCTGCCGTGTTAGATTGATATAGAAAAAAATACAATTTGTATTACGTTGGATAATTTTTTTGACTAATTTGGTGATTAATTAGCAAATTAGGACTTTATGAGCTACACAGGATATATAATATCTTAAAATAGAATCATTTTCAGTTCTCTGTTCATTTTTGTGTGAATCTGTGAGGGTGGGGGGGGGGGGGGTTAGATCTTTTTCCTCAACATGCCGCGCCAACGTTGGCTGAATGCTGGCTCAATGAGCAGTGAAATATTTTTATTGTTTCGATAGCTAGTTTTGATTGTTTGATAGCTTCGTTTTTGAAATGACCGAACATGACAAAGAGTGAGTGACTCATAATAACTAATTCTCGTTGTGTTATTCTAAAATAATTTATTCGTTTTAGTTTTATATGATCAAATGTAATCACTTGATCTAAGTAAAGTAGCATAGGATAAACCAAGTGATCCAATAGAGTATAAATAAATTTATTCTGATGATTTCAAATTAACCAAATCACTCTGAGATGGCATAATAAAACTGTGTTCTAAGGGACGCACCATTTGATTTCTGGGGGGGGGGCCTAGACTATTTTTGAAAAAAAATGTTTGTTTTCAAATTTCTGTAAAAAAAAATATATGCTGAAAACTTGTACATAAAAAAATAATATGTTGAAAGATTGTGCCAAAAAATTGTTGATAATTTTAATTGTTGATAATTTTTGAAGAAGCTCATTAAAGTGGAATTTAAAATAAACGACTTACAAGGAATAATTGGAGCGCAAAATATTTCTAGGAAAATTCTCAAGATCGCTACAAGTTATTATTTAACAGTGAAATTGGACGCGGCTTTACTGATGTATTTTTTGTTTGTTTCTGGTCGGCTCTTTGTCTATTAAAGAATGTGATATTTTTCTATTTTTTTGCGAATGTTTAGAGCGGGTTCGGGTATTCCCGAACACCTAAGCCTCTGCACTTGATGTCTGGTGTCCCCATTTGTCTATCAGCTCCCCACGTGACATCAGTTGATGAATGAAACTATGATTGATGACGTAATTAACCACGTGCACGGCCATTCATGAATCTGAAAGTTGTACAGGAAGTTGTAGTACCCAAGGTAACGGCGGGTATACTCGAAATAGAGGGGGTAATGTCGACCACCAAGTAGGGTATAATCGAACACCCACCCATTTTTTAATCTAAAGAGAAAATAACCCGACTAGAAGCAGGAACATGCGCAGTATACTATAAATATGATACAAATAGAATCAATGTCAATTGTAATTCGTCCACAAAAAAAAATATAAAACAACAAAATATTAGGAAATGCCACTGTTGAGAATACCCGAATCTATAGAAATCTGAGATTTTTTTCATAGTTTCCTTCATATTACTTTTCAAACCCGCATAGTAACGTCACAACCGTTTGCAGGCCTACAAATCGCTCCATTGATGTATTTCCTTTCGAAATGACGCATTCGCTGTGAAACTGTGGTGTAGGCCCTATAGGCCTAGTGTTCGTAATTAGACGAAACCAAATTAATTGATGGGTCTATTTCCGAACACGTCCCAAATGATAAGGCTATCATGACCATAGATTTCCCCTATATCTATGATCATGACCATTGCCTGGCGAGCCCTGCCAATTTCATTTATGGCCGGGTATTGGCCAAGGTTCTTAGTCACGTGACCATCATGCCTGTGCTATTGAGGTCAGTGAATAATTTTCTGGGTCAAGTCATAGGAAATGCGTCAAAGGGGAAATACAATACTGTGAACAACTCTTCATCCGGGGAAGTGACCTTTCAAAAATGTCTGAAATCGGGGATTACCCTATTTTCATCTAAAAATAGCAACAAGTCACAAACATTCGCCACTGGGGCATACCAGAGGCTACATGAAGCTCGGCCACGCCGCGTAGTGTGGCTCTGGGAACCAGAGTATCATGATCAAAAATTGTTTTTTGATGTTTTTATATCTAGAAGGTGCATTGCAAGGTACATTTTCCCATATAAATAATAATTCCAGGATTGATAATACATATCATAAATAGACCATTACCTTCCGTGTAATTACCTTAATTTTTAAAGACTTGTCTACTTTACGACATTTTGAAAGTGACTTTTTAAAAAAGCAAAATTAATGGATATGAAATTGGTCCATAATAACGGTGCGTGACAGAACTTTCACGCCCAACGGGCAGCTCTGCCTGACACAATTTATTCATGTCTAGCCAGCAACGGGATGAAATATATTAGCAATGTTCGGAAATACCCCCCCGTTCGGAAATACCCGAACCCGCTCTACCACATAGTATTCAAGTCATAGTTGCTTGCGTCCTAGTTTGAAGACAACAGATCGCCAAATGATGCGTACAGATTATGCTGCTTCTGGAATGAAAGGGGAGTCAAAATAAATATTTATTAAGTAGACCTATTTGGTTATCAAAGCTTCACAGAAGGTATACCGTATTTAAGGTCATGATATGAGTAGGCCTACCACTTACACTGGTATCCGGTACTAGGTTTCAGGAGAGTATTAAATTTCAAACACTAGTATAAACGGCATGTTGCACATTAAAAAAAAATCACCATGACTAGTAGATCCTTGTATATCACCAACAATTCTCAGGGCTGAAGAAGCAGGTCAGGCCGGTGTGTCCCCTTTAATACAGCCGCAGTTACTGTATGTATGTCAGAGACTGACCTTCATCAAGGTCAGTGCATGACATTTGTCAACATACTTAATTAAATATGAACTGTCACAAAAAAATGTTTTATTTTTTTTCCAGGGACAAAAAAAATGTTTGTTTCAAGGTCGGTGCTAAAAAAAAAAATTGTCTGCTAATTTTTCAGAAAAAAAAAACATAACTGAAAGTAATAATCTAGCCCCCCCCCCCCCCCAGAAATCAAATGGTGCGTCCCTAAACTACGACATGAAGCCGGAGTAACCCAATATTAACGAACCAATATTAATGAGAGTCCATGAGGAAGACGAGACAGTGAAACGATACACAGTGGAGACCCATGAGATCTGGCAACGAGAGTTCATGAGGAAGACTAGACAACGATACGATACACAGGGGAAACCCCTGAGATCTGGTAACGAGAGTCCAAGAGGGAAACGAGACAAAGATACGATACACATGTAAAACCACTGAGATCTGGTAACTAGGCCAATTATCGTCTCCTTGGTAATAATTATTTAACACTTTAAGCGCTTAGCACGACAATGGTCGTTTTAATCCGGTTTTTTTAGCTGATTTAATCATTGTTAAGGGGGCTTTAAATTTGTAAATGTTTGCGCTCCAATTAAACAAATCTGAGTAGTTTTCACACGTTTGAATTGGGTCGCGGTAGCTACTACAAATCATCAATTAATGTCAATTAACTGTTGTTGTGATCACACAGAGTCCCGAGTATGATGTATATCATTGAAATCACCTGATCTAATTACAGAGGAATTGTTGTTGGCAGCTGCGCCGTACCGACGATGTAGAATTGCAAAAAGATTACAGATTTTGAGACAAATTGACCTGACGGTCTATAACAAACACATATTAAAAACATTTCCATCTATTAAAATTGTAATCTATATTATTTCATTCTCTGGAGTTCCCGTGTCTATATAGTCTTCCAAGTCGGTATAGTCTGAAGAATGAAAGTTAGCTTTTTGATGATTACTTAGTCAATTCTCAAGCGATTTTCATGAAATTTTGTCAGCTTTATTTTCTAGTCATTTGGCAAATATCCAAAATATTGGGTCCGAGTCTTGTATTCCACCTCCCCCCCCCCCCAAACCAATCGAAGAGTGGTTCATCCTGTCACATGACGAGATCGGCCAATCATTCAGCTGTACTTAAATTTGGGGGTAAAATACGAGACTTGGGCCAAATAGTGTATAGTTTCCCACATTCTAAATCCCACATAAACAGGCGATTTATTTTAGACTTCCTGTATTATATATTATATTTGTTTCTGATATAATGTTAGTGCAAAACACTATCTATTAGATTATATACAAGTTTTTTTAAATAATTTTATTATTTTACCACTTTTTATGCAATTTATGTCTGTCCCACGTTGCAGCGACTCTCCGTAATGCTTATAGTTTTCAGGTAATTTCTATACTTTTTCTGACCAAAATATCACTTGTCTGGTGCAAAACAGTTGCGCGAGACCTTCATGCAGTGAATCGTGAAAAAAAAAGTATAATTAATGTGTTTTTGTTTAGAAATAATGTAAGGTTTGTGCAAGTCTTTGGGTGAGTATTATTATTCAGCGTCTCTCCATAACGCGACTTTTTACACATAAATACCGCAATTAAACTTTTAAGCACCCTACAACCTCCAAGCTTACTACAACCTCATTTGAAAAAAACAAAAATGATCATAGTATAGCATAATACATAGATGATATGCACGATTTAGTAAAAAAAGAAAAAGTAGTTACAAATTACCCTTTTACTCATTTAAAAATAGATATAAACCTTCATGAATTGGGTATTTTAACCAGCAAGTGACACTTGTTGAAATAGTACCTTTTTTTGCTTTTTAAATTGTGTTAGCATCGATATTTAGTATTTGTTTATTGTCACTCCATAATAGAAATAATTGTCGTTATGGAGAGACAAAGCTCGTTATTATTACTCTCCATAACGACAATAATCGTAACGGAGAGTAATTCTTATTTCATTATTTAAGGGTTATTGTCATAAAGTGATTCAACTACTTGTTAAATATGGTATACTTTTGTAGAAGGGTCGCTGAGAAATTTATGTTTGAAGATTACTCCGTAACATAAATTGGTCTCTCCATAACGGTAAATTAGTCTCTCCATAACGGTAAGAAAAATTTAAATTGATAAAAATAAGCATTTAAAATTGGAATTAAGCTCTGCTGAAAAACGCCATGTCAATAAACAAAGCTAAGTTGACATGTGTTTAAATTTTTGACAATATTCAGACAATCTCATATATCAATGAAAATATCATCACTGGTGCCTAAAATTATAGAATCCCTCATATAGAAAATTTATAATGATGCCACCCCTCTAAACTCATAAACTTCACCCCTGTTTATTCTCAGAATGTGTTACATGTCAAATAACTCTTGCCAAATGATGTAATGAAAACTAGACCTGAATTGTGACTTTTCAAGTAACAATAATATTTATGAGTTTTCGTGGAATTTTAGAATTCGGACTTCAGACGTCAAATTTCATAAGTCCCCACTGAGCTTATGCACTTTTAAATAGATATATATTTGTTTGTCAAATGGAATCGCACACACATTGACTTGTATCACTATCCACGACGCTAGCCCAGCATCAAAACAACATTGATTCAACGTTTTGTGTTTGAATAGAATTGCAACTGTTATTTTAATTGTAGCATTTCAAAGGTTTCAACTGTCCATACCAAAACGTGTTAAGAATAATAAGTTTAAAGTTCCGTTGTTAAATCAATATATTTGGGCATAGCCCAAATATAATAATTGGAAAATATCGCAAAGATCGCTTAAACACTGTTTAGAATAGATGAAGTTATATTGGTAGTGTCATTGGTGTAAGTCAATGACACCTATCAAATCAAAATTATGTGGTGTATGGCCTACACATTTCATCCTGTATATCATCCAGCCAACCAACCCGTGGCAGACTGCAGGCATTCATATGACATATTGACAAAGGCTGAGAATAAATTGGGCCCGGATTTGTTTCCATATCCCCTGCTAAAATTATCAACGCTAATGAAAAAACATAACAATTCAATTGCAGCGCTCGAGCTTGATGTGGTGACTTGAGGTGAGATGAGTCCATTTCGCCTTCCCTGTGATGCTGTATGCATATAATCTGGTCTAGCAGCTAAACCTACAATGAAAATAAAGATTAAAAATTATTTTTCACACAAAACAAATTGTTTTATGTCATTGATAGATTTGATGAGACTCACACAAAGCTATTTAGGTTCCAAAGAGAAGCAATTGCAAAGTGGAGCAAATGATGAAATATTGTGAAAGAAACATTTTGCTAGATTGTTTGAATATCAACCACGCCTACAACTGTTTTCGAACTTTTGGCTATCACTAAGAATACCTTTTAAGATGCAATATGATATAGATCTGAAATAGTACTTAAAAAATGATGCGTACTTCCCACCGAAGTGCAATTTCAATCATATACTTTGGCAGTGAAAGGGTTAAAATAATTTTCCATTGGGCTGAGCGAATGCTGCAAATGTCGTACAGGTTATATATTTCTTATTTGTAATTATAAAATTAGCAACATTTTTATCCACAAATGTCCTTAAAGTGATATTCAAAAAAAAGTTTAAAATTGGCGGCCATTTTGAAATTTATACAAATGTTATGTTATACAAATGCAAAGAAACAAAAAAAATCAATCTTGAGCAAATTTTACAGCAAGACCCAAAATCCTGACATAACCACCTGTAGACACTACTATTAGCATAGTTTCGTGTACTAAAATTTAACGACACATTATGTTGTACAACTATTAAAACTTATATGAAATGTAGGATTACGCTATTAAAATAAATTTAAATGAAAAAAAAACATTTTTTCGAAAAAGTAACAAAACGATAGATATAAATTAAATGAAATGAATGGGGTTTTAGGCCACCTTTGTGCACATATAGGCTAAACTGAGCAATGAAAATCTCCTGAGGATGGTGAGTCCCAGGTGAGATGAAATGGCACTACCTTCAGACACAGAATTCGAAACTCGAGCCCTGGCGATATGAGAAATGAAATGAATCGGGCTTTAGGCCACCTTTGTGCACATATAGGCTAAACTGGGCCAGTAGAACCTCCTGAGGATGGTGAGATGATTGAGATGACACTGTCCTCCAGACACGGGATTCAAAACTCGAGCCCTGGCGGTCTGAGGCCGAGCACGCTACCTCTCGGTCACGGAGGCTCCCCGCAATACTGACTTTTACACGTGGATGGGGAAGAAACCTTTTTGTGTTTCTTTCAAACCACCGAGACCGGGAACCGAACCCCGAAATCTGGCGTGAAAGGCAGCGGTGCGAACCACTACCCTAGGGCCCCCGCCCTTCCTGGCGATCTGAGGACGAGAATGCTACCTCTCGGTCACAGAGGTTCCCCACAATGTTTAATCTTTACGAGTGAGCGGGGAAGAAATATTTTGTTTCACTAAAAGTCAAATGCCAAAGTTGGCTTCCAACCCTCGATCTCCGACTTTGCAAGCAGGCAGCTTTAACTACTGCACCAGGGCCCCCGTCCTTCGATCGATATAAGTGTATAATTATATTTATAAAACATGAGTATGCAGTAATTGAATACATCTCCCTATAATACAAATACAAATAGGCTCATATAGTTTCCTTTTTCATATTAAACGAAAAAATATAAAAGAGAAATCGATATGTCTACTTAATTATAAAATTTTAAAACTCAACACATCTCAATATAATAGGAATAATACTGTGGTTATATAGTTTATGTTGTTTCACATTTCAGTGACAAACACCAATCTGACGGTGTATAAAGCACACCTTTCAATATTTGTATGATCTATGCTGTTCTGTAAAATATATTTCAAGATGCCACGTCTTTTGTGTTGTTTACTAAGTTTGGCATGCCTGACGACTAATGCTGTATATCTGACTACCACGCCCATCAGACATAAAACTGAACAGCTAACTAGTCTTATTAAAGACGTGGAGTCTTGTATATCTAGAGACAAGTATTCAACGCCACGTGATATGTACTTGAAGACATTTATTTGCATCGACAGATGTATATCGCATTGCTTGTGGAATAATCAACATCGCTATTCTGCTGACCAACTATTTTTACCAAACAGAATCACGTATTGTGGAATAATGGCTTCGACACGTAGTAAGCATAATATGTGGACAACGTCATTTGAACGAATCGACGTGGTTGTTGCGCAAAAAAAGAAAATTCATTTGCAATTTCTTATTTTTAATTTTGAATGGGTGCAATATGAATGTGAGGCTCATGGGATAGTGGTTCTCGTCAAGCCTGACATAAACATGTTTTGTGGTAAGCGCCTACCATGGATTCTACTGACTACAGGACACACCGCACAGATAGCAATAAGAGCTCTCTGGAATAAAAACTACAACTTCAGAATTACATACTCCCACTACGAACCACAGTGGTCGATGACAATTTACAAAAAATACTCCAGATTCGAGGAGTTTATCTTGCCAGAATTTGTACAGATGACCATTCCCATTGTAGGATATGATTTTTACCTTCTGACCGCCCCCGATGAGACAATGCAGATTGACATGGGGTACCAATACATTAAAGATATCAATATTATATTTTACGATGGACCAGGCGAGAAGTCAGACATTCTACTGGAAATTAGTGATGCCAAACATTCCAATAAAACTTCAGTTTTAACCACAGCGTATCTTGCTATGATTCGCTTTAACAGATTGACTAATTTTACGATAAAGATGATTCAATTATGGAGCATGGGAATTATGTGTGCCATGAACAATACAGATAATACAATTAATATACAATCAACACCATCACAACCAATAAGATGTGGCCAGTATTCACAGTATACAAATATAGAAAGGTACGCAATACTCCACATTTACAATCTTTCTTTTAGCGGTCCTCTAATACTGGATGGCGAGAAGAATATTAATTGTCAATACGGAGGTCTATTTGTTGTGGAGAACAGTGGCTATAAAAACCAATATATTTGTGAAAACAGACAAAATTTCAACATTTATAGCGATAAGACAAACTTTATATTCTTCCTAGTCTGGTATCCTGGATATTCACTTTATAGTTTGGAGGCATATTTTATGACATCTTCCTGTCTTGGTCAATATACCCCATTCGAAAAAAGTTTAACATCCAGTATAGCCCATCCTTTTATTGTCACAGATTCATTTCATTGTCAAATCATTATTTGCACACCAGCGATTACAAAAGAAAGATCAGCCTTCTGTACAATAAGTATCTCAGGCTCTGACGGCCCAGTTGGTACTGCAGCTGTTTTGGTAAAGCAAGCTTACTCTTTAAAACAATGTTTTGACTTTGCCACGAACAATGCAAAGTTTCATATAAGAGCAAGTTATACAGTAAACTGGCCATTTGGCAAACCGAGAAGCATGTTAGTATCACGGAAGTCATTTGAGCAGTTTTATTATTTCTTTCTTTACCTGAATAATATGACAGCAGTTTTTCCATATGTATGTTCAGAAAGCGATACTCATAAGCAGCTGGCAATCAGGATACAAATACCGACTTGTAAAATTATTAAAAGAGCTACGTCCGTTAATTCAATAAATCAAGTGTATTCTCTCACTGCTGAATGTAGTGATTTCAGACACTCTATTATATTCAATTTTGAAAACAACTCTAATGATACGAATTACAATAAGCAGTTGAACGTATTTCAAAAGGAAGGTAGAATAAAGCATGTAGGGAGGTATATTAATGTAGTGTACGGGAAATGTCCTGTAGACTGCAGAAATTTCACATATACACTTCTAATATTGGACAAAGATAAACAATTAATATACAAGTACACATCGTCAGTCGGTGCACACATATTCACTGGATATTTCTATCATGGATTAAAATTGAGTATTACACGTCCACTTCAAACATGTGGCAGACATCCCTCATGCGAAATATCGTATTCATTTTATAAACCACATTATAATGTGGGAAGATATCCCACAAAACGTGTGGTCGATCGTCAGACAAGGAAATGGTATTTCAATCAGAGAAGGTATGTCATGTTTTAACCAGCTCAACATTAAATAGGCCTCCATTTATGTTCGCTTTACTTCAAGCAGGTGCATATTTGCTGCCGCATGTGTTTCGATAAATTTAATGAAAGTAAGTTTTTAAAATAAAATACTCGAGTGAAAGAGATTATCTTGAGTATATCATTTTGTGTGTATTTTTTCAAAAAATGTCATATGGCACAGGACAGGTTACAAGAGTCATTATATTGAATCAAATGGCATGTAAGAATTGACATTAAACTTTTGCACTTAATCTATAGCCTAATATGTATTTTTTTCAAATAAAACAGGCCTATTTATTTATTTATTGAAGCAAATTAACTTGGACAGATGCCCAACTTAATTGTAAGTCAGATGGCTTATCATTACTTGAAATACACCATCGATTACTGAGCAGCGAAATATTGACAAAATTTCACTTCGAAACCGCAGCGGAATTTGGTGATGTCATGTATATTGGCCTCACAAGGGATACTAAGGTGAGATTATAGTAATATATATTTATAATTGAAATTGGATGTTATCAAAATACCGTCATTTTCTAAATATTTTCGAAAACTGGTACAGGCATAACAAAAAGAGAGTTTTAATTTGTGATAGTAAACAAAAAGATAAAAGTTGGACAAATAAACTTAGAAATATATGTGACCCGCCATGCGAAAAGGTACCCCCCGCAGCTTTTGTAAAATTATTTATGACGTCATTTTAATTTTAATTTAATGATTACATAACTAATTTTAAAATATTAAAAACCTCATAAAAAAAATTATGAATATTTTTCAAAAATTCTTTCAGTTATCGAAACAGAAAAGACACGGCTATCACATCAACTATGAAAATCAATTTTGAAAATTTCGACCCAATGGCCCTTTGCGCGTGGCGGGTCACATATGTCGAGTTCTTGAATGTCAAGCACCTATATTACATGTATTGTATAATCTTAAACACATTAAAGAACTCTTGTGCAATTTGCAAACTTTTGATTGAAAACAAAATGTAAACCTAAACTACAACTTTTTTAATTCCATAAGCCCACATTCGATGGGAGTATTACGTTTGTAAATACTTTTCAAAACTAAAACGTTCTCTATTTATAGGGTAGGTATCTTGCCCTTAGAGGTAGAGACAGGCAGATATCGTAATATACCGCCGGAAAATAGATTATGTCGTTTTTGTGTAAATATGCTTGAAGATGAAAAACATTTGATTTGTATATGCCCAACCTATGCTGTATATAGAGAAATAATGTGCGACAAGATTAGGCCTACCCTTAATTCCCCAAAATTTACTTTACTTGATAACGAGAACAAAATCATGTATGTAATATCTTGTAATAGTAAATGTGTCCTGGATTGTGTAGAAATAGTCTGGAGTAGAAGAATTGCATTGAAAAATTTATTTTATTATTTTATTCTATTTTTTATATAATTTTCATAACCTCAGTAAAAACAAAATACAGTTATGGCATCGCTACATGTGAATTAGTATTCAAATACATGTATGTTTTAATTTTGCAGGCGCTATAGACTAATTGCATTAAAAAAACTCACATAACGTCATCGCCTAAAATTTTACTCATAATCCCAAGATGGGCTGGGTATTCTGAAAAAAATATTCTGCGTATGCAGCAACCCCTCCTCCCGTTTTTGCAAATTATATGTTTGTTTAGACAGCAGATAATAGTCAAGTGGGCAAAAGTGAAAAAAATGTATTCTTAATATAGCTTTCGTTGTTTATTTATTCTATTTGTGTGGTTTATTCTGAGTGATTTCACCAATTGGATTGACTGATCTCCTTTATTCTATTTGTGTTTTTTTATTCCAGGGTAACATCACCCATTGGGTTTATGAGTAATTTCACCCATTGGGTTGACTGATCTCTGTTCTATTTGTGTTTTTTATTCCAAGGTAACTTCACCCATTGGGTTGATGAATAATTTCACCCATTGTGTTGACTGATCTCCAACGTTATATTTGTGTGGTTTTTTTTATTCCAGGGTAACTTCACCCATTGGGTTGATGGGTCTCCATTGGTTGATCCAGGCTGGAATGAACATAAACAAACTTCTTTCAAATCATATACCACATACGATCTCAGTACAAGCAGAGTAGCCAAAAAAGATGTTTTAAATATATCTTCATTGCAGAGACAACCTGAATACAATATAGATAAGAATTGTACAGCTCTGCTTGTTGGTCATCACCTCACCAGATATACATGGATTGTTATCCCTTGTGATCTAAATATTACAGCTACATATTTTTGCCAAAGTAAATTATTGCTCCCGACTATAAATTACAGAACAGATTTAAATCCTCTCAACTCTACATGTGATCAAGGTTGGTTTATGATTTATAATAGCCCCGTTTGTTATCGATTATGGAAGCCTGAGAGAGCAATATCCTTCAACGAAGGCGAAAAAGCATGCTCAGCTAGAAACGCATATATATACAGTGTAGATGTGACAAGTGAACCACCAGTTGACGATACGGCATTGGAGAAGTGGTTTTTATCACAATATGCCCATATTTTGCCAAGAAGTTCATACGCAAGTAAAGGAATTCGTAAAATATTGTTTGGGAGACTGTTAGACAAAAGATTATTTCGTAATCTGTTACCACTCATTCTAAAATCAAGCAACAACACCAACATGCATATTTTGGCCACAAGTAGTCCTACTGGAGCTAGCGAATGTGGAATCATAGAGTCTTTACCATTCCAGGCCTTTCTAAGCGACCAGAATGGAGCCCTGCATGGACGCTGGTTTTTTAAGTATCGACAGTGTTCCCAAAACATAAGTGTTGTTAGTTTAGTATGTGAGAAACCAAGCACAAAATACAAACAAACCTGCCCATCTCTTTATTTCCAATGTTCAGACGGCACGTGCATATTGTTAATTTATACCTGTGATGTGTCATATGATTGTTTCGATGGAAGTGATGAAACCGGGTGTTCCTATAATGCAACAAAGACAAGCACACAAAATATGTCAATGCGATTGTCTGATTATATACCCTGTTCACTTGACTATGATTGTCTGCTCTACAAGAAAAGTACACCATTTCTATTGCCATTACATTCTCTTTGTGATGGTATATACAACACAAAATGGCTAAATGAAAACAATGCTTGCAGCATAAACAAACTTATCATTATACAGTTATCATATATGATCGGATTAAACAAAATCAGAAAGCAATCGTTCATAAGCTCTGATGCTCTGGTCGACTTACTAGAACAAGAACTCTCATATTTTCAAAATGCTACAAGTGCCTATGAATTAGAACCTACGTTTAATTCTAGCCAGCAACTTATGTTCACTTCATATGTCACTAATTGCCATTTTGACGGCAATCGTAGAGACATTGATACAATGTGCAAGATGAGTGCACATATACCTCCTTGCAAAATTGTTTATTTATCACAAATTTGCACGTTTATTTGGTGCCCTGGCATGTTCAAATGCATAAATACATATTGCTTACCTATGTCTGTAATTTGTAATGGCCATCAAGAATGTCCAGATGGTGAAGATGAATTGTACTGCTCTAATTTAGTATGTCCAGGTTTACTGAAATGCCGAGGGGAAAACAGATGTGTTGGTACCAGTGAAATATGTGACGGACAATTAAATTGTCAGTATTCATTCGATGATGAAATCATGTGTGAACAATGCCCCATTGGATGTAATTGTCAATATTATTTCATGTCATGTGCCGAAATAAAAAATATCTTGCCTGGTGTAGCACTTAAAAACTATCCCTATGTAAAAGGCATAACTTTCAAAGGTAGGATAACAAATATTACCATAGGATACTTTGTGCCATATTTGGCTTTAATTTACATTGACATTTCCCACTGTGGCATAGAGCGTATTGATGTTTTTGAAAAATCAGTTCTATCTGCTCAAAATCTATTATTTCTGGATATTAAATATAATGATTTAATTCATACATCATTTTTGTCAAGTAGCACATTGTCCAAGCTTGTAGCAATTGATTTAAGTCATAACAAAATCACCCATATTAGTAGTAAATTTATAAAACTGTATAGTATTAAATTGCTAAGAATAGGTGATAACCCTTTGAGGTACATTTATTTCGATTTAAAAGAGACCTCTGATAGTCACTATATAATCGATATATCATTCATCGAATATTCTGATCAAATGAACATATATATAAATACACTGAATCACACATCAATTGAAGTTCGTGTAACTGATCCATTTATGTGCTGCACATTAAAAGCAAAGTGTAAAATAATAAATATTCGTAGCAACTCGTTATGCTTTCAGCTTATACAAACAGAATCATTGAAATACATCTTTTATTTTATATCATCAACAGCAGTTGCAGTCAGCATGACAAGATTGCTGGTGATTATTTATCGTTCGATCTTATACAAAAATACAAATCATCATAATATAATCAGGATTAATCAGTCACTCTGTGAAGTACTGATGTGCACCTACTTTATCTCTATATTGATAAACACTGCTCTCAACAACAATATTATATTGTGGAGAAAAAGTACTATATGTCACATAATGAGCGGAATATTATATATAACACTTCTAAACGGTATGGTGTTTAAAACTTTTTCTGGGATAATTTTGTGCCTCAAAATTAAATTTCCTTTCAAACACCAGTGCAGATGGTTACGATTTGCAGCCTCATCAGCAATAATGATGTGGTTATGTAGCTGTTTGATGTTTTTAATTAGCATTATTTTGTCTATTATGGTGGACACATACCTATATCTAAACAGCTTCTGCACATTTGGGGAGTGCAATACCCGCATAAATAAACTCGTTTTTATACACTTTACAATCATAGTTATAGACACTATTTGCACATGTTCTTCCTTCAGTGTTGGGATACAATCATTATTAATTTTAAAAAGTAGAACAATTAAAAGAGAGACTACCAGTTCACATGGAGATATTTCTGCTTTCTCAATCATGTTCAAAATTGGGAAATTATTTTATATGGAATTAGTGTTTAGGTTCTTGTTATACATTATTTTTGTTGCTAAATTAATGCAAATAACAATACATGAAGATTACTGCTTTGTGTACTTTCTGTTGTTGTTACCTCTGGAATGTATATTATCTGGTGTCATAGATCTTATGGTGTAAGTTTTCTCTGTACCTTTAAATATATGGGGCTTAAACTACTATTTCAATAAGTGCACAAATGAAGGTGTTATTGTTCAGATCATATTGATGGTATATCTATCTGACTTTTCTTTCTCCTTTGCGCATTCTTATAAAAACCATCACTTTGTGGCATACAGTTACTATGCTCTAATAAAATCGGTGCTTATTCTTTTCTGAAAATCATGAAATATTTTAAATCATGAATCAACCTTCAAATTTACATAAATATCTCCCCAGAGTGTACAGATTATACTTTCCCAACATTAATCCAATATTTTCTTAAAATCTGTGTTTCTTGGAAGGTGATGATAACTCAGGTACCCTACGTGCAAGTTACGATATATCATAGGCTTCTGTTTGGTCGAGATGACCAGTTGACCAAGCAGAAGGTCTGTATATATACTACATGACATACTGACTAATTAGTTTGATTGACTAATCATGTCAGTTTGAATAAGTTCAAACCATCCTTATTGATCTGAAACTAATTATCACATTTCTGTGGTTATTGTGAGGTAAACTATATAGCCCAGCGGGTGCGTAATACTGGCCCAATGTTGTTTAATGTATCACATTATTGTAATGTATCACATTATTGTAATGTAGCACATTATTGTAATGTATCACATTATTGTAATGTATCACATTATTTTTATGTATCATATTATTGTTATGGATCACATTATTGTGATGGATCACATTATTGTAATGTATCATATTATTGTAATGTATCATATTATTGTAATGTATCACATTATTGTAATGTATCACATTATTGTAATGTAACACATTATTGTAATGTATCAAATTATTGTATTATTTTATTGTATCACACTACTGAAATCTAAAATATTATTGTAATGTATCACATTATTCTAATGTATCACGTTACTGTAATAATTCACAGTATTGTAATGTATCACATTATTGCAATGTATCACATTATTGTTCTGTATCACATTATTGTAATGTATGACCTTTTTCTAATGTATCACGTTACTGTAATACGTCACATTATTGTAATGTATCACATTATTGTGATGTATCACATAATTGTAATGTATCACATTATTGTAATGTATCGCATTATTAGAATACGTCACATTATTGTAATGTAATACATTATTTTAATGTATCACATTATTGTATTGTATCACATTATTCTAATGTATCAAATTATTCTTATGTATCACATTATTGTAATGAATCACATTATTGTAACGTATCAAATTATTGTAATTTAGCACATTATTGTAATGTGGCACATTTTTGTAATGTAACACATTATTGAAATGTAACACATTATTGTAATGTAACACATTATTCTAACATATCACATTTTTGTAATGAAACACATTATTGTATAGTATCACATTATTGTATTGTCTCACATTATTCTAATGTATCACATAATTGTAATTTCTCACATTATTGTGATGGATCACATTATTTTAATGTATCACATTATTGTAATGTATCAAATTATTGTAATGTATCACATTATTATAATGTATCACATTATTCTAATGTATCACATTATTATAGTGTAACACATTATTGTAATGTAAGATATTATTGTAGTGTAACACATTTTTGTAATGTATCACATTATTGTAATGGATCATATTATTGGAGTGTATCACATTATTGTAATGGATCACATTATTGTAATGTATCACATTATTGTGATGGATCACATTATTGTAATGTATCACATTATTTTAATGTATCACATTATTATAATGTAACACATTATTGTAATGTAAGATATTATTGTAGTGTAACACATTTTTGTAATGTATCACATTATTGTAATGGATCACATTATTGTAATGTATCACATTATTTTAATGTATCACATTATTATAATGTAACACATTATTATAATGTAAGATATTATTGTAGTGTAACACATTTTTGTAATGTATCACATTATTTTAATGGATCATATTATTGTAATGTAATGTATTGTATCGCATTATTAGAATACGTCACATTATTGTAATGTAATACATTATTTTAATGTATCACATTATTGTATTGTATCACATTATTCTAATGTATCACATTATTCTTATGTATCACATTATTGTAATGAATCACATTATTGTAACGTATCAAATTATTGTAATTTAGCACATTATTGTAATGTGGCACATTTTTGTAATGTAACACATTATTGAAATGTAACACATTATTGTAATGTAACACATTATTCTAACATATCACATTTTTGTAATGAAACACATTATTGTATAGTATCACATTATTGTATTGTCTCACATTATTCTAATGTATCACATAATTGTAATTTCTCACATTATTGTGATGGATCACATTATTTTAATGTATCACATTATTGTAATGTATCAAATTATTGTAATGTATCACATTATTATAATGTATCACATTATTCTAATGTATCACATTATTATAGTGTAACACATTATTGTAATGTAAGATATTATTGTAGTGTAACACATTTTTGTAATGTATCACATTATTGTAATGGATCATATTATTGTAGTGGATCACATAATTGTAATTTCTCACATTATTGTGATGGATCACATTTTTGTAATGTATCACATTATTGTAATGTATCAAATTATTCTAATGTATTACATTATTCTAATGTATCACATTATTCTAATGTATCACATTATTTTAATGTATCACATTATTATAATGTAACACATTATTGTAATGTAAGATATTATTGTAGTGTAACACATTATTGTAATGTATCACATTATTGTAATGGATCACATTATTGTAATGTATCACATTATTGTAATGGATCACATTATTTTAATGTATCACATTATTGTAATGGATCACATTATTGTAATGGATCATATTATTGTAATGGATCATATTATTGTAATGGATCACATTATTGTAATGTATCACATTATTGTGATGGATCACATTATTGTAATGGATCACATTATTGTAATGGATCATATTATTTTAATGTATCACATTATTATAATGTAACACATTATTGTAATGTAAGATATTATTGTAGTGTAACACATTTTTGTAATGTATCACATTATTGTAATGGATCATATTATTGTAATGGATCATATTATTGTAATGGATCACATTATTTTAATGTATCACATTATTGTAATGGATCACATTATTGTAATGGATCACATTATTGTAATGTATCACATTATTGTAATGTAAGATATTATTGTAGTGTAACACATTTTTGTAATGTATCACATTATTGTAATGGATCATATTATTGTAATGGATCATATTATTGTAATGGATCACATTATTTTAATGTATCACATTATTGTAATGGATCACATTATTGTAATGGATCACATTATTGTAATGTATCACATTATTGTAATGTATCACATTATTGTAATGTATCACATTATTGTAATGGATCACATTATTGTAATGGATCACATTATTGTAATGGATCATATTATTGTAATGGATCACATTATTGTAATGGATCACATTATTGTAATGGATCACATTATTGTAATGGATCATATTATTGTAATGGATCATATTATTGTAATGGATCACATTATTGTATACCAGAGTAAGGGTTACACTAGACTGTTTCCCTGCTCTACGCCATACGGCAATAATCTACAGTCGGCTCGTCAGATGGAGTAGGACAGCGAACCAGTCTAGGGTTACACATGCCGTGGGGTTTAACGTCTCACCACACATAATACACGTTCCATAGACTTTCATGTATTAGGGCCCGTACGTTTATGCATGAATTTTATGACTTTAATGTTTTTGGAACTACAAATCATCTCTGAATCAGAATAAATGGGTAGCAAAATCATATTTATGTAATATTTTCCACAGAGGCTGCTGTAAATAGCCACAAATTGTAAGAAATCATGTAACTCTCACTATTAAACTGTATAATTATATGCGCGTATGACTTTGTGTGGTGAGACCTTAATGGGCAATGACATGATGTACATTTTTTTTTGATAAATCATCAAACGAAATGTAATAAAAAAAGCTTAGAAAAAATGTTTCTAGTGATATTTCTGGGCAAATGTGTCCGTATTGGCTAAATAAAAACAACTCTGCTCATCAGGTAATTTCATTTATATGGGAATTTTTTTTTTTTTTTTTTCTGTTATATGGGTAACATACTCCTGGAATCATCAAATAGTCACAGACTCATATGAAAAAAAGTTGCTATTATGATGTGACAAATGTTGATTAGTGAAATTCTGGATGCCATAGCCATTTTTCACCATGGTAACCAAGGCTTTGCTATGACAACAAATCAATCGTAATGAAAAAAGTGTGTTTTTTTTCATTTTTTTCCATCATTTTCCAATCGTTATAAAATAATTACTCAGTTAATGTGATTTTAAGTGTGAACTAAGATTCCGATGACAAAATTTTATAAAATTAACTATCCTAACTTTACATTTGAAAAAAATACGAGATTTTTGAAAATACTGAAAGAATAATGATGAAGAATAGGGTCACTTTTAAATATTAGACAGACAGTAGAGTCTTACACTACAACCCATTTTAAGGTTAGAGATACAAGCAGAATGTACGTGGACCCTCATTTTGCCAATATCATTTGATTAACACATTTGTGTGAATCAAGAATTGGTGGGATGAGTGAAGCAAAGATGCCTAATGGCAAAAGATATAGATCTAAGGCACCCTGGTTATTTAGGAAAGTCAATAAGAGCTTAGCTAATAAAGCAGTGGGTAATGAATGTTACGTCAACAAGAGATTATTTCAAAGGTTGCCAACTGACCTATGTATTGCCTCCAAAAGAGACAGTTTGATACTCCCGTCGATTTTGAGGCCCAAAATTAAACAGGTAGATGACTACACACCTACTGTGTATGCTGCTCAGTCTTTGTGTGATTCAACACACAATTAAATGACAAATTTTCTATGTCCGGTGGATATTTTAGCATAGAAAATGACAATTTGGCATGTAGTTCCATGCTATCTACTAGGGGGTGAAAAATAATGTACCAAATATTGTGGTAAATAGGATTATATCAATGAACTGCTTGGCAGAGGCCATAAACTCTGTTTACCACACACACAGTGACACATCAGACAATCGCAGAGGGAATTTTATATTTCCTGATATCAATAAGACGGTGCAGTGCACTCTGTGTAATTTTACCGACACATACAATATGTTTGAAGAATTGGTTAATAATGACCGTGGTCTACCTGCAGCAACAATAAACAGGCAGCTGGCAGTTTTTATGACAAAATCAGCTATATCATACAATGATGCAAGGCTACTTTTTTCTTCACTTGAAATTCCACCTTTGTCAAAAACTGCCCTAACCAGACAGGTTAATTATGTTTCACCTAAATAGAGGGAAATAAATGAAGAAATGATGAATGATAACAGCAAGATTTTGAAGATATTAAAACATCATAAGGAATAATGTAGCAGTAGTGTGACATGCATGACTGATATATGCTATAACAATCCACCGAAAGGTGGATGCATGTATCAGCCTGGTACGCAATGTGTCACACCAATGCTAGAGTGTGAAACATAAAAAGATATGGTAATTGCACATACGTCTACGTCAAAGCTATGCAAAGAAGGTCCACGCTGTAAACTGTCACATCCAGGGTGTAAAGCAACTATGTCAGTAGAAACTCCTATATAATCAGCAGAGAAAAATGCTTTAATAGCTAATGTTGAACAAGTGAAAAAACGTAGCTTGACTGTCAAAAAAGTGGTTTGTGATGGCACTGCAACAAAATTTAGATAATTTAAATATTGAAAACAACATTGCATGGTGCATATGGCACGCTGTCAGAAAAGTCGCATAAAAAAGCAATAACATGGTTGGTAGTTCTGCTAAAAAAAATTCACGTGTGCTTTAAACAAGAATTGTCAAGAGCAATTAGTTGCAGATGTACCATGGATCTAGCGGCCGCTAGACAAATACATAAAACAAATGATAAGGACTTCTTATCCGCTACATCAAAAGCAAAATATAACATATTGAACTGCTTTAGTGCTGACCATTCAATAATGTAAGGAATCTTCTCTGATATGCCCAGGAGGAGGGAAGGCTGATAGTTTCCCCACATATTTGCCACACAATAGAGCAATAGAATTGAACAGACCAGACAGAGCTGCCTTACAAGCAATAATTGATTACAGATTGTCTAGAGATGCTGCATACGAGCAAAGAAAAATAAAAACAACGAAACAGTTAAGGCTATGCACCTCTCATGTCTCAAATTAGATCCTAAAATAAAAACTTACAAGATAAATTTATCATATAGAAATTATTCTGCAATACATGCAAATGCAATTGGTTTATCAAAATCTAGTTTTGTCCTGATGTCAAAACTAACTATATATACCCTAAATCATTCTCTTGTTTAAAATCACTGCAAAGTAAGGCCAAGTATCACGCGACACGACAAAAATTAATTTGATTTTCAAGACACCGGTGAATGCTTTCTCTCAAAACAATAAAGAAAATAAAAATAAGAAATAATGCAAACAATAAATCTTCATAGCAGCAGTAGTACACACAATGAACATTCATATATGCTTAAAAGTTCTCAGCTATCAAATTGAAATGTCTGCTTAATATCTCAGGGCTATAATTAATATAAGAAGAATGTCCACATAAGGCATTATTTTTAATTTTATTTTTAGCTGGACTATACCCGGGTATAGTCTGGACTATACCCTAGGTATAATCTGGTGGCGCCCAGACTATACCCCAGGGTATACTCTGGGAGCGCCCAGAGTATACCCCACAAGCCCAGACTATACCCCACTAGATTCAGGGTGGGGTATAGTCTGGGCGATAGGGGTTTACCCTAGGAGATTATATAATGGATAACAATCAATTATCGATATAATATCTGATGGTAATCTCGCACAATTCATGTCTCATGCATTAACTCTCTGAGGACTAGGCTATCTTATGTCCCCTATGTTAACCTTCTGATGGCTAGAGTATAGCATGTATTATGTATTAACCTTTCGGTGGCTAATAGGGCATCACATGCCTCAATGATTAAACTTCTGAGGGCTAGATTTTTATATGTCTCCTATATTAACCTTCCCATAGCTAGAGTATCACAGGTCTCATTTATTAGCCCCCTGGATGCTGCAGTATCTCATTTCTTACATATCTTATGTGTTAACACTCTGTCGGCTAGATGCTCGCAGGTATCATGTATTAACATTTTAGGTGAATTCTAAAGTGTCACGTGTCACATGGTTAATCCTCTAGAGGCTAGGGTACAAAATAAGGTCTCATATATTAACCCTTGATGGCTAGAGTACCACATGTTTCAAATATAAACACTCCGGGGGCTAGACTATTATATGTCTCCTCTATTAGCCTTCAGCTTTATTATCTCTGAGACCATAGTATTGCACGTGTGTGGGGTCTAGAAAATCATACATGTCTCATACATGTATAATTACCTTCTGGTGGCTAGACACACAAGACAATAATGTAGCCTCCAGAGGGTTAATACATGAAACATTAAATACTCTAACTCCGGAGGATTAAAACATGAGACATAATTATGCTACTCTAGCTAATTAATTGGTGTGCCTCCAGAGAGTTAATACATACGACAAGTGATGCTCTAGCCATCAGACGGCTACTATATGAGAAATATTATAATTATAGTGTAGCCCCATGAAGGTTAATGCATGGGATATGTGATACATCAGCCATCAGAAGGTTAATATCGGAGACATTTCATAGTGTAGCTCCCAGACGATTAATAGACGAGATATGTGATACTCTGGTCTAGCCCCTGCAGAAGGTTTAAAATTTTCTACATGTGATACTCCAACCACTAGAAGGTTAATATTATGAAGGTTAAAATAGGAGACATGTGGTAGGCCTACTCTAGCCCCTAGAAATACTCCAGACTCTAAAGGGTTAAAACAAGGGATATCTAATTGATGCTCTAGCTATCAAAAGGTTATTATATGAAACATATGATAGTCTAGCCCTCATAAGGGTAGGACTTAGATGTATAGCCATGGGAACACACCACTCAAATAATTAATTGGCGCAACCAAAGATTTGGCGCCACCAAAGGATTAATTGGTGTATTTTTTATTAACTGTGCGAGAAAACGTTAAATTTATAATTGATTGTAATCATATGTATAATATCTCCCAGAATATACCCCTATATATCTGAATCTGATGGGATATAGTCTGTGCTTGTGGGGTGTACTATGGGAGCTCCCAGAATATAACCTGGGGTATAGTCTGGGAGCTCCCAGACTATACCTCAGGGCATAGGCCCTATTCCAAATTATACCCGGGTATAGTCCAGAATACACCCGGGTATAGTTCAGTGGGGGATTATTCTGGGCGGTTACACTGGTTTATAATGAATAACGAAAAATTCCCTATTCGATCGCATATTTGACATAGGCCTATAGGCTCTAAATAGGCCTACAGCAATGAGAAATTAAATTATTTTTTACAAAAAAAAATATTTAACGCATTTGATCCTTGTAGATGATTTTTTTTATCAATTTAAAGAGCGAGCAGGGAAGCACATTATTTTGCGCAACAAAAAAAAATGACAGACGAACGGACGGACATGACAATTTTGTTGGTTGGTTGGACGAGGGCGAAGGTGGCGGGGTTGGGGACCCCTATAACAGTTCATTTTTAAATATAAACTGATTTAATGGTATGATATGTTTTAGCTCTTTACTATAGGATGATATTTCGCCTGACGAATTTTCTGGTAACGGAACTGATTTCCCGATGGGATATGTTTTGCATTCAAGACAGGCCTACCAGCCAGCACTGCACGGGCACACGACGTCCTAATTTAAATAACGTGGATATGAGGTCTGATGAATAAGAATATTTATCAGGTAGCCTATGACACCATATTCAGCTTTTTATGATCAAGTGAATATAAATTACTGTTTTTTGGTGTCCATATAAAGTAAATAACAAAATAAGAAAAAATATTCAGGGATACGATTATTTGTAGCTCGTGCATTGGGCTTAATTTATTGGAGAGCAATAGGCCTATTGTCGGAAGGTCCAAGCTGTTTGGTAGCAGGGCTAGCTAACACAACCTAGGGTCTACGTCATTCTCCCTAGGCCTATGCAGGCGCGTAGCCAGCCGTACGCCAGTACGCACGTGCGTACACATTGTAAGGGAGAGTAAAAAAAAAATATGACCCATTAAAAAAAGAAGCAACAAGTTAGCAGTCTAGCCTAGTCTACATGTACATGCGCACTTAGCAGTCTATTCTTTATGTGGTGTTGCATAAAACGCCGGAAAAGTAGGATACAAATGCAATAGGCCTAAGTGTTTCTCTTTTCAATGACAGTCACAAATTCACGCCATGTTTGACTATAGTGCCGCTAAACTTGCCGTGGACGAGCCCACACCGTAAAGATGTGGGACCGTGGATTACTACATTCATTTTACCCGGGGAAATCAATTTTTTTCAACCAGGCAGTCAATGAGATCGATATCCACCCCAAGGTGGAAAAATGCTAATAACATTTTACTGTTTTTTTTACAAATGAACTGAGCGTACGATGTATACAAAATAACCTTTTATTAACCTGATTAATCGAGGCAAGTCTTAGATATGAGCGTCCAAAGAAATGTCCCACTTTTTTACCCTTGAGTGGGCATTATATTCTGTGGCAGTTTTGTTTCAGCAACGTAATGGGGCCAATTCTAAACGATCTATTTTTGTACCTGCACTGCACTGTGTTAAACAAATGATAGGCTGCACAATGACATGTATACATGCATAAATCCCATGCTACACTGACTAGCTTCTCAGACGTGAAGACACTGGTGACAAGAGTGAAATCCCATGCAGGCATTCAACCAATGTTATACTAATGTTGGTTCTTTGTCCACGACACTGGGCCAACATTAAAACAATTTTGTTTCAACATCTCATGTTTGCTCAGGGCTGATTTATGCCTAACACAGCGAATCATGTAACCAGGTAATAATGATCAAATAACGTTTTTGTATAGTGTATATATAGTGTATATATAGTGTATAGTTTCGTTTTCGTGTAAGGTTATCTGTTTTGTATACTGTCTGGCAGCTGGCATAGTAATAAAAATCATGGATATAGATCTGTATGCCTACAAATAATAGTTATTTCATCTTTTAACCCCTCCACATACTCTAGCCTCTAATTATGTATGACTGAAAAAATTGAGGGCCATTAATTTTTTATTTACAACATGTCCTTCAGACAATTATTTATTTCATGAAAATTCAATTTCAAAATATTTACTTCAAAAACACTCCACCCCCACCCCCTGTCGATTGAGTGGTGGCCCCCTTATGACCAATCACAGAATGTCCAGCTTAGCTATTATTCGTGCACACAAAGACACTACACAGACTACATAGTCAAATGCTGGATCCGCCATCAGTGGCGTAGGAAGCGTACCGGCCACACCGGCCATGGCCGGACCACTTTTTTGCCTACAAATTGATGGCTACTGGATTAAAACCTACGTTTCCTATCAATACAGGTAACAGTATTTAAATTTAATGGACTGGGACGTCGCATGCACACAAGACTTATGAATATTTCGAAAAAAAACCTCGACCTTCGACTTGTCTGTGACAATTTTTTTAAAGATACGTTTACCAAATGCCAGATTAATGTTGGGCCATAGTTGCAGACAGTGGTCCAACATTAATACAGCATTGGTTTAACGCATCGTGTTTGATGGAATGCCGAATGACAATGTTTGTTGAGGCACTGTAACAAGGTATAGGTGACTGGCCTATCTGCCATCACAAACAAGAGACTTCGATCAAATAAGGGCGTAATGTTGGACCATGTAGAGAAGGGTTAAGACTGAGAACTACATGCACGTCCACAAGGAAATGACTGATTCCCTGAAAGACCAGTCCAAGGTGATAAAGATCCAGCAAACATGTTTGTGGACGGTTCTAAACAGAGAAAATGTATGCTTGTTGTATTCACTGCCACTTGACCACCAACCCAACCCTACACAAGACCAAATATTAACATCTCTATTGGCAGTTATTTGTTATAAATAAAGTTATAAGAAAATGTTGTTTAGATTCTTACTTTTTATTTTGGTTGTAAACCAACTTATTATATTAATAAAAATGATCTGTTTTTTATAGTAAATTCCATTTTAAATCGTTCTTGAAGCCACGAAACGCAACCAATATTTCAAAAAATTCTGAGGAGCCTGCCCCCAGGCCACCCCCCTAACGATCGGCAGGCCTAAGGCCCCCGCAATGCCGTAATGGCCGGACCACTTCTATATAGCTTCCTACGCCTTTGGCCATGTCTGTTTTTTAAAAAAGTTGAGGCTATCTATGGATAATCGTACTTGACCGAGAATAATCAGTAGATTTCAATTTGTAATCACTGGGTAAAATGATTTAAATTATATTATAACTTAATATAATTCAATTTTTAATTTTGTTGCTGTATTCAATTATGAAATTTTACAAAAAATATAAAAAAACCCCAAAATTTATAAATCAATATCTTTACCGAAAATACCATCAGATGCCACCATTTGCGATCTTTTTTCAAATTTTTCTCGGGGGAGGCCCCCCGGACCCCCCACCGTGTCCGCTGGGCTGCACGCAGCGGGTATGGGGGTTCCCCCCATAAAATAGCAGCCATGAATTAGGGAAAATCCACTCCCTCCCCGTTCCGGAAAAGCTCTGTAAATCCGTACCCCTAGCGTTGTGCGTACACACGTTCATAACCCTGGCTACGCCCCTGCTATGTATTTTCAAAGTTCTAGTCTAGTAAATCTAAAAGGAAGGAAGACAGTAAATTATATAAACTGACATTTGGACTATTTCTTATTAATTTATTCTGACATTAACTGCTCCTATCTTCATGATGATCTGGGTTCTGAGTACATGTAATAGCGTCTAGCTCCAGAATGCAGTTCGTATCACGGTTTCTGGTAGAAATTTCATGATCAGCTGACGTCACACGTGACGAGACTACAAACGACATTCAGCATTTCTATTACTTCGTTATTTTTGTTGTTGTGATGGGAAATGTCGTCGACATGCTCCACCGTTATGGTTGAAATTGGAGCATATTCCTTATTGTTCCGCATGCTGGAATCAATAAATAAGTAAAATGGGCACTGCGCAAATTTTACAGTAAGCATGACGTGAAAATTAATCAAAATTCAGCATGTTCAAAGAAATTACAAACAACATGAACAAGTCAAGACAGTCCAACTCCAAGTCCGACCGTCACCATCTTCAGTTCACTGTCACTTCAGTCTTCACCCTGTTCACAGTTCACGGTCTAGACTTGTGTCAGTTGTGACTTGTCACTCAACTTCTAACCCAATTGTCTCGACTCAAGTCAAGACTTGGACTTGGTCCTAAGGAACATATTTCAAATAATCCTAACTTTGATCATTGATGCTATCTTAACTTTATCTCATTTCCAATAGAAAAGTTAGGATCAATTCTAATTTTTTTTATTGGAATATGGCTAACGTAGGCCCTAACTGTTAACAAATTGAGAAAGTTAAGATTAAAGATAGAACCAAGATAGGATTCTTTGTAACGTTAATAATATTATAAGCCTACTGGCCTACTCAAATTAACCAGGATTGCATGATTTTCGGCGTTTTCTCCGTCAATTCTAAACCGAATTCTTTCAAATTTTGCAAAGACCATTTTTTATTCAAATCCTAACAGCTCTGAAAATTTCGTAAAATTATATAGACTAGCGTATTTCAAAAGTTAGACCATTTGACATGTAGTAAATTGAAATTGTAAACGACGTCACTCTATAAACCATTGAACTAATTCTAGAATTTTATTAGGGGCCTACATGGAAAATGGTCTAACTTTTGAAATAATTAACATAATTTTGCGAATTTTTTACCCCTGTTAGGATTTTAATAGAAAATGCCGAAAATCATGCGATCCTGGTTGATCATTTTTAATTTGACAGCGAGCATAAATAGATCTAGGCAGTGGCTAACCGACATTGCAGATCATGCAGAACCATCATTGTGCCGCAATATAGGCCTATCTTTGAAATGACAAAGAGTTAGCTCTTGTCAACCAGCCAAGATCACACGCTGAAGTTCAAGCAAAAGGCCTTTGTAACGTTTCCACTAAACACGAGACATTGACGCAATGTTGGCCCAATGTCTACGTCGCTGGCCCAACATTAAACCAGCATTGTGTCAACGTCTTGTGTTTACTGGATTGCTGGCACACACAGCAACACACATATATTGGCCTGTAATGCCTTCTGTGACAGTCACGCGTACCACGTGTCTGGCACGGGGTCTCAGCCGTCTGCCACATGCCTATAAACAGTATCACTACGTGCTATTACAACATTGCTGGCCCACGGACCAACCTGTGGCAAGCAATGTTGGCTAGCCAAGCGGCAGGTGATGGAGTTTACTGGGATTTTTTTCAAAGTAGATTGGTCATCAGGTCGTCCACCTAAAAAAAATTTATAAAGCGGGACAGTCCCCCCTTGGGCCTTGATTCCCCCTGAAAAAAATTTCCAGGGGGTGGTAGTTCCCCCCCCCCCCCCAAAATCTTAACCCTAATCTGTGCCCTGTCTATGGGCAAACTCTTTACGAAATGAAGTGCTTCCATTGAATCCCAGTATGATTTTGCCGTATATAGGCCTACATGTACAAATAGTTTCCGTCCATTTGAGGTCCACTTGAGGTTGTGGATCGCGGTGGGTCAACTGGTCTTGGCAGACTGGGCCAGTTTAGTAAGTTGGCCCTGGATAAGCATAATAAATGGATTTGCAAAAAAACTAGGCTAGTGTACGTAACTGCATGAAATGAACCTCCTGAACCTGTCTAGGCCCTGTTTGAAAGACTATTTTATTTGGCTACACATTACTAGACTACTAGATCAGGGTTCTATTTCTTTTAAAAATATTGTGTAGCAATGTCTAACCAAGCTCCAAATTCATAGGTTTTTTTCTTGTCATTAAAGATTAAATATTTCGCTGATTATTTTCAAGTTTGATTAGCAATTGGCCAAAATTGTTTAGCCTTTCGCTACGCGATACTAAACAAATCGAACTCTGTAAATCCTACAAAAAATGTAGTTTTCTTGTAGACTTCGTCCAAAACTGGCCAAACTTTAATATTGAAGATCATGAAGATGGGAGCCAGGCATGTGTAAGGCCCTGTGGGTTATCAGCTCGGGGTAACTATGGTAACCGCAGATTGAATTATGTATTACCTACGTAAGTATTGAGTAGGTACTTAGATTGAGGTATGTCCTCACTTTGATCAAAGTAAAGCCTGACTGCCTGAGCTTCACTCTCAGTCTCACAAATCAGGGTTTATTCCAGGAATTTGCTGGATCCATGCCCGCGATGCGCCCATTGCTGGTTTTGCCTGCCAGCACGCTGTTGAAAAGTGCGCGAGGAGGTTTAACCCTCTCGCGCCTGAAAAAATCAAATATGAGACTTTCTAGGGTGAATACTAGCCCAATATTTATATTGATGGCACATTGGTACAGGTGACAAAATTGTGGCTCAGATTAGTGGGGGGGGGGGGTCAGACCCCCCAGTAATCCGGAATAGAGGGCTCCGTACCCCCCTAGTGCCCCCCCTCCCCCTGGAATAAACACAAATTAAATTAGGCCCACTAATGAGAGGAACTTCATTTTAAAAAGATTTTTTGCAACATGTAAAAACAGTCATCCTTATGTCCTGGAATTGTTAAGCAATTGATACCAGAAATAGTTCACTTGAAAGAGGGCACTGTAATGTACAAAATGTAGGACTAGTTTATTAAAACAGTTTTTTATGTTTAGAAAATTATATTTTCAAGCTCATATCTGTTGTACTTCCCGTATTTTCTATTTTTGACATGGTTGAGTATACGGGTCCCACACACAGGTGCAGTACTCAAGGGTTAAAGCCTAACAATCGCCTGGTAATCTATGCCTTTATTTTTTATAGGGGTGAATAACTGAATGACTACATGAAACTCTAGCCACTAGATCATTCTGAAAAGTTAGAGAGTTCAGTCTCCAAGATTTGTCATATTCACACACAATGTTATAAACCACAAGTTTGTAGTCAAGTTACATATAGTAGTACTGAAAATTGTCTGTATCGACCAGAAAGTATCACTCCATCAAATTTAGTGAGCACAAGTCTCACAGCTGGTCATTTCATAGCAGGAGTGGTACCTGCAGACCATATATATATTAGGGATGAAATTCCCAATCGAGAATGTCACCATATTAAACAAAAGGGACACAGATATATTGGGTACACAGTTCCGGAGAGCTCTATGAAGATCAAAAGGTGCACAGGTGTGAAAATCTGATAGAGCCTCTATCAGATTTTCACACCTGTGCACCTTTTGATCTTCAACTTTTCTGGAACTCCTTGGTCGTCTTCCATGTTGCAAAATACAATGTTAGCCCTTAGAGCACTGAGCTATTCAATTTAAATTTTCAGCCACTTGAAGTTGTGTCTCGCTACCGCGATCCACAACTTCAAGTGCCTGAAAATTTATGTTTTTTTTTGAAATTTAGGTCCCAATATCTGTCAGTATATAAAGATTGAAGGCATATTCTACTTTTAAAAACTGGTTATCAGGGGTTATACAGGTGCTAATAAAAACCCAGAATGTCTACTGTAGTCGACATCAGTGCTCTAAGGATTAGTAGCTAACAGGACCCATGGTGTGAATTGTATTGACTTAGAATTTAACCCTTTAAGCCCTCAAGATGCATTAATGCAGAATTTTACATCCCTTTGTCCTACAACCAAGGATGAAGATGACAATGGTAAATTCAGGCCTGAAAGGGTTAAAGCTATCATGTGGAGCCTAATATGTGATGTGTTTTTTTCAGGGAAGCAGAAGCCCTGAAACTGACTGTATTAGGTGAGTGTAGCTAAATAAACAAACCAAGTGCTGTCTCAGAGATGTCAACGTCTCCGATTTGGAAGTAGCAGACACGTTTTTTATCATCCATCTAGTGCTGCTATGATTAACTAAATTATTCTATGATTTTAAAAACATGTAAGATTCTGATAGCCTAGGTGATCATATGATGGTAAAAATGCCCATAACCAACAGCTAGAAGTATTTCTAGTTTGATTTCATTTGAAGCTTGATACATGTAGGCCTACTTGAACTACTATTATTTTTTTGCACAAGTTAACTTTTTAAATTTTTGAGATTCTACTTTCATTGCTAAATATTTCCCAGATTTAATTGCTCTGATTTAACTACTTAAAATATCATGGTTAGCATTTAGAAATGAAGATGTGTTTTGCTCAGTGCTATTGATTTCCACTGAATGTTAAAATGTTGAATTTTGTATGTTTGCTACAGAAACCAACAAAGGATCAACAGAAGCATGGGTGTCCCGTCAGGCACTGCAAGACTTATACCAGCAGCTCTTAGTGCTCGATCTGGAATTTGCATTGGACAAAAAAGTGGAGCAAGATCTGTAAGCTAGATAGTCAACCCAGGGCGCGAAATTAATAGTAGCCCAGTTGCCTGTTTTTACCAAATATTTTTTGGGCTACCAAAACTGCAGGGCTTGGTGCATGTAGCCCGATTGTCTATCAAATAATTCAGTGTGGAAGTTGCTTTATTGTAAATTTGTTCAAACATTTAATTTTAAATTTAAAGAATAATCAAATGTGTTGGTGGTTGTACATGTAGTAATTTTCACCCACTTGAAGTTGTGGGTTGAAGTAGCGAGACCCAGCTTCAGGTGAGTAAAAAGGTATATAATATAAATTAGCGCTTTATGTGTTAATTCTTTACCTGCTGGTCGTGTATATATGTGCATAAAATTATTGCACATTAACCCTTACAGCGCGGGGATAGACTTTAGTCGTCAGAATCTGACGTCTGCAGACGTCAGATTCTGACAACTGAAGTCGCTCCCCATGCTGTAAGAGTAAAAATATTTCAGAAATAATCAGAAAGAGCTGACTAAGACATTTATTATAATTTCAAACTGAAAAAATCCTTTGGTTGCGTTGTTTTTTACAAATTAACTCAGCGCTTTAAGGGTTAAGCTAGATTCTTTTTTTTCTTGAAAAAAAAACAATCAAATGAAGATGAACCAGTATCTGTACCATCACTGGTTGTTAATATGAACCAGCATCTGTACCATCACTGGTTGTAATATAAACCAGCATCTGTGCCATCACTGGTTGTTAATATGAACCAGTATCTGTGCCATCACTGGTTGTTAATATGAACCAGCATCTGTACCATCACTGATTGTAATACGAACCAGCGTCTGTGCCATCACTGGTTGTAATATGAACCAGCAACTATGCTTTTACTGGTTGTAATATAAACCAGCATCTGTGCCATCACTGGTTGTTAATATGAACCAGCATCTGTACCATCACTGGTTGTTAATATGAACCAGTATCTGTGCCATCACTGGTTGTTAATATGAACCAGCATCTGTACCATCACTGGTTGTTAATATGAACCAGTATCTGTACCATCACTGGTTGTTAATATGAACCAGTATCTGTGCCATCACTGGTTGTTATTATGAACCAGTATCTGTGCCATCACTGGTTGTTAATATGAACCAGCATCTGTGCTATCACTGGTTGTTAATATGAACCAGTATCTGTGCTATCACTGGTTGTTAATATGAACCAGTATCTGTGCCATCACTGGTTGTTAATATGAACCAGTATCTGTGCTATTACTGGTTGTTAATATGAACCAGCATCTGTGCCATCACTGGTTGTTAATATGAACCAGTATGTGTGCTATCACTGGTTGTAATATAAACCAGCATCTGTGCCATCACTGGTTGTTAATATGAACCAGTATCTGTGCTATCACTGGTTGTTAATATGAACCAGCATCTGTACCATCACAGGTTGTTAATATGAACCAGTATCTGTGCTATCACTGGTTGTTAATATGAACCAGCATCTGTACCATCACTGGTTGTTAATATGAACCAGCATCTGTGCCATCACTGGTTGTTAATATAAACCAGCATCTGTGCCATCACTGGTTGGTAATATGAACCAGTATCTGCACCATCACTGGTTGTAATATAAACCAGCATTTGTGCCATCACTGGTTGTTAATATGAACCAGCATCTGTGCCATCACTGGTTGTAATATAAACCAGCATCTGTGCCATTACTGGTTGTAATATGAACCAGCATCAGTGCCATCACTGGTTGTTAATATGAACCAGTATCTGTGCCATCACTGGTTGTTAATATGAACCAGTATCTGTGCCATCACTGGTTGTAATATGAACCAGCATCTGTGCCATCACTGGTTGTTAATATGAACCAGTATTTGTGCTATCACTGGTTGTAATATAAACCAGCATTTGTGCCATCACTGGTTGTAATATGAACCAGTATCTGTGCCATCACTGGTTGTAATATGAATCAGCATCTGTACCATCACTGGTTGTTAATATGAACCAGTATCTCTGCCATCACTGGTTGTTAATATGAACCAGCATCTGTGCCATCACTGGTTGTTAATATGAACCAGTATCTCTGCCATCACTGGTTGTTAATATGAACCAGCATCTGTGCCATCACTGGTTGTTAATATGAACCAGCATCTGTGCCATCACTGGTTGTTAATATGAACCAGCATCTGTGCCATCACTGGTTGTAATATGAACCAGCATCTGTACCATCACTGGTTGTTAATATGAACTAGCATCTGTGCCATCACTGGTTGTTAATATGAACCGTCATCTGTACCATCACTGGTTGTTAATATGAACCAGCATCTGTGCCATCACTGGTTGTTAATATGAACCAGCATCTGTGCCATCACTGGTTGTTAATATGAACCAGTATCTGTGCCATCACTGGTTGTAATATAAACCAGCATTTGTGCCATCACTGGTTGTTAATATGAACCAGTATCTGTGCCATCACTGGTTGTTAATATGAACCAGCATCTGTGCCATCATTGGTTGTAATATGGACCAGCATCAGTGCCATCACTGGTTGTTAATATGAACCAGTATCTGTGCCATCACTGGTTGTTAATATGAACCAGCATCTGTGCCATCATTGGTTGTAATATGAACCAGCATCTGTGCCATCACTGGTTGTTAATATAAACCAGAATTTGTGCCATCACTGGTTGTAATATGAACCAGCATCTGTGCCATCACTGGTTGTTAATATGAACCAGTATCTGTGCTATCACTGGTTGTTAATATGAACCAGTTTCTGTGCCATCACTGGTTGTAATATGAACAAGTATCTGTGCCATCACTGGTTGTAATATGGACCAGTATCTCTGCCATCACAAGTTGTAATATGGACCAGCATCTGTGCCATCACTGGTTGTAATATGGACCAGCATCTGTGCGATCACTGGTTGTAATATGGACCAGCATCTGTGCCATCACTGGTTGTAATATGGACCAGTATCTGTGCCATCACTGGTTGTAATATGGACCAGCATCTGTGCCATCACTGGTTGTTAATATGAACCAGTATCTGTGCTATCACTGGTTGTAATATGGACCAGCATCTGTGCCATCACTGGTTGTAATATGGACCAGTATCTGTGCCATCACTGGTTGTTAATATGAACCAGCATCTGTGCCATCACTGGTTGTAATATGGACGAGCATCTGTGCCATCACTGGTTGTTAATATGAACCAGTATCTGTGCCATCACTGGTTGTTAATATGAACCAGCATCTGTGCCATCACTGGTTGTAATATGAACCAGCATCTATGCCATCACCGGTTGTTAATATGAACCAGTATCTGTGCCATCATTGATTGTTAATATAAACCAGTATCTGTGCCATCACTGGTTGTAATATGGACCAGCATCTGTGCCATCATTGGTTGTAATATGGACCAGTATCTGTGCCATCACTGGTTGTAATATGAACCAGTATCTGTGCCATCACTGGTTGTTAATATGAACCAGTATCTGTGCTATCACTGGTTGTAATATGGACCAGTATCTGTGCCATCACTGGTTGTAATATGGACCAGCATCTGTGCCATCACTGGTTGTTAATATGAACCAGTATCTGTGCTATCACTGGTTGTAATATGGACCAGCATCTGTGCCATCACTGGTTGTAATATGGACCAGTATCTGTGCCATCACTGGTTGTAATATGGACCAGCATCTGTGCCATCACTGGTTGTTAATATGAACCAGTATCTGTGCTATCACTGGTTGTTAATATGAACCAGCATCTGTGCCATCACTGGTTGTAATATGGACCAGCATCTCTGCCATCACTGGTTGTAATATGGACCAGCATCTGTGCCATCACTGGTTGTTAATATAAACCAGTATCTGTGCCATCACTGGTTGTAATATGGACCAGCATCTGTGCCATCACTGGTTGTAATATGGACCAGCATCTGTGCTATCACTGGTTGTTAATATGAACCAGCATCTGTGCCATCACTGGTTGTAATATGAACCAGCATCTGTGCCATCACTGGCTGTTTTGATATCTGCTCTGCTGTAGCTAATTCCTGGCCAGAGCTCAGATGAACATCTCACAAAAGGATTGTGCATTATGTGTACACGTGATCTTTTGTTTCTTTACTTCTGATAAATAATCATTAGAATTCAACTCAAAGTTGACTTGTACTTTTGTACATGTTTGCAGACCTTCTTTACTGTGTTGAGCAGATTTTTTAATATTCACATTTTATCTTGAGTTTGGATTCTCATTGACATTGATATTGACATTGATATTGACATTGACATCGATATTGTTTGTTGACACTTTTTTATCCTCAATATCCCGGAAATTACAGTAAAAAATCTGTACTTTATCTGCTGATATGATGTTCTGCTTTTGACAATAGACCATTTCCATAGACAGTTATTTACATACAAGTATGTATACTTGATCAAACATTCACTTTGTTATTTCAGTACCTTTCGACAGTACACTTATATTTAATAATACACCTTCGAAAATGTACCTACTCCTATTTTTTGAAATATTTTTTGATGGCAATTTTTTTTTTTTTAATTCTAGTTGGAATCATGCATTCAAGAACCAAATCAACCAAATGCAAGGGCAGACAAAGGAAAAACAGGTGTGCCATACATCACAGTTTTTTTGTGTATTATGTCTCTTGTGTTCTCCAAGGTTGGCACAGGCCTTGAAAACCCTTGAATAACCTTGAATTAATAAAAAAGTTTTCAAGGCTTTGAAAAGCCTTGAATTTGAAAAAATAGCTTGAAAAGCCTTGAAAAGTGATTTTTGGGTTTGAGTTGTTCATTGTTTAAATATATTGTGGCTCAGTTTATCAAAGTCTTTAACAAATTGATAAAAAAATATTCTGTTAATATTACTATTTTGCTCACAAAGCAGAAGGAAGGTGAAACTCATATGGAAAAGTAATTTCTGACCAAAAATTGGTCAGGTTTTTGTTATGACTCCCTACTTCATGTCTGTGACAGGGCCTTGGAAATGTGATATTTGTCCTTGATAAACCTTGAAAAGCCTTGAATTCCATCAGCTTTTGTTTGTATGAACCATGTTCTCATAATTAGTGATATAAATGTAGTGTCTTTATCTATAAGTACACTGTAGATATTTGTTATTTTTAGAATATTTGATTCTGCTGTCTATTTTTTTTTTTTTTGAGGAATTACCACATTTGGAATCTCTCCATTTTGGCTACTAATACCACTAGTATGTCAACAAGGACAGTTAAAATCAGAGTGATTCAGTCTAAAAATTATGTTACCTTGTCAAAATTCACCCTTTTCTGTAGCTTCCTTTATTTTATACCAGGCTTGTGTGTTTTTTGTCCTTTCTATTTCACTTGTTTGTTGGTGATTTAGAAAGGGGTATATTTGCAGAATCCAAAGCGGAGTGAAGCTCAAGCCAGTTTGAATCTTTTCCTTGAAACTGCTAGTGGGTTTTATCTGCAGGTATGTGGATGTTGTGTTTATACTTCTCCAGTTAAATTCTGCGGAAAAAAACTGCGCAGCTAATAGTCGATTTGATACCTTAACCCTGGATGCATTAAAATTTCACCGACATGAAATTGCGTACATCACTACTGCAACCTCGAACTTCAAGTAAATGAATATCACATGTACAGTGTTTTTAACTTTATAAGTCAGGTGTGAATTTCCTACTTTTGTTGTATTTCACCATACTTGTCAGTGGGCTTGTCAGATAATGTAGGATCGTCTTCATGGAGTTACAAGGTGATAAACTTCCACAGTTTAGCACCTTCTAATTCCAAATGGACGATATACATTCCAAGCATTCTCAAAGAAAATAACATATCACTGAAAAGTAGTTGAGTTACTTTCAATAGAAATATTTTTCGACATTTGAAACTGGATAGTGTGGTGTCAATTCCAACTTCAAATGAATGAAGATGGAAACAATCAGTTCAGCAAGAGAAAGGTTAATTTTATCTAGCTTAGGTTTGCTTTGGATCTCTCTGCTACAACGTACAATCAATGTGAAATTCAAGTTCGGAGAATTATATATAATTGTTATTGTAAAGTGAGCTTACTTTTGCAAGCACCCATTTAAAGTTATGTTAAAATGGGTGGAATAGTCTATTTCAGATGTTCAATAGTCATTTTCCACCCTTAGAAATATTAAATTTCAATTTTCTATCATTTGAAGTTGTGTCTATGGTAACTGGGAACATATATCAGTTTTATTGTTGTGAAGACATATTTTACTTTTCAAAACTGATGTTTCTAAAATACTTATAAAAAATATTTTAATGTAGAAAACCTAGTGTAGATAGGAGACATTATTGCTCTAGAGCTTAACAATCAATTTGAAAAAAGTTAGGCATTTAATTTAGCTTCACAATGCAGGATTGGCTCAATCCCAGCAAGAACAAGACGTTGCACCAATGCTGGATTAATGTTGGCCCAGCGTCAACGACGCTGGACCACCATTAAACTAGCATTGGTTCAACGTCTTGTGTTTGCTGGGATGCTGAACTACTGTCCAGCAACACCCATCATTGAGTCAGAGCTTTATGCAGGGCTCGACACTAACAGTTGCCCGATTGCCCAGGGCAACCTATTTTAGGTGGGGGCAAGTAAAAAATTACAGACAGTGGCCTCTGGGCAAGAGCTTCAATTTGCAGCATTTTAAATTTCAGCCACTGTCACAAAAGACAAAGCGTGGCAAGTCGGGCAAGTGATAAATTTCGGGGGCAAGTACCCAAAAAAATTTCTTGCCCTTCAGGCAAGAAGGTCCAATCAGTTAGTGTCTAGCCCTGTTATAGTTATACACCACAATAATAGTCATTAAATGATGATACAAACTAGGCCTAAAATTTTACTTGTACAATTACAGTTTCTTCAAGAAATATGCAGTGCTTTTAAGCTGGATCTTCCATTCAGGCGCAAGTCCAGAGCGGTCGGAATACTAAAAGGTAGGACTTTTAATAGAAATATCTTTCATCAGCTCTTCGTGTTTAATTCTACGTTCGTTCACTAAAATATTTTTCTACACTAGTTGAATTAACTGACTTTTAAATTTTGATATCTATTAAACTCCAGAATATGGACCTGTTCAGAAAAAACTTCACACACCAAAAAAAAGTTCCTGCATGTATATTTGTCAACATTGTTTGGTTCATCTAGGAGATATTGGTAAGTTTGAAACCATTCGTTATCCATAAAGAATGTTCATATCTTATGTTTATTTTTAAATTAAGTTTTAAATAATCTTGATAGATTTTGTTTGATTCTGCTAATGTATCCAAATGATGATTCTAAATATATCTTTTGACGTATAAGATATGTAATACTGTTATAATGCATAGAAATGTGTTTGCAGCTCGTTACAGGCAACAAATGGAACAAGCCCAAACTTATTACAGGCATGCTGTACTCCTAGTTCCCTCTAATGGTTAGTGAATTTCAAGGGACATTTCAATTAAATTAGTTAAAACATAATTTATAGGATTCTGTGGCAAATTTTCCCTCCCTATTTATTCCCCCTAATTAGCACTGATCACCAGATCATTATTTTTAAATAAAATACAAGCTAATTGTACTAAAAGATGCATTTTAAAATTTGCTAATTTATTATTTAAATTGGTATCTCACTGTCTACCCGGTATTTTGTTGTGATTACCAAATATCTGATCACTTGTACATAATCAGCACTTCATGTTTCATTTTAGGTCAACCATATAATCAACTTGCTATCGTGGAGGCGGCTAAAGGAAACAAACTCTGCACCGTGTTTTACTATGTGAGAAGTACAGCAGTTAAACACCCGTTCCCTGTCGCATCCACTAATTTGGAAAAATTATTCTTCAAAATTAGCAAGGACAAGTGAGTATTAAATTGGAATCTTTAACCCTCAGTTACAGTGACATAAATATTTGGCTTAACACAGTTTATAAAGCAGATTTTTTGACTCAAAAAAATGTAATAAATACACAGTCTCTAAGTTTAACATAGTTATATATTTGTGCTTTGTTTGATCACATATTTCATGTAGTTACTGTCCAAATCATCTCCTTGGCCTTGAAAGGGTGTATTTCCTACTTTGTAACTAAGAGGGAAGTACACCAAGGGAACAAAATATGTTCAACCTTCAGTGTGGGTGCTGACTTTTCATTGTATATTCTGACTTTGAAAGCTGACATTTAATCATTGAGTTGTCCTGAAAGTAACTTATTATCTATTGCATTAATGCTGTGATTTTTTTCAGATTGGATATTCGTGGCAAACTATCCATGAGTGAAATTCTAGCTTGCTTCCTCCAGCTTCAAGCTTTGGCATACTTATTTCTAGGTAAACTATATTTGTAAAATCTAATTGCTCTACCAACACATCGCTGAGAAAGGAAGGCTCGTGTCATTTTTAGCCTGCCTTTCATTTTTTGTGGGCTATTGCATTTGAAGTTTTGTGTCATAGGTAAAGGCGTTGCAGTTAACATTTCCCTGTGAATGCGATAACCAATTATTTTTTTGTGTATCATTCTATTATAAAATTTGCTTTGCAAATTGTTAAAAACCAGCTCTCCGAACTGTACGAGACATTTGATAATTTTCGGAAACTTAAATAGCTAAATTATCTGATTGATTTTGTTAATTTTTGCCCTGTGTGTTTTTCATATATTCTGCTCAAACCTGTTCCTCAGGCTTTTAATTATCACTTTGTTTGACATCTTATTACATGTAAATCAACTTTTTCATGTAATTGTTTGATTTAGCACTACAATTAAGCATATTTTCTTATATATGAAGCAGACCTAATGCTTATCTTATGACATAAATAAACCAACATCGGGCAAATTTTGTTTTTCTCCACAGATATTGAACAAGCCAAAACGCATATCGATCGCTTGACAACAAGCCTGCCAACACACATAACTTCCATGAGCTTCAGCTCTTACCAGCTGCTTCAGATGGTGACATTAAGTCTGTTTTCACTCCACCACTGTAAAAAAATGCTGAATGTGAAAAACAAAAATAAGGAAACCGAGTCGGAGGAGAACTCTCAGAACGGGGACAATGGTGAGGATACGGAGCAGGAGTATGGTGACGGAGGTGACAGTGGCCAGTCACCAGAAACCAAACAGAAAGAGGATCTCATTGATAAAGAGGCTAAACAGGCGTATTACGATCTGATGTATCAATTCTTAGGTATGCATAGATTTTGAATACCAATTGTATTTCAATTTTTCTGCATTTTGAAAGTATTTCAAATGGTAAATATTTTATTTAAGTATTACTGTAAATAGTTTTACCCAGGCTTCTTGAAGTTGTTGTTGCGTATGAAGATACAACACCAAGTGAGTTAACCCCCAGGGCACTGATGTCGACTGTAATATTTCAGTGCTTTTTACGAATATTTGTATAACCAGTTTTGAAAATGCAATACATCTTACCTGTGCTACTCGGATACTTCGAGACCTAAATTTCACAAATCAAAGTAATTTTCATTCACTTGAAGTTGTGATTCGCATTGGCAAGATACAACAAGTGACTGAAAATTTTAATGATTAGGCCTATTTAGAACTATTAGTTGAAATTTTTTAACCCTTCAACCGCCGGTGCCAAATGTATTCGAGTTTTTATTAGCACATTAAGTACCACCTTTTAAACATGTTTAAGATCAAATATGACATCAATCAGCCAGATTTAAAAAGAGTTGACCTCCATTTTGACAAATCTCAATAATTTTTACTCACTTGAAGTTGTGGATCGCGTCAGCGAGACACAACTTCAAGTAGGTGAAAATTCAAATTGAATAATTTGGCGGTTAAAGGGTTGAGGGTTGATGTTTGCATTATTATTTAAGTTGGCACTGAGATGGTAAATGACCTAATAATGTACCACATAAAATAAATTCTTGACACATGCTAACCGAATAAAATTTATCTTTTGTTTAATTTACAATTCTCATGTCACCTCTTATAATTTTTTATTACATGATTTTAGTGTCATTGTTGGAAATTATGGTGCATCACACTCCAAAACAAGAAACAAAAGCTAAAGAATACCACACTCTGCCGGCGCTGAAAGTGCTACTTGACTGGTTACGTACTGATAGTCAGTTATTATCAACTCCAGAGCTGCGTACTAATATGTAAGCAATTCTCAGTTAACCCAAGACGTTAAGCGAGTGTTTGTTTGATGCTCTGGCAGCGTCGTAGACGGTGGATCATCATTAAGCTAAGATTGGGTTAATGTATCTTGTTTGCTTGCCTACTAAGTACTGATTGATTGTTATTGTGCATCAATTATTGTTTTAGAAATAAAGACTAGTTTTATTCCTCTTTAATTCTTTTGCTTCCGAAAAATGTCACCTCAACTAAAATGAGCCCCTCCGCGATTAAGTTGCTGTTAGTCGTAATATCCAGTCTGGATGTATTAATCAGTGTTGCAAGCATGTAGGGGCAGCATGTATAAATGTATTATTGTAAAAAAAAACAAATGATCAGAATTTGTCCTGATATATGAAATAACTATAATTTTCTGTGTCGGATGCATTAGGCCCTATAAGCTTATTTTGTCAGGGACTGTCACATATATTACCTACTCTTATTTGAAATATATCTACTCTACCTTTTAGATATAGTAGTATAGGACAGTTTATGTAATGCTCTCAATTCTACTTAGTCATTCTCGCATGTCACATAATAAATAAGGATATTATCTTATTACATTTGTTTTGTGTTTTATAGCAAAATATGGCCGAGCCTCAGTAAGCTGTTAAATAACCTTCAATTCCACACAAATCAAAAGGACAACATCTGTGAGCCCGAGAAATGTAAGTTTTGTAACTTATTTCTGTGAATTGATAAGAATGCTGTACACTTTTATCAAGATTAAAATTTAGTAGACAACCACATGTAGACATAACTTGGCTCATAACTAATGTTTACTGTGCCCTGATGTTAGATAATAAAAGGGAAAACACTTACTTTTGAGCTACTGATTGTGAGCCATCAGGTGGTAAGCTCGCTTTCTGGACAAAAATTAGCTATATGCTTTTTTAATGTAATTGTACTAAGAAAAAAAATTGCTGTGTTTATTTTGATAAACTCCCATATTCCATTGAACCCCCACTCCCCTGATTTGAAAATAGAATTGACGATCTAGTTATCACCCAACAACCTCCAAATTCCAAGTCACTCACTGGTCACAGTTTCGATTTGGCTAAAACCTTCTTTACCTGAAGATAAATTTCCTTTTTAAATGCCTTATTCAAATATCTGAATTGATGTGTAAACTAAATTAGGAAACGATGTGGGTCCACTACAACTACTGCCACTGTCCCTGTATCATTATTTTGAGCTCAAACCGCCCTAAAAAGGCATCGCCACTGAATTCATTTAATCTGGCCGAATCCTGTCCTACTGATTAGGTTATGGTTAGTGAACGTTACAAGATCAGTGGTTATGATCTTGCAGGCCTATCCAGCGCGCATTGTGAAGGTATGGCCTTGAAATATTACTGGAACTATGACAAGAATTGTGTCTAGCCATGACCCACATTTTAGTGCGCATGTGCACCTGGATGCAGACATCCTATTGCTCACTTCCAACTTGTGTTGTGTGTGTTTTGACTGACTGCCATGTTGTGCATATGTATGGCTATTCCTAGACCATTGTAGACTATCATCCTGTCAGGGATATGCACAGGGTTATTTCACACACTAATTTTTTTCCTAAAACTACTCCACTTTGTCGTCTTTAAATTTGATTGCCATTGTGATATTGATACTCGGCCCTGGCCTTTTCACAGTCACTCGCCTTACCTGTTATCCTTTTCTAATATACATTTTCTGCATAGTGAATAGTGATAATGTTTCCTTTCATTCAGATCATACTGTCCCATTACCAGAAGATTGTGATCTACAGTGTTTCACACCAATCCACAAAGCCCACATGTAAGTGACTTTGACATGTTTGATTGTAAACTGAACATCAAATTATTTCTCCATTTCTATATGTATAAATGATGATCCAGATCTTGTACCATCTTATCCCATAACATATAGTAATTTTCTCCTAATCAATAATGGTATGCACACAGGAAGCTAGCAAATAAATGAACAATTTTATTGCAGCCATTCGATTTCCAGTTTTGTAGTTTATATATTCCGCGTTATATTGTGCTGTCTTGCAATGCAAACTTTAAAAGTTTTTTTTTCAATTTCACTATTTCTATTTTAAAATTTAATTGTAGTGATTTGGACTTCTGTCTAGCGACTTCAGAATGTTTTCCGCCCGAATTAGAGGTACGAGTGCGCTGTCACAGACTCATTGAGCACGGTCTCTGGCTGTGTGATGAATTCCCCAGGTCAGTACACAAGTGTGAAGTTATAAAATTAAAAACTCTACCAACTTGAAATTGTGTTTCGCTACCGCAACCCACATCTTCAGATGAGTGAAAATGACTAAATATGCACAAATTGAATAAAAAAATCTGCCAATGTAACAAAATTAAAGCTCATTTCTCATTTAAATACAGGATATTGGGTAATTTTAGCTCAATTTAATATTGTAATAATATTGTGAATGTAAAGCCCATTTCTCATTTAACCATTTGAACACTGATGTCGACTACAGTAGACATTCTGTGGTTTTGTTAGCACCCGTATAACCAGTTGTTAAAAAATAAAGATGCTATAAATCTTGAAACACTGATATATATTGGGACATAAATTTCACAAATAAAATAAGTTTTCAGTCACTAGAAGTTGTGGATCACGCTAGCGCCACACAACTTCAGGTGGCTGAAAATTTTCTTTTCTTAGCTCAGTGCTCTAAGGGTTAAGTACAGGATATTGATCTATTTTAGCTCAATCTAAATGTAATACACCTAATTTGTTTCATTTTAGACCACCAGCCCCCAGACAATTTTAGAAAATATTTATTCCTTTTAGCTCAAGAGACTATTTTAACCAACACCAAGGCCTCACTACTCTCTATAATCTCAATTCGAATTAAATAGCATTCATAATAATTAAATTATTAGCAAAGGTGATAAGTGGTTATCACTTAAATTTGGAAATGTCACACTTTGAGAAGTGTAATTTGACTTAAGACAAGGTGTTCAATGTCAGTGTCATCTTAACAGCAATTTTTACGCTGGCCAATCACTCCTGACACTGATACAGATACTAATGGCAGCCAGGCATTGGTTGTAGTAATTCAATTGCACATTAACCCTTAAAGCGCTGAATTAATTTTGTAAAATTCATGGACACCAAGGGGTTTATTTCAATTTGAAACCATCATAAATGTCTTGGTTAGCTCTTTCCAATTCATTTGAATACCGATGTTATGGGTCTACGGCCAATAGAAATATTTTTACTGTCACAGTGCGGGGATCGCCTTTAGTCGTCATAATCTGACGTCTTCAGATGTCACGACTAAAGTCGATCCCCGCGCTGTCAGGGTTAATTAAAATAACATTGTACCATAATTTTTGCAGATATCCCCATTGTTTTTCGGTACTTAAAGACAAATGTCCCCACAATAATTTATTCTGTCATGAACACAGAAAGATATATAATAAAGATTCTGTAAATTGGTCATGTATATTGTTTTTGTCACAGCTTCTTTACTAATGTTTTCTTACAGTTTGAATCTGATGAACATCCAGAGATTGAGATCTGGGAGATTACAGTTCAGCGCACCAACAGCTCATATAAAAGTCTTAGGTAAGGAGAAATCTCTTCTGTAGCATGAAATCAAAACATCGATTATAACTACATTTATCACTATTTCCAGTTTCAAATTAATAAAAATATTTTAATTTGTAGAAAATTGACAACTCAACTGAGCTATTTAATTAATCAAAATGTGATGTCAATTCTTGTTGTGTTTTTAATGTCCTATTTACAGGTGTAACAGAAAGGTGTTACCATCTCATAATAAGCCTAATGAGTCGAGCATGATGGCATAAAAAGTATTGAAAAAACATCTACCTAATAAGGTTTTTTGTATTAATATCACAGGTGGAGAGGACGGCAAAGGTTCATCTGATCGCAAGTTTTACACACAGAATGTTGCCATTCAGGTGAGATAAGCACTGAAAGTAACTTATTATTTATTAAGCAGGCTTGGAGCCTCAATCACAAATATAATCAGCATATCAAATAATGTATCTTATAATCACCATATCAAATAATGCCTCTTATAATCAGCATCATATAATGCCTCTTATAATCAGCATAGCAAATAATGCCTCTTATAATCACCATACCAAATAATGCCTTTTATAATCAGCATCAAATTATGCCTCTTATATTCAGCAGATCAAATAATGCCTCTTATAATCAGCATTTCAAATAATGCCTCTTATAATCAGCATCAAATAACGCCTCTTATGAACAACATAACAAATAATGCCTCTTATGATAACCTGATAACCATATCAAGTAATGCCTCTTATAATCAGCGTCAAATAATGCCTCTTATAATCAGCAATATGCATATCAAATAATGCCTCTTATAATATGCATATCAAATAATGCTTCTTATAATCCCCATCAAATAATGCCTCTTATAACCAGCATATATAATAAAGCATCTTGTAATTGGTTAATATATCTTTACATTAATTGCATAGTATTTAGTTGTTATACTGTTTGTGTCAATAATAAAATCTAGAAAATATGGGCTGTGTTTTTTTCAGGCTATAATGCAGAAAAAGGCTAAAAAGGGTGGTAATCAACAAAACACTCTTGAAAATGGAAATCAAGGAGCAAGAGCAAACAAGTCTCAGGTAATTACTCCTCATGCAATTACTGCAATAATCCTTAAGGCGCTGAACAAAACTACAGTCCAAGTCGTTGTTAATCTGTTTTATTAGCAGGTCATATCACAGTTAGTGGGAATGAAATGAGCACCAGCAATATTTGCAAATGTTTGTCCGAAAATTAAACAAATGTGAGTAGTTTTCACCCACTTGACAGACACAACTTTTTTCAAAAGGGTGAAAATTTTAATGTAGGGTTTTTGGTAACAAATTTTATTTCGTTTTCTAATGGTGAATGTGTTATATATGTCCTAAATCTGCGAAGCTGTGAGTCACAGTAGAGACTGAAAAGTTTAATGTTTTAGTTCAGAGCTCTAAGAGTTAAAAACTCTTCAAGGGTCAAAAACTTCTGTCTTAACCTTTTCAGCCCTCACGATGCACTAAACAATCATTTCTCATCTCTGAAAAATGACTTAATTTTCTACAGGGTTTAAAAACTACCATTTTCCTGGAATTGTTTAAATACCGTAAACTTTCTAATTGTAGCCGCGGCTTTAATTAGAATGTAAATTCTCATTCTCTGGTGCCCAATGCCAAAAGTCCACTTGCGGCTTCTATTGGAGGTTTTGTGTGAAAAATTAAATCACCGCGCGTCTATCACTCTGAGGTGAGCTGCCGATAAAACCCAAGCCTTCATGTCCAATGGTCAAATAAAGATATGCCCTATGAATCAATTTAATGTTGACACATTAGTCCAGGAAGTTTATAAAATTGTTTATATTGCATAGCGCTAATTAAACATTTTTTTTACCATACAATAGTATTATATTGTTCAGAGAATGTAATAAGAAGATACGCCATGATTAATTAATTATGTCTATAGCACATGTGAATGTCTGCAGTAATTCAGTTGAGTGTTGGCCTGGTAGACTGACATCGCGGCGCCTTGTCATGCTTGTGAACACCGTCATAATTATGTTAGGGGCCTATACACAGCCATGTCAGCCAGTAAAGCACACCCCTCTCCAGACTTCAGTACGTCAACCTGTCAGTCATGTGTTACGCCATTGTCACTCACTGTACAGACGTTCACGCAGTGTTAGCTGAAGCTGACCAATGCTGCCGTACAAAACAAAAAGGCAGTATCTGCTCACTTTACAAGTAAGCAGATACTGCCTTTGCAGAGCAGAATAGTCGTCACCATTGAACCGGCAGTTCAGTTGGCTGGTTCTGCCAGGCCCACCTCCCTCCCCTAATGGTGATCAACTGTCTGGGAAGAAATCAACTAAAGTTAACCCAAAACTATTTCAATCTGCTGGATCAGTAAATTTGTAGGCTTAACGTGGCAACAACTGTAGCGCTTATAGGGCTACATTACCTGACATATCGTCACACAGCTGATATGAATATAACGCCTCATGTCTCACTCTGTGAAGGGTTAGAAGCTATCAGGGCTTATACAGCATGTGCTCTGTTGGCGCGGGTAGCGAAGCAAGCGGCACGTTTTGGTCAACACCTGGTCGTTGTCCTTTCAAGATACCGGTAATCAGTTATCTTAAATAGGTTTTCGGCTGAAAAAAGTTTTGGTCCTTTACAAATCTCAAAAGTCGCCCTGCGGCTTCAATTGGAGGTTTTCCAATTTGGAAACTTTTGTCAAAAAAATTGAATTTTTTTTGAAAGTTTTGGGTGCGGCTTCTATTGGAGATGCGGCTAAAATTAGGAATTTTACGGTAATAACAATCTTTTTTTTTTCTTTGCCCCACACTATAAGTCATCTTCATCCAGTACAAGTCGAAAATTGCGACTGTAATTCGCGGCTTGTACTGGATGAAGATGACAATGGTAAACTCAGATTTGATAGGGTTAAATCCAATTACTGAGAAGCATTTTAGGATGTGCTGTTGCCCACACTAAACATTTTAAAGCTGATTGATTTATCTTTGATTAAATGGATACATGTCGCTTTTTAATTTTACCAAAAAATTGTTGCTCTACCACACAAACCACTGTCTTAGTTCAGGCCAAAATTATAAAACCTGGCCCAATCACACTAGGCTTATCATATATTGTGTTTGAAGTGAGCTGTTTTCTCTCAAGCAGCAGTGATTGTGTTGTCTGTTTCAGTCATCCTCTGTACCCGCTAAATCTGATGCTGGCGTGATGGCTCACACACCTCGTGACGGACAAGACTCCTTGACACCCACCCCGACCAGTACCCCTGCCCTATCTACCACACCCTCCCCTGCCTCTGTCCCTCATAGGGTAGCCGGCCAAGGGGATCAGTTTGTTAACAATGGGAACATGCCACAGTCTGCGTGGAATCCAAGGGGTCATCTAAACAACAACCATTTGAGAACCAACGAGCCAAGGGGAATACTTATGAACAATCAGGATGTTAACAGGCAGATTTTACCACAGGGTAGTAGTAATGAGGGTCCAAGTGTGCTGACAGGTCAGGGCTCGCCATATAATAATACCATGTCCCACCCAGCATCTCATAATGCTATTGTCAGCCAAGTTAGTCCAAGTCACCACATGGTAGTAACAAACACTGCCGCTTCCCATCTTTTCCCTGCATCTAATAATAAACAGCAGCCAGTTGGTGTGTCGGGCTGGCCACCTGCTCCACAGATAGGGCAAATGCCACCCCAGGTGTCGCCTAATGTTGTGAGGCCACGGCAGACGCCTATCGGGAGTCCACCTGTCGGAGGTAGTTTCTCCGGTAAGCAGCAGCACCCCTCCCCTGATCAGATGCAGCTGGCAATGGCAGCAGCTTTTCTAGGCAGTCAATATAAATCTGAGATGAGCAGCATGTCCCCCCAGCCTCGTGCTCCTATCCCCCAGCCTCGGGGTCCTATCCCTCAGCCTCGGGCCCCTATCAATGAGTTTAGCCCTATATCGCCACCATCCGGTCAGCAGATGCCTGCAACAAGTAACTTGACACCGCGCCAACCTCGTCCACAACAAACATTTATGCCCAAAGGCCCATATCCTAACATTTCCTCTCAACCCATTCACAGTAACAGAGCACCTGGCGAACCGATATCCCGCTATCGGAACAGAGATGACGGTGATATTCTCGGTCAGTCTCCCCAGGGTGGCTCCATGTATTGCAGGGATCGCCCAGGAAGTGATGATGTGGGGAATCTGCCACCTGCATCTTTACACTCACCATACCCAGGGCCTATCATGAGGAGACCTAATCTGGTGTCTTCCTCTCCTACAAGCTCTCCATATATAGCCGACCCCGTTATGCTGCACAATGCTGACATTTATGAAGGGAATGCCAGAGATCAGCCAGGTATGAATCAGAACCCGTACACCACATACAATCCCCTGGCTGATTCCCTGGCTGTACTCTCACAATCATCCATGAATGCAAATGCAGAGAAAGGCGGTCGAGTTATACAGATGCCAACTCAACAAGGGCCTTCTGGCATGAGAGGCTTTCAAATGCAGGTAAGCTTTGGATACTTTGGATAATTCTATGTAATTTTGCTATATTTGGCCCGCCTTTTATAATTTTTCAAATGCTGGCTATTGCAATTGAAGTACGGTGTAGTCGATCTCTGTGTTTTGTTGTATGCGCTATTCCTTGAAATGCATCGTACACAAATTTTTTTAGCATGTTCTGCAAGTTCACTAATGGCTGAAAAATATTTATCGCATGGCAGTGGGATATTACCGAGTGTGCCCTTGTTTTAAAATGTATCTCCTGTTTAGAGGGTTCTTCCTTTATAATTGGGGGGTGGGGTGGGGTGAGCCTGAGGTGTTTTATTTTTGTAGAATGTTTTTTTCAATACTACAATAACAACTCTTTTCTTTTTAAATGTTTTACCAGATTTTTTTCCTCAGTGGTACAAGGGGGGTCACAAAATTTTTTTTTAAAAGACTACGAAATGATTTTTCTTTTTAATCTCTGACAAGCACAAAGATAATGTGATGTAGAAGTTAATGAAGGGGGGAAACATTTTGCAGACGAGGAACATCCTCATCTTTAGTAACAGCTGCTTGTTTTTACCTCAAAATTTTAATACATGTAATGTTTTTTATATTGACTTTGAATAACAATTTTTTTTCCAGGGCATCCCAAAACCAGATAGTCCTCCAACAGTGCTATCAGATCCAAGGTAAGTGTGATGATTAGTAGATTTCCCATTAGTAATTTTGCTTTGGTAAAAATCATAAAACCTGGGATAACTTTTAGCATGTTCCATAGAACTACCAGGCAGCTTGATCACAAACTATCTCTGTGCATCAGCTATGCATTTTGGTTAAGTGTAATTTAGCCTAATTTGAGTACATCACTATAGACACAATGATATAATAAGAACAAATGGTTTTTAAGCTGTATTAAAATTTCTGAGCTGCCCGGTATCACTTCCATATTATATCTGCCCATAGATTTTTAGGGTAATTGTACCATGTTTTACTTTAATTCATCACAATGAGATGATTGGTACCATATTACAAATATCCTGGGCCATGCAGCATTTGTAGTTTTACTTATGATTGCAAACACTTGGCAATTTCTTTTTTTTGTCAAAGCATAGTTTGTCACATATTTGACTGGTTTTTTTACAAAGGCTATTTTCTTTAATTTCATCTTTAGTAGCGTATTATTCTTGTGTGTGATCTCGTTGATAATATGTTTTTGTTTCATTTTAGAGAATCGCTGTTCTTAGATGAAAAAGATGACAAAATACATCCTTCAAACACATACTCCCTGTTCAAACAAACGCCTTGGGCTGTACCTTTGAACAGACGAGGAGTTGCAGGTGTGTGTGAACATAAAATATTTGCTTTGAAGGTTTGATGATATATTGAGTCATCTTCATCCCCTAGAAGGTGAGAATTGCGACAGCAATTCGCAGCTTGTAGTGGATGAAGATGACATCACAATATTTGCTTTGAAGGTTTGATGATATATTGAAATGAGGGTGATTCTAAATTTCAATTCTTACATCAATCTCTTTTCTGTTGTAATGTGATTTACGTTTTTTGGCTGATAAATTTGTTTTTATGCCCGGCCCGTAGGGGAAAGGGGATTTTAGTCGTGTCAGGATTCTGTCCGGCTTCACGTTTTGTGTTTTGTGGGCGCAAAAAACTCAAAAACTGCTGGTCAATTTTTTTTGAAATTTTAACATGACATTCCTAGCAACATGGAGATGTGCAAGTGATTTTTTAGAGATGCTACCAAAATTCGAAATTGCCGCCAGAGCTCAACTCTGAGACTTAAAATCATTTCACTATCACATTCCCCATGATATGGAGATGTGCAGGTGACTTTCTTAAGTGTGATGATTAGTAGATTTTCCATTAGTAATTACATTTTGAATGCTATTTGGATGACCTAAGGTTCAGGTCTCTAAAAATCATTAACCAGTGATATTTAGGAAATAAAATAAGATTTAATTTAAGTCATTAGGTCCTTACAATTGATTGTTCAATCCTTAAAGGCTATTAATCGTGAGCCGGCTATCAAGGCACCCCACTTCAGGGCCTAGTTATCTGAACCAAAGAAGCAAATGTTATCTGACATGGATCTGTATAGTTATACTGAAATTCAAAATGACCGCGATAGATCAATTTTTATTCTTTGGGGGGGGGGGTGCAAAAACGCAAAAAAGTGTTCAGTCAATTTTTTTTAAATTTAAACATCACATTCCTAGCAACATGGGGATGTGCAAGTAATTTTTAAAAGATATTACAGAAATTCAAAATGGCCGCCAGAGGTCAACTCAAAATTTTTTTGTGGGGGCAAAAACTTAAACTTAGTCAGAAATTATTCAAATTGTACCATCACATTAGCCACGATATGGAGATGTGCAGGTGACTTTTTTCAAAGTTTTACGAAAATTCAAAATAGCCGCCATAGATGAACTTATATTTTTTTTGTGGGTGGAAAAACTGAAAGTAATAATTCACATTGTAAAATCACATTACCCACCATCTGGAAATGTGATTTTACTGAAATTTAAAATGGCTACCACAAATCGACTTTTTAAATATTTGTGACCGCTGTGGCGGGGGATGATGTAGGACTTCAGGCCTCTTGTTTTTATATATTCTAAATGCTTTTTTGATGTTATGTAATAGAATGAGGTTATCCATTTTGAATGCTATTTGGATGACCTAAGGTTCAGGTCCCTAAAAATCATTAACCAGTGATATTTAGGAAATAAAATAAGATTTAATTTAAGTCATTAAGTCATTACAATTTATTGTTCAATCCTTAAAGGCTATTAATCGTGAGCCGGCTATCAATGCACCCCACTTCAGGGCCTAGTTGTCTGAACCAAAGAAGCAAATGTTATCTGACATGGATCTGTATAGTTATACTGTTTGCTGAAAAAAAGTCATTAAACTTTAAGTAAGAAATGTCAGTATCAAACCTTGTAAGAGTAGACTTGCAGGAACTTTGTGACGACATTTTTGGCGTTTTTATTCTGCAAAAATATATAATGTCTAGAAAACCTAATTACATAATTATGTGATATTGTCTATTCCAGAATCCAGTGAGGAGAATGCATTATCGTTTGTTGGTGGCACTGACAGATACAGCTGTGATGGTTTACCAGAGACCTCTATGAATAAACAGGCTCCAGGTCAGGTCAGCCCATACAGGAATCAGACTACACCAACCGCAAGTGGCTGGAACAGTCCGGACATCGGCCCAAAGCCTACCACACAGAAGGTGTCACCAAGTAGCATGCAGGTTAGAGATTAGCTGATTACTTGAATGAGATGTAGTATATAACACATACAGGCTATTTGTTTATATGATCCCACAATAGCTATCATGAAGACACACAAATTTGATCGGAGAGTACGTACCTCCTAAAACAAAATTATTAGCTTTCGTCGTCACCAATGGTTTAAAAGAGGGAGCTTTGGAATCAGGCTCTGTCCATCCCATAATTTCTTGCGCATACATTGTATAACTTTTGAAGAAATCAACGTAGGATGACAATAATTAGTGAGTGGGTCAAAAATGGTAAAAATGGTATAAATTGAGGATATTAGATAAAAAGACCTCCAAAGTACAGTGTACATGTAATACATTTTTTTAGGTTTGTGCAAGGAGCAGGTTGATTTGTTATCAGGTTATTTAATACATAACATGTATTTTAGAGACACAAGGGCCATTGATTTTTTTAAAATAAAAGACACTTGCAAGGTGTTGTGATTGCAAAAACAAATTGGTGTTGTCTTATGTAATATTTATTACACAATGTAGGCTATTCTGCTGAATGTCATCAAGTGATGATTTATACAGCTGTATGTGTGTGTTTTTCTCAGGGTCTGTGGTCTTCTGGACCGTCACCACTGGAGCGCCTGCTGGAGCAGCAGAAAATACAGCGTCAGACAGACCCTCACTGAGCTACTGCAGCATATCTCAGGTTACGCTGACAACTTCTAATCAGAATATGCTGTAGCAGCCAAGGTGATCGCACACGGTATGCAGATAGAGCAGGTCTGGCACGTTAAATAATCGGTCAAGTGGTCAACCATACTGCTTCTCTGTACGACATAAAAAACGGTGCACTATGATATCAAAACAACGGACGCTACGTAAAGCTATGCCGTTATATGGATGCGGACACAGAATGTTTTGCCAACATCGTATCAACATAAGTGATGTTGATATAGTATTGACAAAACATGTGTGTTCACAGTGTGTGTTGACGATTCGCATCCCTGTCAAATGTACTGTACAGTGACCCAAGAGGGGTGTATGATATCGTGATAATATGGTGGAAATGGTTAGTGAACATACAGCTTTCCTTAATTGCGGGCTTACTGTATTATTCTGCATTGAACTGGAATCATAATAGGGGACAACATAACTTCCAAAACTGGGTGGCGTAAAGGATGGAGAATGAAGTTTCTTTGTTTTATCCCGCCATTGCCATCGTGTCTATTGTCTTACCTTAAAAGCATATTCCGAAATTTGGTTGCACTATTTTGCAGTTTGTAGCAATGTACACAGGGGAGATCAATTGACATCGTCATGGAATTGGTTAATTTGATTCCCTTATATATAGACAAGATTTAAGTCTTTGCTTGTGGATAAACTGTAACAAATATATGGAACAAGTGAGGCTAGAGCCAATTAAACAATTCATAAACTACACTTCTCTCCTAACTACAATCTGTCAGAATATACATACCAAGTAAGCATGAAATGTTTAATCAATGTTCTAATTGTTGGCCTACCATCTGTGATATTGACCCAACTATAAAACAACATTGACTTCAATGGTATGACTTCTGGGTATGCTGGTCACTGATTAAACCCTTAAAGCGTCGGCACCGACTTTAGTCGTCAGAATCTGATGTCTGTGGACATCAAATTCTGACGACTAAAGTCGCTCCCGGCACTGTAAGAGTGGTGCACAGCGTTGCCCACAATAGTGCATCGCGACAGCATCAAGAGGCTTTAAATTCAAAAGCCTCATGGAACCGTTACATTTACATTTCAAAGCAAACAAAAATCTATACATAATGGATCACATGAGTATAAATATGTGAAATGCATGCTCAGAACATGATGGGTTTTACCATTCTTTATTCAAGTACGTTTCATCCAACATAATGTCATGCAACATACAAATGAGAAGATGGAGCTTAACTCTTACAGCGCGGGGATCGACTTTAGTCGTCAGAATCTGACTTCTGTAGACGTCAGATTCTGACGGCTAAAGTCGCTCCCCGCGCTTTAAGAGTACAAATCTTTTTAATGACCGTAGGGTCCGTAGACCCATAACATAGGTACAGTCGAACCTGATATGTGCAGCCACCCGTGAGACACAGGAAAAGTGGCCTTTTAATGCAGATTGCTGCTCATTCGAAGCTCATTTGTATACAAAATGCCATTTTGGGAATTGGCCTCCCATAGCAGGTTGTCTGCTCATAAGAGTGGCTGCTCATAGCAGGTTCTACTGTATTCAAATGAATCAGGAAGAGCTGACTAAGACATTTATGATGATTTCGAAATGAAAAAACCCTTTTGTCTCTATGAATTTGACAGAAAGAATTCAGCGCTTTAATGGTTAATCAGAAGTGAGCCAAAATAAACTGATAACTAGACACACTGAGAACTGAAGGAAGCTAGTCAATTTCCAGCCATTCTGCCTTTCTGAAATTCTCCCAGGAACATTTCCAATGGTTTCTCAGTAGATTATGCTCGCTGTAAGATAAAATTTATATGTGTTTCTGGTTTGATTTCAACAGGTGATACTTTTTGCTGCTCTTATCAGTGGTTAAAATACACCCGTGACATCAGTCTTTTGTTAAAAGAGTAGATTCGGATTTACTGTTATTTTCTACTGTTATTTTGTACTGGTCAGGTCGGGCACAATATACGGGTTCAACCATGAAACTGCATGTCTAATGTTTCATGGTTTAGCCATACTGACAAAGAAATTGAGGTTCTCTATATCAAATCTTGGAACATCTGCACATATTCTGTGTATTTTAAGTCGAAGATAGAACTCAATTACAATAGATTCGTAGATCCGAATATACTCGGCGCTTCAGGTCTCGTACATTCGGATCTACGAATCTATCGAATTTCTCCTTGACATATTACTCAAGTGTTTACAACTGATTTTTTGTTAAATTAATCACTTAAATTTGAAGATGCAGTTGCTAACATTTTCTTCGAGTAAATATTGTTTTGCAATAAGATTAAATTCCCTGGCACCATACAATACATCCAATATATTTATCATTTTCATTGCCTTTGATAGACACTATGGTTATTTGAAAATGTGATAAACATTTATTTATTATATCTATTCGCTTCAGACATAAGTAACATACTATTATACTATATTATATCTTTAAGTTTGGTTAGTATACGTTTTTTATTTCCCAATGTGCATTACAGTAATAACGGGCTGATGAAGTTTGGGCTAATACCAAGTTGAGAATCCTGCGTTATTCCTTTCCAGGCTTGAATCAAACACGTATTTAAGATGGATGTTGCTGGATGTGTGCGTTAGTGGGTTATTGGATTATAGGGTTGATGATTTGGCTGGAGCATGTATTAATTGAGATGTTCTGACTATTGTGATGAACACCCTAATCACAGATAGGATATGTTTACCCAGCAAGCCTGAAACATCCAGCCTATGTTACTTATGGTTGGGCCAGCGTCGTAGATCATTGGCCAACTTTAAAGCAGCATTGACTCAACATTCGTGCACTGCTTTCTGGGTATATCTGGTACCGGTGGACTATTACATAATTTTGCAGAACGAAAGTCGGCTTAACTCTTTAACCGCCAAATAATTCAGTCTGAGTTTTCACCCACTTGAAGTTGTGTCTCGCTGACGCGATCCACAACACAAGTGAAAATTATTCAAATTTGACAAAATGGAGACAAACTGTTTCCAAATATTGCTGATTGATATCACCTTTTATCCTTAATATGTTTAAAAGGTGGTACTTAAATGTACTAATAAAAAATGAAAACCGAATATATGCGGCACGGGTGGTTAAAGGGTTAAACAGATTAACACTACTCTGCTAAAATCCCTTTAAAATGAAAGGAAGCCTAAGCATTCACCTTTTTTCTATATATTTAGTCGCCCAGATCTCATCCAGTAAAGTAAGGAATGACTGAATTTATGAAAAGTAAATGGGTTAAACTGACCTAGTGATGTTGCAAAGGTAAAAAAATTTCAAACATTAAAAAAAAAACTGGAAGTGGGTGGGTGGGTCCAGGGCCATTTTGGATAGAAAATAGACAATTGGAAAACCAAGATAAAAAATAGAAATCTTTGATGATTATTAGTTTCCAAAAAAAAAATTGGATAGGGGTTGAGTGGGTGGGGTGAGCTCTATCCAAAATTTGTTTGAATGTCTGGAATTTTTCAGCTTTGCAAGGCCCCTTAACACATTCCTATCAGCAGAAGTAATGTAAGGCATTTAACTGACTTTAGAAATCATACCGATGAATATAATCTAATGTCGTACGGGGCTGTTGTAGGCTATATTTAGTCAACTCTTTATAATTCTGAACTAAGTTTATTATATCTGTCTCGGTCTACAGTGTGTACAACAGTGATTCAGTTTTAGAATGCTGGTACCGCATTGTAAAACGTGAAGGTCATTAGAATAAATATTCGAAGTCTGTTCATAATGTACCTTTTAAGCCGACTTCAACAATTTACTTATCTTGCTTATATCCAGTTGATATGTCGAAATTTAAATGACGAAAGCAGGCTTGAACATTACATTTAGGTTGAGTTTCAAATGAGAAATCGATATTTGTGGAATATCAGTTTGGTCTGATTTTCATTCTAGAGGGAGGATGCATATATTGAGGTGATGGTCATTGAAATATTTCATTACAATAAGATTTGTATTTCTGTGCTCTAGTGGTTAGCAGGAATGATAATATTCCACGGATTTACGATTTTTTTGTCATCCGAGGATCCGCAGTTTCTCCCATTTTTGTCATGATTTTCTCCATGAGCTGTTACCATCCCTAGGTTACGATTGGGTAGCAATAGGTCATGAATCAAAATTATTCGGAATAGGTCTATACAGTGACATACAGGAGAGGGGGACTCGACAATTGTAGAACAGTAGATCATCTTTCTCAATGGACAAAACTCAGCAATGCTTTTTCTGGCAGAATGTGATACACTGCTAATAGTATCAGGATTATAGTCGTTGTGTATAATGTGTGCAAGAGAGATTGACAGAATATCTTTCAAAAAAGAATTATCTCTTCTCTGCCATTCCTAAACTTAGCGCACGTTATCGGTGGTTATGAGTTGATGAATTTTAAAATTCTAATTTCAATCCTATAAAAATTTGAATCGATCAATTCAGATTACTCAAATTTTTTGACCATTTGATTTAGTAACTCGCTGTCTCGACCCAAAACTTCAATTTTATCAAAAATTTGTGAGAGACTATGGTAAAATTGAATACACACTTCACCTAGGAATTTCTTATTATAGTCTTTATAAAAAAGGATATAATAAACGAGGATTAAAAACTAGTATTGACATAATGACTTTCTCAGGAATGGCTTTACAAGCGCCACAGAATGTGAAAAAGGCTCAACATTAATATTTTGACTATTTGGTGTCGACTTCTATCTTCGACTTGTGTATCTTGAGCCTCTTTTACTATTTCTTAGTTAAAAAATGTTATACTTCTAAATTGACACTTTGCATGGAACATTATGTGTGTTTCCTTCTACTACGCCATAGGTGATTAATACATGATTTTTTTTGCATCGGCTTCAACATTTTCGGGTGGGCATAATAGCATGTGAAATAATGTTTATGTGTGCTACTCAAATTTGTCCTACATGTTGCTAATAACCAGTTCTCGGACAAGAAGGGCTTAAAAAAATAAAAATGGCTATTTATCGCACCAAATGCCCTATTTTTCACAATTTATCAAAATTTGCATTGTTAATTTTACAAGTTCAATAATAGCTATGGGCTATTATTGAGTGTGTTCTTGTTTCATATCGAATTGCTAATATTTTTTCCTAAATTCTAATAAAAAAAAAATGTTTTTAAAGTGATAGTCCAATGTGCATCAGGTTATCAGGTTATGAGTATTCCCAGTACGCAGCACATGGGTGACCGCAGCCAATCACAGACTCAGATAGACTTGTTCATGTTTATAGGTATTCACTAGGTGACGCTTGTTTAGAGTTGAATGGATTAATAATAATAATACAATGCCTTTATTCCGATAAAATACTCACATTGTGAGGAAATGTGGGAGACATCTTATTCATCATTGTATCTCACCATACAATGTGGGAGGTGTGGGAGACATGCTAATTCACCATTGTGTCTCGCTGGAATATTTGTAAATGGCCACAGTTCTGCTACTTTGAGGCAACTTGATAATATTTATGCGTATATTCTATTGATAAATACATTCCTGTTTTGACATTGTAGAAGGAACCCCTCTGTCCCACACCCATGCTGCAACTGAAGGGTGATCTCCCCCCATGTAGCACTAACCTGTAGGCCCCTATACAACTCTAGTATTATATAATGTAGGTTGAGTTACAGATAAACACAAAAGGGTATACCAAACAGAAACCAGACATTGATTCAAAGTTGATTTTATGCTGATCGAGTGTTGTAGACTGTGCCTCAACAATAAATAGTGTCATCGTCTCATGTTTGTGCGGTTCTCGTCACTGCTGGATTCTCATGTCTGTAGGGTTCTCGTGTCTGTGCGGTTTTCATGTCTGCTGGGTTCTCATATCTGCTGGGTTATCGTTTCTGCTGGGTTTTCATCTCTGCTGGATTCTCGCATCTGCTGGGTTCTTGTTTCTGCTGGGTTTTCATCTCTGTCTGGGTTCCCATTCTGCTGGGTTTTCATTTTTGCTGGGTTCTCGTTCTGCTGGGTTTTCATCTCTGCTGGGTTCTCGTTCTGCTGGGTTCTCGCTTCTGCTGGGTTCTCGTTCTGTTGGGTTCTCGTTTCTGCTGGGTTCTTGTTCTGCTGGGTTCTCGCATCTGCTGGGTTCTCACATCTGCTGGGTTCTTGTTTCTGCTGGGTTCTCGTTCTGCTGGGTTCTCGCATCTGCTGGATTCTCGCATCTGCTGGGTTCTCACAACTGCTGGGTTCTCGCATCTGCTGGGTTCTCACAACTGCTGGGTTCTCGTTCTGCTGGGTTCTCGTTCTGCTGGATTCTCGTTCTGCTGGGTTTTCATGTCTGCTGGATTCTCGCATCTGCTGGATTCTCAAATCTGCTGGGTTCTCACATCTGCTGGGTTCTCACATCTGCTGGGTTTTCATCTTTGCTGGGTTCTCGTTCTGCTGGGTTTTCATGTCTGCTGGGTTCTCGTTCTGCTTGGTTCTCGTGTCTGCTGAGTTGATTTGAGGAATTTGTGTTGGTTTTCATCCCTCTTAATCCTTCAACCATCAGTTTCGTGTTAACCCTTTACCCACCAATTTAATTTAAATTTTCAACCACTTGAAGCTACAACAACCCACAACTTCAAGTGAAAATTACTCATATTCGTTTACTTTGAGACCAAACATTTACAAAGTATTTCATACCCAACCATTTTAAACCGATTAGGCCTATATTCAAGCTCAGCGCCTGGAGGGTTATGGCCCTGTCGCACTTGGCCCGGTAAGCCCGACTGACAAGGAACGGACAGCATCTGTTGGTGCTTGTCATTGTTCCATTTATGCTCCCCTATTTATCTGGCAAATATGCTTCATGTTCTGTGATTATTATTGCGTAATTACATCTGTCAGAAGTTGGTTGTGTCCATGTGGCCTATACCGTATTTATTCTAATAAGCGCCCATATTCCAATAAATGCACCCCCCCCCCCTGATTTAAAAATAAAACCATGATCGTGTACACTATGGTCCCTAAAAAACTACTCTAATAAGCTCCAATCCCCCCCCCCCCCCTTCCCCTGTATCTCGGTGGGGGAGATTCTAATTAGCGCCTGGGCGTTTATTAGAATAAATACGGTATGTCCTGAATGTATGTGTTCCTTATTCTTCTGTATGGGCTTAGTCCGGTGATGTTCGTAGCTCAATTTGGCCAAGTGTGACATGGCTATTTAGAACGGGAGGAGCCTAGAGATGTAGGCCACATGTCAAGGGTAGAGAACCATGTTTCTCAGCTTCTAATCTTCAATATTTTTGAGTGTAGGGCCTACTGATTGTCTGTGCTTCTCTCATGGCCAGTCCGGTGCGTAATGGGAAGGTGACTATTCTACAGTCTGTTATTACCCAGAGAAAAATAGATAACGATAGTGTTATTATGAGACCCATAGTAAACTGTACTGTAGATCTAATAATTTCGCGTTTGAGATTTTCGCGAATTTGTGATTTTGTGACTTCACACGAAGAGTAGTATTCGCGAATTATCAATTTTGATAATAGGTAGCATTATTATAATAATAATTTTGAAATATTCTTGAATTCGCAAATTTGTCTTCCTCGCGAATATTACCAGATCTACAGTATTTATAGAGGCAACTATACTGCAACATTACTAAGAATGCATGGTATTTCAGAAATGATGCTTTGTGGTAACGTTCGTGCAACATTATTTTGTTATTAGATGGGAATGCAATGTTTCTTCCAATAAAGCAGATATCCCTCTAAATAAACCACAGTAGACCTACGTATTTTTGCTGCATAGAAGATGGGGATGACATACATTCCCATCTCGGGTGCAATAAATATATACTTTATTTTCATCTCGCACCACAGTAGGCCAATTTGGGTTATATTACGTTCAAGTTTCTTAGTACCGTAGCTCTCATATAGCAGTGAATTTGCTTGATGATAGTCTGCCTCAACCAAAACAATTGTTACTGTTGCAAACTGAATAAAACGTTTGTTGTCTATTACAGCATCTCAACATTTTGTTTTTGTTTTTTTATTGTATATTTAAAAAAATATATATTACACAGTTTATGAAGGTTCTAATAGTTCAAGATGACCAGCGTGGGTCATTAAGTCTCCACCCACTATAGTGGGTGGTGGGGGAGACTTATTGTTTTTGCCGAGTCCGCCCGCCGCCGCATTTTGTTTCTCCTCTCACCTGAAAACCCCTATTTGTTTCATGTTTGGTTCAAAGAAAAGACTTTACCCTGGACATGAGCTGAAAAGCTATTTTAGCAGATATTTCTGTTTTGCACATTTTAGCTATCATCAAAATTTGGTAATATAGCCATACACCCCTACTCGGATTTTTTCTAAATATTTCCAGTATGCATATTGGCCCTAGAAAATTAGCCCTGTAATTTTGGCGTTTTTCAGCTTCTTCAACAAAATCCAAGATGGCCGCCAAAATCCCATGTCGCCCTCTGGAGCTTGAACCACTTTATGGATTTGTTTCATGTTTGGTTTAATGGGAAGACCCTACTCTGCAGATGTGCTGATTAGTTTTCGGTGTGATTCCGATAATAAAAACTTTTTTATGTTTAAGAATTTTTGCAGATATTTCAGTTTTGTTCATTTTGGCTATCTTCAAAATTTGTTAATTAAGCTATACATCCCTACTCAGATTATTTCTAAGTATTTGCAGTATGCATGTTGACCCTAAAGAATTTGCCCGATAATTTTTTTTGCTGTTTTTCAGCAAAATCCAAGATGGCCACCAAAATCCTATGTCGCTCTCTAGAGCTTGAACCTCTACCTGGATTTGTTTTATGTTTGGTTTAAAAAAAAGAATTTATCCTGCACATGTCCTGATTAGTTTTTGGTGTGATTCCGATAACAAAAACTTGGATTTTTTTCGTTTCATATTATTAGCAGATATTTCAGTTTTGTTCATTTTGGCTATCATCAAAATTTGTCATTATAGCAATACACCCCTCCTCGGATTATTTCTAAATATTGGCAATATGCATACTGGCCCTAGGGAATTTGCCCAGTAATTTTTTTTTTTGCGTTTTTCAGCTTCTTCAACAAAATCCAAGATTGCAGCCAAAATCCTATGTCACTTTCTAGAGCTTGAACCGCTTCATGGATTTGTTTCATGTTTGGTTCAAAGGAATACCCCTACCCTGGATGTAGGCTGATTAGTTTTTTGTGTGATTATAAAAAAAAGTCTCATTTTTTAGGATTTTAGCTGATATTTAAGTTTTGCTCATTTTGGCAAGTATCGGAATTTGGTAATATATGGTTACACAGCGCAAATTTTATCTTCTGTGTATGGCCCTGAGAAAATAGTCAGGAGAAGTTTGTTTTTCATTTTTTCAACAAAATTCAAGATGGCCCACGAATCACATGTTGAACTTGAACTGCTTCACCGATTTGTTCCAAGGAAGCAACTTACCCTGGCCATATGTTGATTAGATTTTGGTGTGATCCAGCTGACATCACATTTTCACGTTGTTTACATACAAATTTGGTGACAGTACTGTATTTATAATTAATGTAGGGCCTACTATGTGGGGCGGGTGGAGACGCAAGCTCTCCGTCAAATCTAGTTTTAATCATGCTCGTTGGTGGAACCAGGTAGTTGTTTCTGCCCCCCCCCCCCCCCCTCTCAGCTTTACACGACTTTGCCTGGTAAGCCCGGCCAATTTCATTTATGGCCGGGTATTGGCCAAGGTTCTTAGTCACGTGACCATCATTGCCTGTGCTATTGAGGCCAGAGAATAATTTTCTGGGTCAAGTCATAGGAAATGCGTCAGAGAGGAAATACAATACTGTGAACAACTCTTCATCCGGGGACGTGATCTTTCAAAAATGCCTGAATTCGGGGATTACCCTATTTCCATCTAAAAATAGCAACAAGTCACAAACATTCGCCACTGGGGCATACCAGAGGCTACATGAACCTCGGCCACGCCGCGTAGTGTAGCTCTGGGAACCAGAGTATACACGACTCTGTTTAGACATAATTCGAGGGATGTATCAACAGCACAATACTGTCCTTTGCATCGCTTTTGGAAATATGATTCAGGCTGTAGAGCATGGCCAGGCAGTTGCGCATATCGTATCCCCGCGCATAAACGTGCATGCACTTATAAGTGAAAATCGCATGTTTTAAGGATGTTTTAAAATTGTTTTATGTTCGAATATAAGTGCATGCACTTGTTTTTTGAAAACTAAGTGCACCCCTCTAAATAGGAATGTCGCCACATCTGAAACGTCAAGAAGAAATTAGTCTATTAAATCACATTATAAGAATCACCCCCGTAGCACCCGCTCCCAATTTGCCGGTTATTGTTACAACGCCAAAATTATTAAAATAGACCTTGCACTCATCTGAACAGATTCTTGTGGAGTACTAATCCGCGAAGAAAAAATAATGTACAAAATGTTTCACCGCAGTTCTCAAAGGGTGGGAGAGTGGGGAGGCGTCATGTCAGTGGGGAGGGACTGCGTGGCTGGACAAGTCTTTAAAGGTGTAGTCAACTGTTAAAATTCAATGGACAAGGGTCCCCCAGAAGTCAATAGTGCCCGTGGGTAGGTCAAGTCCCTATTCCATAATAATACTAATATGCGTTTCATACTCAAAGCCTCATTAAGAGCAAGTTCTCAAATCACAGCAAGTTCATATATACTTGAGCGACATCTATGAGTTTATAATTCAAAGCTCTTGGCCCTTACCCCTACTTGGTCGCTTGCTTGCAAACAAACTGACTGTATTACTGCGGGGATGTTGAAACTGCTTGACCCAAGCTTGTATTGACATGCCCAGTAAACACAAAACATTTGTATGACTTTATGCAATGTTGGACCAGCGTCGAAGACGTTGGGCCGACGTTGTATAAATGTTATACAAATGTCTTGTGTTTGCTGGGCAGAACTTTCTCTCAAACATTGTACATTTATTTAATGTTGGTTCAATGTTGGGCCAGCGTCGCAGACGTTGGCCTAGCATTAAAACAGCACTGGATCAGTGTCCCGTTTAAGTAGTATCTTGTAATCAGTTCAGTGGCTATATTAATGCCGTCAATCTGTACTCAATAGGCTACTGTTGGCCTACACTTGACCGTCCCAGGCATGCGCGTTTTGCAGTTGAATCATTTTTTAATCGCATTGAATGGGAACGTTATGTTTTTATAACAATGATCACGTCTTGGGACAGAGTTGTGGACGCCACGGTTGACGATAGTTGTGAGGATGCAAACATGTACTATATGGAATGATGGCTGGCAACTAGACTTATATTTATAATTATAATAAATGCAAATATTTTGTTGTTTTCTTGATATAAGTTTATATAATGCATATATCGATGCTGATATGGTGTATTAATAATGTTATACATACCATACATGTCGTTACAAAACAAATAAGATTATAATTTTGCATTTTTATGTCAAAATATTCATCATTTGTTTATTATGACGGTCATTTCATGTTCGAATATAAGTGCATGTATATTTCTTAAAATATTTTTTATGTTCGAATATAAGTGCATGCACCTGTTTTCTAAAAATAAGTGCATCTTCAAATATAAGTGCATGCACGTTTATGCGCGGGGATACGGTACGTAGACTAGCCCTATGATACTTCGAAGGAACTAGTATATTAATTTAGTGGTATGGCTTGCTTAAATCTACTGCGTTCACATATTATCACTCCTTTGTTAGGCTTCAGCCACAATTTGATCCAGAACCTAGTATTGTCATATTGTGTCATAAACCCCAAAAAATAAAAGGTTCTCTGATATCTCTTGAGTAGGAGTGTATAAAATCCCAAACGCGTGTAAAATCCAAGATGGCCGCCATTTCGCCAATTCCGGAAAACGTAAATTTGCTAATATCTTATATGGTCGTGTAATAGATGATCTGAATGGTTTAAAATGAATTGTAGTATGTATTACAAAGTCATGATGACATTTTTTATTCAAATCTTGGAAAATTTATTGCAAAAACATACATCACTAATGATTCATTAGTCCGCTTCAACATTAGATTAGTGCATCATAAATCAAACGGTAGACCTACTGTGATATAATTTCACGGTTTCTGATGCATTATAATAAATTATCTAAACAAATATTTAAGGAAGCATGCATATCTATAGGCTACAGTTAGGCATTTATATACGCTACATTTCTGTTAACTGTAAGATATAATTTGAAAAATCTAAAAATGAGACTAATAACTCTATCCCCGTACCAGATTATTTAATCACTGCTACTATTTATCTAATTCTGTGTTTACCAATGTGTTTACCGAGCTAGCTAATACAATAAAGTATGGGTGGAGGGGGTCTTATATAGCCAGTAGCCACCCAATAGGGTTTTCGATGACGTCACACAGAATGAGAAAAATGTTGAGCACATGACCGACCAGTCCAGGCCAGTTTTGAGACAGGAGCACCGTCTTCAACAACCAGTTTTGCACCACATGACACCTCATGTTGTACATAATCAGGTGCATCTGGTATGTGCAGATTCAGCTGATGATATAGTATCATTTTTTAAATACATTCGCAGCACCAATCTGTGGCCTGTAATGAGTTGTCCAACCATTCTTGCATAGCAAATCAAAGATATGCGTGATATTTCGGAAGTGGGAAATAAATTTACAAGTTTAGATGATGCAATAGATGAGGATTCCTATTTTTTTATTAATCATTTGCAAATGCGATGGGAATCTCAAGTTGGCAAGTGACATATGTATACATGTCTCTTTTGCGTCATATAGTTACAATGCAAACATTTGTGTAGCTTAATTCATTTTCCTTGAAAGTATCAAAGATAAGGCTTTTATTTATCAACTTTATTTATGGCCCACACTACGTTATATCGCAGCCTGTAAAATGCATGTGAAGCAACAAAATAGTCCCTAACACTTGGATGACAAAGCCTCTCTGATAGAGTATGTGCTCTAAGTGGTATTGTTCACATATTGCATAAGATACTCTATTAATCTGTATCTTTCCCCGTCAGAATAATTGGACAATCAGATTTTTCAGCTGGCTCGCTAGCTGAGTTACAAATTAGGAAATCTGCGTCTGCTTTGTTTCATCAGCATGTTATATCGTTACGCGTTAAAGAGAGCAGAGATAAATCTAGCTTTTTTTGTGGTTGCCAAGAAAAGAAGGTTGGCTACAAGTCTACGGTATTTAAGGTTCAAAGAAAATATATGGAGTTACATGCTGCAACGAAACTGCTCTGCGAACAGTGGACAGAGCGGTCACCATATATAGCCATCAAACCTCACAATGGCTTCATTTCTTTTATTAGTAACTGTTGTTGGCTACATAAGAAACATAATCATTTATGACATTGATCGTTATATGTACAGTCACATTACATTGTGTATCAGGTGTCCTCTATCAACAACATGGAGAGCATCATGAAACTCACTGGCATGTACAGGGCTGACGAAGGATTTCCGGGCATTTGCAATTTAAGAGTGGGGAGGCCTTATAGGCTAGCCTTTCGCCAACAAAATTAAATAAAATAGCAGAAAAGAACATACCAAAAACCTCGACAGCTCCACAAACACCTTATAAACCCCGATTTCATGAAAATTGCAGTAATTAGGCAATTGAGAAAATGGAAAAATCCTGAAGTAGAAAAAAAATCCGATAAGATAAAACATTGACGTATATAAAAAAGGATTTCGCTAAGGCCCGCTGTATAGGCTATCGTTATTGAAGCCAAGCGTCAATCCTTGGGAGAATAGTACGTCTCCACACTAAAAGCAAATTACATCAGTATATCAAACATGGCAACTGATACGGAGAATCAGTGACAGGAAAGATAAGATGAGCCCTTATTATAGAGAATACAGACTCGGCAAAGTTGAGCCTCCGATACTATATATGAAACTAAAAACTAACCCTGACAACCCAGCACACTTGTACTACATGAAACTCAAAGCTAATCCTGACAGCCCAGCGCACTCGTGTGTTGTAAACCCCGAGTTCCAGAGATTGCTCTGAAGCAAGCCAGCGGCTGTATCTACTTTGCCATGGTTTCTTCAACAGCCAAGTATACTTTTTCGGCCTATATGATTTCAGGGAGGGAGACACTTCTCCCCTTATCTTCCAGAGCATGTTAGTTACTAGAGTTATTTTGTAGAAGAAGGTATATATAAGCGGACCAAAAGAAGACAACTGGACAGGCATGCCCTTTGTCTGTGATCATCATGAATTTATTTTCGCATCATAAATGAGGCCTCAATCTGCTCCGCAGAGCTACTAGCCATTGAATCGCCAGTAGAGTATATAGTATATGGTAAAGTAGCGGAACTACATCTATGATCATCACTAAATTCAATTTCATCATTGCTGGCTCTTAAAAGTCAAGAGCTTCACAACCGTATTGTATCCAGTATATTATATATGTAGGCCTACGTTATCATTACTCGCATAGACACAAGGGCTGGGTACAAAGCCATATTACGATACATGACAATGAGCGGGCTAGATGTTCTGGCCAAGGCCGCCCTGTATAAGACAAAAGAGTTTTACTATATATTGTATAATGATTTTAAGTACAACGTACATCTCTGTGTACAAATGTACTTCGACGACATTTTACCAGTTGAATGGAATATCAATGTCACCAGCAAGGTGTTTGAGGTACAACCAACCATTAAGCTGTCAAGATTCCCCAATACAATGCAGTAAAGATGATAACTTTTGAAAGTGACATGACCTTTATCTGTTTAAAAATGTCCAATATTACAATATTTGTGATTACAATTATAGTCATCTTTGTCTCTTATTTTCGTAAATGCGAGGTACTCTTCACGGCTGTGTCCGTCACATTATGCACATGTATAAGGGTGTGTGTATGAGTTTGGGGGTTGGACTGTTGGGATTAAAAGTTTGGATAATGAGACTGGAGGAAGGTGGATATACGCTGCTGTCAAAGGTCTTAGATTCCTTGTGAGTATAGGGATGGATCTGCTAAATAATAGGCATACTACATTTTTTTTGGTAAATCGTTGAAAGGGTTAAAGGCAATATGTTATCCTCATGTGTAGGCTTGCACATAAGTCTGAGTCAGTGGGGGATGAATGGTTTTATATATAAGTTAAAATCAAAAAAATACTACTGATAGGCATGATCAAGAGAGGCATTGCGCCGCAACAGCTAAAAGTCAATTGAACCCTGATGGTTATAGACGGGTTGCATCTCTAACACTTCGTTCCGAGAAAGGTAGCTGGATGTTGTTCATTGACGCGAGAAACAAAATGGCGACCGTTTATAGGCCCACAAATCATACCAGCCAGGCTGGGACCGGAAACCTCGCCAGCTACATGATGGTGGGCTATATCATGGTCTATGACGCTGGCCCAACGGTAAACCAACGTTGGGCCGACGTTAATGTTTGCTGGGTGGCGCCCACAGCTTGCAGCAAATAATTGGGCCTATAGACAATAATAACAAAAAAAAACAAAAAAAACTGGCTGTTCAAAATTTACAAAAAAAGCAGAAGTACCAAATTGAAGTAGAGACTTAATTTTTTTGAAAAACAGGAAACGTAACAGTTCTTGAGTACAACCATTGACCAATAAACAGGAACAAACCATAACAGATACCAAAGGAAAAGCCCAAGTACTAAATGAACAATATCAGTCAGTTTTCACTAAAGAAAATAATCAATCAATCCCTCATATAAATAATCTAAACATAAACATACCTGACATAAACTTTACAACCAACGGAATTTCAAAATTACTGTCCAAACTAAATCCGCAAAAACTAATAGACCTGACAAAAACCCATTAATAGTCTTTAAAGATTATGCTAATCACATCTCCAAATTCCTGACAATTAGTTTCCAAAATTCTTACAATACCGGTGATCTTCCCCAGGATTGGCTTACAACAGATTCTATATGTCATACCAATTTTAAAAAAGAGCAAAAAAACCTAGCTTCAAATTAGGTCTACACAACTGTATCCCTTACAGCCATCACTTGCAAACTAATGGAACATACCATACACACACACATTATTGAACAATATGACTCACAAAAGATAATTCAAAATTGCCAACACGGCTTCAGAAAACAACACTAATTGCGAATCACAGCTCATTATCTCCAGAGAAAAGTTAAAACGCAGCATAGACACACCTTACACGCCCACAGAAAAAAACCAGTCCATCATACACACCTACAAAATAGACAACACACCGGTAACACCAGTTATGCACGAACCATATCTTAGCATAGAACTAGAATTAATCAGACCTCAGATGGACAACACACATGCAGAACACAACCAAAAAAGCACAGAAGACACTAAACATGCTGAAAACAAGCCTTCACAACTGTAAAATCACAAGTAGGCTATACAAAACAATAGTCAGACCTCACTGTCAACTTACTTACAGGTACTTACTTGATATGGGCCTCGAATGAGAGATTTGAATCAATAATGACCCCTACATCTTTTTCAGCTACTGATTTTTCAAGTACTACTTGTTGTGGTCCCATAGTGTATGTAAAGTCATCGATCGTTGATGTCCCAATCCTCATTTGTTTACATTTGGCCGGGTGAAAAACTAAGAGAGATGAGTCAGTCCAACTATATGCGCAGCTGATATCTTCTTGCAGTAGTTTGCAGTCATCTTTGCTATAGATGGCTTTGAACATTTTCATGTCGTCGGCAAATAGGAATAATTCAGTTTTTGCTTTTGCGGGAAGGTCGTTTATATATGTCACAAATAGTAGGGGACCAAGTACTGAGCCTTGGGGTATACCACTTATAACATCCACCCACTTGGACTGGTCTGAGTTTACTCTTACTCTCTGTTTTCTGTTGCTTAGAAATGATGTTACCCATATTCCATAACTTTCTAAGTTTTTCAGCAGTCTTCTGTGCGGGACTTTATCAAAAGCTTCCATAAAGTCACAGTTTATCACATCTATGCATCCCCCTTCGTCTAATATCTCATACCACTTGTCTATGACCGTTAGTAATTGCAGGACTGTGGATCTCCCACTTATGAATCCATACTGCCTAGCACTATAGAGCTTATTCGATTTCATATGTTTTATTATCATATCCCTGATAATTGACTCCATAATTTTGCCTACAATACTGGTCAGGTTGATCGGTCTGTAATTCCCTGGTATCTTTTTACCACCTTTTTTGTAAATGTTAGCACATTTCCATTCTAGTGGCAGTTTTCTTGTGTCTAGTGAAGTGTTTACATTTTTTGCCAGAGGTGTGGATATTGTGTTTTTCATTTCTGATAGTATCCGCGGGTGTAGGTTATCCGGCTCAGGAGATTTTGAAACTTTGTGCTGTGATAGTTTATTTTGCACAATATCCTTAGTGATTTTTGGGGCAATTATTTGTTTGTTATACCTAGTTTTCGGGGCTGGGATGTTTCCTTCTGGTTCCCTGGTGAAGACTGACGAGAAGAAATTTGAGAGGGCCTCAGCTTTATTACTATATTTTTTAAGAGTTATTTTGTTACCGTCTCCGTCATCAGCAATAAGATTAGGAATGTTGGTTTTTGTTTTCAGTTTAGATTGGGTATATGACCAGAATTTTTGGGGGTTCCCTTTTATATGTTCAACTATTTCTTTTTCATACTGTTTGTGAGCTTTCCTGGTAGAGCGTCTTACTTGATTCCTTAGTTTCTGATATTCTTTATATACTTTTTCCTTGTTTAGGGTTGTTAATTGGGTTTTTAAAATGTGCCCACAGTTTAATCTTTTTGTTAATCTTCTCCCGTATTTTTTTATCCAGGGGAGCCGGATACTGCCTTGCTTTTTTCTGATATAGTGACACTTGTGTTACCAGCAAAATTATTTTTGGTGTCTTTTGCAATTTTCTCCACTTTGTTCTCCTGTACTGAAAATTCTTCCGTCACGTCAACTTGAATATGCATCAGCCAACCTAGGATCCACACACGGCAAACGATGTGTAGCTACAACATTACAAAATATAAAACCATGCAGAAGATGGGTCCACCTATCCCACCCTATTCACAAATACCCCTCAGAACTACACGCCACACCTCAAACATAAACAAAAAACAGCTACAGATACAGACAACTCAGTACATCAACAGACACATACAAATACAGTTGCTTCTCCCGAACAATCACAGACTGGAATTTACTGCCACCCAGTCTGAGTGCAACTCCAACGGCGCAGGCCTTCAAGGAAGGCCTAGCCCGCCACCCCTTCTCCAGCCTGTAATTATCATGTGAACCCCGCTGTACCATAACCACTGATGCACTCTCTATCCACTGTAAATTACATTACTGCACTGCACTGCAAATGTCAGTTCTTTTTTCACTGAGTCACGTGTGACAATAAGGCCATTAGGAGGAGATCAATACAATAGCATATGGGATGGATCAAGTTATAACCTTTAGCCTAGGCTTAGGCCCTACTGTCTAGCTGAATGTTTCACTCATTCATTCAGCCAAGATTCCCCAAAACTTGAAAAATCGCTCATGTGTTAGCAAAGTTCTAAGCAAAAACTCCAAATGGGATCTAGAAAAATAAATGAAATAAACATTTCAAGGAGTGTGTACCTACTTTTGCAACCAATAGAATTAATTTTTGGCGATGCCTATTTAATACTTGTAGTGAAAAATTGTGAAACTTTCGTTGATCTATTTATTATCGCTCACCGAAGTCCGGCGAAATCTGCAGTCTACAGTCTGTCCGACAGTGGAGGATGGTCCAAAATAAAAGTTAGCTTTTCGGCATCCAGTCAGTCAATTCTCAAGCGATTTTTATGAAATTTTGTCAACCCTATTTTCTAGTCCTTTGGCATCGATCCTGAAAATTTCGTAAAAAAATATTGGATAACAGTTAGTTTAAAAGTTAGACCATTTGACATGTAGGCCTAACGACTAACGTTAGTAAATGTCCACTAGGCCTATTTTATGACGCTCCGCTATAAAATGTATATATTCCGGTTTATTCTCAGAATTGCGTTACATATCAAATGGTCTAACTTTTGAAATACTAAATGGAATTTCACGAAATTTTCAGGGTTGTTACTAAATAATCAAATAATAATGGTTGCAAAATTGTATGACAATTGGCTGAGAATTGACTGACTGGATACCAAAAAGCTAACTTTCATTTTGGACCATCCTTCACCGTCGGACAGACTTTAGTCCTAGTTCATGTAGGCCCCTAGTTAGCAAGTGCCACTCTCTACAACGTGTTACGGGTTGGCAAGCATTCCATATCTGAACCGTAAGATAGCGTGTCGCCGGCGACACGCTATCGATTTAACCCCCATTAACACCCTCGAAATACATTTGAATTGTGACCCTTTATCAGGTGGAGGCTGACCGCAGATTAACGTACGTACTTTGAAGGACGTACGTACTTCGATCTAGCTAGACCGTACGTCCATTGACGTACACCTACATTTATAATAGGGCTGCCCTTCAGCGTGAGATTGCATCGCTCCCATTTATAAATAGAAATAGCTTGACATGGGAAATCTTTCATAGAGACCTCACGCGTCGATTGATACCAAAACGAGGCTAGGCGCATGTTTATACTTCTGGCAAATTTACAAAGAAAGAGAGCCTGTGATTTTTGGCAACATTCTTCATTGTTTTTCGGTGAGTATTGTCATGAGCCAACGTTGGGGATTACTTTTTTATACAGAAAAATATGTATGCTATCGTAAGAGCCCAAATTTGTGTAGTTCCTATGTTTGAGTTTTCAACATTTTAAGATTATTTCAGGGTGGTGTACATCCGTACGTCGATTGAAGTACGGACACCAGCCATACTTTGATCGACGTACGACAGTGATAGACGCCAAACGACGTACGTACTTCAATCGAAGTATACTTTGAATGAAGTACGTACTTCAATCGAAGTACAGTATAGGCCTCTAAGCTAAGGCTAAGCCTTAAGTACAGCCAGGCCTGGTCTGCCCTACTTAGCTACTAGACTAGTAGGCCTAGCCTAGTAGGGCTAACCCAACGAACACAAAATATTTGTATAACATGTATACAACGTCGGCTCAACGCTGGTCCAACATTGTACAAAAGTAGGTTGACCGGTCCTTCCGATAATTATTGATCGCTCACACCCTAACATTGTATTTTAAATATGCCCAGCACTGGCACAGTGGCAGCACAACGCAGAACCAATACTGGTTTAATGTTGGATCACCATCTGCGACGTTGACCCAACATTACCATCATTGTTTTATGGTATGGTGTTTGCGTAGGCCTAGTGAGGAAGGTCTTTAAAATATGTTCTAGTAATATCTTACTAACGTTCAGGGCCGTCATTTGGGGGGGGGGGGGGGTCGAGAGGGTCCCCCCCCTGTGACCACAGAATCCACCATATTCCACCAATTTGCACCTAACAATAGAATAAAATTCTAGGGGGCATGCCCCCAGACCCCCTAACCTGCGTTTCCCATTCGCTCAATGCCAAATATCAATTCAAGCAGTAAATACCCCAGCAATCCAAAATTGGACCCCCCCCCCCAAAAAAAAAAAAAAATCCTGGGCACGAACCTGCTAGCTAACTATTATGTGTTATTATTTGTCAGACCCCATTCATATAGTATAGGACTATAGGCCTACTGTTGTTTCGTAGCATTATTAAAAGACTAATTTCAATAATGAGACTATGAATGTCGCTAGCCGTTATAAAAATGGGGATGTTGTTGTTAGTAGTGTCCCAAAATATTTAATCAATTTCATTTAGTTTGAAAAGTTCTCAGATGTGGCCCTGGCAGTGCAAGGGTTTATAGTTAGTAGACTAAGTAGGCCTAGATAGGGTTATAATTGAATTATCAATAAATAAATAAATATGTCAGCCTAAATTAACTTATACGTCACTGAAGTACCAGTAGACTATCAACATTTACAAATACATAATTTGACAAATTTTGTTTATATTTCAGGTAACCGCTTACCAAATCATTTGACAACATACCTTCAGACTGGAGATGAAACTCAATCCCAAGATATAAACACTAGTGTAACCCAGAAAGCAAACCGCGTCCTGTAGCATGTTTGGACACATTATAAAAGGGATTGTAGTATTACCCCCACATGCATCCACAAAAGAGAGAGAGCGAAAAAGGAGAAGAAAAAATATGTTCGACTCTCTCCTCTCTCTTTTTTGTTTTTAGAACTCTCTTTCTCACTTTCTCAGTCCTCTCTTTCTCTTCTCTCTATCTCTCTCCCCACTATCTCTTCTCTCTTTCTATCTCTCCTTACTCTCTCTCTCTCTTATACTCTCTCCTATTCTCTCTCTACCACTCTCTCTCTCCTACTCTCGTCTCTCATACTCCCTCTCTCTTACTCTCACTCCTACTATCTTTCCTACTCTCTTTTCACTCTCTCTCCACTCTCTTCATCGCATTCTCTCATCTCTTGCTCTCTCTCCTATCTTCTTCGCTTTCTCCTACGCTCACTCCTAATCTGTCTATCTCCTATTCTATCACTCCTACTCTCTCTCGCTATCTATCCTACTTTTTCCTACTCTCTCTCTCTCCCTCCTGATCTCTCTCTCTCTCCTACTCTGTCTCTCGTACTCTCTCTCCTCCTCTCCACACTCTCCTCTATTTCTCTCTCCCCCTTCACTTACTCTCTGCCCTCTCTCTCCCTCTGTGTGTCTCTGTTGTGGGTTTCTGTGGGGGTGATACTACAATCCGCTATACCGTACATTCCCTTGGAATCACTATAATATCATGCACTGATGTAGCTATTGCAATAATAAAATATTCTTGTGTCTGGAAGTCTGTTTTATGTGTGTTTATATCATCATGTAAGTTAACCACCAAGAACAAAAACGTAAAAACGAGCAGAAAAATAAATAATATCGAACAAAATGAGATATCGATAACTCAGTTGATTTTAAACCTAGGCCCTACAGCATTAAAAGAAATGTCTATCTAATTGTTATGGCAATAAATTTAATTTGGTATACAGTATATATGATATTTTGAAATTAAAAAAATGGCCTGACCACCCTAAGGGGCTGTTCAACAATTACGTGAAGCTTTTTTGAGAGATTTTTCACCCCGCTACCCCCCCACCCTCCCACCCTTCATAATGCTTTTAACGTTGTACGTGTTGACTACGGTCCGTAACACATCGCTCAACCCCCCCCCCCCCCTCTTCCATCTAGGCGTTATGTAATTATTAACCCTTATGTTGCCGGGACCGAATATATCCGTTTTCAAGCAACTTTCAGACCAATACATTCAACTCAAAATGCTAAAATGTTTTGTGATAGATGCTTAGTTAATCTATTAATTCATTTTAAAGATGTATTTGTTCATAAAAATAATTATTTTTCGACATTTGGAGCTGGAAATTGCGTTAGCAATTCCAGCTTCAAATGAATGAAAAATTGTCTGAAAAAATCGGCAACATAAGGGTTAAACGGCCCCAAACACTGGCATTGTTGATAAATAATATGATCTCAGCTGGATCTCGCCAACAATCTAAATTGTACAAGATAGACCTACAGATAATCAAGGAGATAATATTTTTCATTGTTTTTTTACGTCGATTGACGTACGATAAGTACGTCAATCGACGTACGTACTACAATCAAAGTATTAAGACTGAAAAAAATTCACAGTTCACTAAACCCCATCGACAATTTAATGTCAATATTTAATTTTACAAACATAGAAATCTTTCAAAACAAGTTACAATCGAAACTTGAATAACACTTCTCCGAAATTATATTGTAGTTGTGATTGGCAATGTTACTATTTCTGCAAAATAAGCAAAAATGATGTAGTATTTGAAAAGTACTAACTTTGAGCTATCATGTGTCCCTGGTGAAAGCACATTGGGAATTCCCCGCCAACTAGAATGGTAGGCTATCTACCATTGTGCAATTCTCAACCGGGCTAACCAATGACAGGAGGCGACACAAGCTACAGGACATGATATTTATAGGTACCCCTAAAGCCAGTTGATGACGAGAAGCGTACGTCAATGGAAGTACGGTCGACCTAGATCGAAGTACGTACGTCCTTCAAAGTACGTACGTTAATCTGCGGTCGGCCTCCACCTGTTTATGCATCCACTCACCTGATTTTGAAACATTCCATCACTTATTTATCACGTGAGAGCATTTAGAATACCCCCCTAAAAATATTTAAGCCATTTTAACCATTTGTGATGTTGTGAGTATCTTACGTTTCAGATACATGCTGCGTTCTAACCCGGAACATAGTGGAGGATCAGATCCTTCTAACTAGCGAAACCCAGTCCTGCAGAAGGTCTCACTAAAACTATAGTCAGATTCACATTAAACTCATCAACCAGGATTAATGAATTTTCGCCGATCTCTCAGTTAATTCTCAACCAATTTTCATCAAATTTCACACCCACTATTTTCCATTCATGTTGTGACTACCCTGAAAATTTCGCGGAGTTTTGGTAAGTATTTTAGAAGTTAGACCATTTGACATGTAATAAAATTCTGAGACGAAGCTAATGGTTTTCATAGAGGGCAACTTTTTAATTTATTTACTACATGTCAAATAGTCCAACTTCTTAAATACTTATCAAAACTTGCAGGGTAGTCACAACATGCATGGAAAATAGTGTGTAAAATTTCATGAAAATTGGTTGAGAATTGACTGAGAAACCGGCGAAATTCATTCACCACGGTTAATGTGAATCCGACTATAGTAAAAGTCGGACTGTCTATTCATAAATTGTTATAATCTGCTAATGGGAGTCAATCATGCCAATGGGAGCCCATCATCCCGTAAACAAGGCTGTCGATTGACAAAGAGTTACATTATAAAAAAATCACTAACAGTTAGGCTCCCAAAAAAACCCTCTGTCTCTAATCGAGGCTCTGTTTGAGTGTTTCCGATTACACTCACACTGCCTTCCCAAACAGTAGTCAGTAGTTATATTCAATAAAGTCATTTTAATGGATTTTTTTTTTTTTTTTCAGGCCTTATGTGAATTTGTGATACACTGCAATAAAAGACATATTTTTGCTCACTATTACTGGTAGAAATGAAGCCATCATTGTAGAATAAAAGAGTTATTTGTTTAGAATGGCTCTTTCATCACCTTTTCCAGGGGTTCCCATCATTAGATTTCTCGCAATTATGAAAAATGGTGCCAGCTCTCGCCTTCAATTCCATAATTATTGCAACAAATGCTTGTAGAGGTAAGTGGAACAGGCATGCTGTGGCCCTTTCTAATAATTTTTTACACATGTGCCATTTTTTTAATTTTAAAGAAAAAATGAAAAAAATGAAGATAGACTATGTCCACTGCCCTATGAGGCCTATAGCTTGGAAGGCGAGAGGATTGAAGCCCTTTTCCTTTAAAACTTTTTTGTTCCTTGAATTTTCATCAAATAATTTCAAATTCTCGTCAGTTTCGTCGATCATGTCCCCTATAGGAAATCAGTTTTGTCACTTTCGTCTCGTCAGTTTTGTTTTGTCAACTAGTACTGGAAACCAGTTTCGTTTTGTCAGTTTCGTAGACTATAGAAAGCCTCTGTAACAGTATGTCAATCTTTTTTTATTTGGTAGGTAAAGTTTGATATATAAAGAGGTCGAAATAATTTTAAAAATGATGCGAAAACGGGTGGTCGGGCAGGTTTCACACAAGCCTTGAAAACCTTTGAATAGCCTTAAATTTAAATAACAGTTTTCAAGGCCCTGAAAAGCTTTGAATTTGAAAAAAATATATCTTGAACAGCCTTGAAAAGTGATTTTTTGGTTTGAAATATTCATTGTTAAAAAAAAATTGTGGCTCATTTTTGTCAAGTTGAATAAAAAAATTCTTGTTATTTATAATATTTTGCTCGCAAGGCAGAATGAAGGTGAAAATCATATAGAAAAATAATATTTGACTATAAAAAACAAGGTTTTCATCATGACTCCCTACTTCATGTTTCGTGATAAGGCCTTGAAAAATGGCGATATTTGGCCTTGAAAAGCCTTGAATTCCATCAGCTTTTGTTTGTATGAACCATGTTGGGAGATGCCCCTCCAAACGGGAGGCTCCCGCTGAAAACGGGAGGGTTGACTGGTCTGAGTGACTATTTATACAGAGTTATAATGGCACTGAATAGGAGCCTGTCATTCAGTAAACGTATGAATAGCCACTGCCTACAAAGAATTTTGCTACAGTGTAAGGATAAATTTATATTATGAGACAATGGGCAAGCAATGACCATTGCTTCATCCTTCAAAAACCTTGCTGTCCATTTCAGTGGCTTTATCTGCTGTGAGTCCATTTAATATAATTTTTCAATTTCCCCAAAACAGTTGAAAACTGAAAAAAAATTCAATAACACCTTTTTCTGGTACAGTAGTCTTCCAAGAACTTTTGACCAATATGACTTGTATTGGTCTTTTGTACAATTGTTCAGCCAGGTTTTCTGCCACTGAAATAAAACAATTGTTCAAAATATTTGCCACTTTGAAATTATCTGATACAAATTCTTCTCCTTGAGACAAACTAATTTTGAATGAGCCATTCGTATTTTAGACTGATGTATTTTTAGACAGACCAATACCTAAATACTGCAATAGATTTCAACAAATAGATTTCCATAGCTGGGAGGATGATCATTAAAAAAGGATATTTCAGTGTTTTTTAGCTTTATTTTGTATCTAATTTTAAGTTTTACAAAAATGTTCATGATACCTTTTCTCATTTGTGAGCAATTTATCTCTCTCTTTAATCATCTCTAAAATTGTTAACCGTAGCGCTGATTTAAACAGACTTTCTTTCCTAGAGCCTCCTTATCAATGTTACCCGTAAACAAAAAAACCCATGGAAAACAGACCAAGCCTTACCAACATCATTTATATACATAAACATATTTATTTCAGGTGGATTGCCCAAATAGCGCATTAAGCACTAGACGAGGGGTTCTCCACATATACATAACATTTATGTACAATACGAACAATACAATACAATACGAACAATACAATACAATACAGTACAATACAATACAATACCTTAAAATACAATACAATGCAAAACATTAATTTTATATTCAGCAAAATGTCACGTAAAAAAACTGTTTCATTTAAAGCAGCAAACACAGATCGAAAAAACATCGTAGCTCAATTTTACTCGGTTATGGATAAGGTAAATTATAATATATTATTATGTTGACTAAATCTATCAGAGTTTAAAATGAAATTTTGTGTGGCTCTGAAAAGAAGAATATTTTCTTCCGAAGATAAATCTTTGGATCCAAAAAGTAAAATTTTAATATATGCATCTTTGTCTAAAATTGGTAATGTAGCCGGATGTAGAGTAGGAGCGATGATATTTCTAATTGCAACCAGTAGTCTCTCTCGTTGAGCAGCATAGAGGGGGCAGTCCAGGAAATAATGAGGAACAGTCTCATGTGTTACGCCACAAGAGCATCTAGGAGACTCAACAAAACCGAAGGGAAAGAGATGAGCAGATAACTGTGACTGTCCGAGACGCAGACGAGTGTGCCAGATGGAAGCTGCTCGTAAACCTAAATAATAATGAGGTGGTGGGCGTTTATAACCATATTTGTCTTTTATGCGTCGCTTAAAGAGAGATAACGAATCTAAGTTTCGAATACTGTACTCCAAACTGTTCCAGTACCTAATAGATGAAGGAAGAAAAGAATTTTTAAAATAGGAAGTTCTCCAACGTGGCACCCTGATGTTATTAGCGCTTCGTGTAGCATATCTAGTTGAGCTAGCTGTTGGTTGACAAATTTGGGACAAATACAATGGTGATAGCCCATGAACGATCTTAAACATATAAATTAGTTTATGCCACTTCCTTCTTTTGAAAAGGGGTTCCCAGCCAAGTTCTAATAAGAGTTTTTCGGAGTTGGTTTGCCTCATCCCACCAGTACATATCCGAGCAGCCTCCATCTGCACACCCTCAAGTCTGTCTGCTAAATATTTAGGACAGTTGTCATATATTACGTCTGCATATTCTATTATGGGTCTAATACGGTTAATAAATAGTCATTCAAGTGCTTTCCGGGGTAGAGTATATTTCAGGCATCTCATTATGTTTACAATTTTCCCTGCCTTACCAAGTATGTAATTTATGTGGTTTCCCCATGTTAAAGATTTATTTATTACTAATCCGAGATGACAGTGCTGGTTTACTTCTTCGAGTATAACTCCATTAATAGTTAGATGTGGGTGATGTAATAGTTTACGCTTTCTAGTCAGTGTCAATGCTAAGCTTTTTAAAGCATTGAATATCATAAGCCATTGGATAGACCAGTTAAGTAAGGATTGGAGATCAGAATTTATCTTAGTCGCTGACACAGCCGGACTTGAGTCTACAATTTCTATGAGGCAAGCATCGTCAGCATATAATTTAATAGCACATGCTAAGTTTATAACCATGTCGTCCAAGTGCACAAGAAAGAGTAAGGGTCCTAAAATAGATCCCTGTGGTACACCAGCGTCCACAGGGAGGGTCTCCGAATGGTGACCATCAAGTACAACGCATTGTACTCGCTGATGAAGATATGATGAGATCCACGTGAGTAAATTTCCAGAAATTCCTTTCCGCTTCAGTTTAAATAGAACACCTTTATGCCATACCTTATCAAATGCCTTTGATAAATCTAGGAAAACAATTCTCACATCTTTACCATCATCTAAGGCCTCGGTTAACTTATGCGTAATGGATAATAGTTGAGAAACAGTACCGTCCCCAGAGTGGAAACCAGAATTGTGTGGGTTTAATAACTTATTTTCCATCAGGAAAGAATACATTTTATTGTAAACAAGCCTTTCGAAAATTTTAGAAACATTACAAAGAAGGGATACCAGTCTATAATTACATTTATTTTGGGCATCATTTTTCTTGTGCACAGGGACGACATTGCTAGTTTTCCAATCGCTGGGAAACACGCCAGCTTCTAAAGAATAATTAAAAAGTTTACAAAGTGGCTTAGCCAAAACATCTGCGGTATTTTTTAACAAAAAATTACTAATGCCATCAGGACCAGTTGCCTTATTTACATTAAGTGATTTTAAAATCTTCTTAACTTCTGGTATTGAGAAGGACATATCAGATAATCTTGCCTGCGTCTCGTATTCAAAGGGTGGTAAAGGGTGGTTTTCTGCTCCGGGTGGTTGTGTACACTGACTGGTGAAGTATTGGTTAAAAATGGCAGCTTTCACACACGGGTCAGTAAGAGAGACGCCGTTTTCAATCAATGGTGGTATAGAGGTGCACACTTTGTCACCAGTTACCTGACGGACAGTTTTCCACCACTTACGATTAGGCATGTCAGAGCTGCTCAACTCCTCCCCCAGGCCTGTATAGTAGTTGAGACGCAGTGTTCTGTTGAGGGCAACCACCTGATTACGAACAATTTTGTAGGTATTGAGGTGTGCATCAGATCGTGACCGTCTGTAACGCCTCCACAGAACATTGCGTCTCCTAATCAGCCTTTTAAGGTCACCGTTTACCCATGGTTTCTCTCTAGCGCGAACTTTCACAGTGGTGTTTGGGATGAAATCAGCTGCGGTCTGCATTAGTAATGACGACCAATAAGCAACAATATCATCAACATCATTAAAAACATTAAAACCAGCATCCCAAGGTGCAGAAGACAATGCTTCAACTAAACCATCTATGTTACATTTTTTATAGTTCCACACAGTACGCTTAAAAACGTTATTACGTCTTGTAGATAAATACATTTTACAAATAATATTGCAATGATCAATTTTGACCAGAGGTGGGATTACATTACATTCCATAAATTTATTAGGACTGTCAGTAATAACCAGGTCTAGCAAGTTTTGGGGAGAGCCGTCATATGCGAGCCGAGTGGGTTGATTTATAATTTGTGTGAGGCCCTTGTCCTTAACAAGGTCACGTAACAGGCAGCGCAGCTCACTAGATTCATGATTGTCTCCCCATAACTTGCATCGATCGTTAAAATCACCTGTTACTACAATACTGTCGGCGCCGCTGTCTTGCGCTAATTCTATTGAAGATGTTAGAGATGATAGGAATATATCTCTATCGGCGGCTAATTGTCCGGGAGGACGATAATAAACAGCGAATAAAAGTTTATAGTTGTTTAACAAACATTCAATCCAAATACATTCTGAATTAGCATCTTCTAGATCGTTTCTACGGCGTACAGGTAAATGGTCGGCGCAGTATATAGCAGTACCGCCGCCGCTTTTGTTTCTGTCCCGTCTAAATGGTTTCTGGTAACCAGTGATAGAAACAAGAGCGTCGGGAATGTTACTATCCAGCCAGGTTTCAGTCACGGCTAGCACGTCTATGTGCCAGTCATTTGCCATAATTTGTAATTCAGATAGTTTTAAGTCAGATTTGTTAGCATATAAGCTCTGCATGTTACTCAATGAAAAGACCAGATTTTTATTATTGTCAGGACCCGGATTAACCTCTATGTCGCCGCACATAATTAATAACAGTAACAGAACAATGAATATATGGAAAGAGCGATAAAAATTAGATAAGTACATGTATTTAACGATCATCTGAAAAAAAGCGTCAGCACAAAAAGTAAAGTTAATATTATTGTGATTCCACTGGGAAAACAATTTTCCCATGCGGCAGATACACCGTGCCTGGAAGGTCCCCACTGCTGCTCTATATTGACCTATGTCACACCCGAAGAGTAAACACTGAAAATAGTGAATTGGAGACTACTGGTTGCAATTTGCAATTGTAGACTATTCTATTCTACTTGGGAAATATCAAGTAAAAGTTTATTTTACTTGAGATTATTTATGACAGATCCCGCTGGGTTATTGTGCTCAGGATTTAGGCCTACGTATGGTACAATCTCAAATTGCCAACAAAATTCAAAATGGCCGCCGAAAAAATTTGTAGACAATCTGTCAAAATAAAAAACAAACAAAATTGCTTCAAATCCAAATTGGCTGACAAAATTTAAAATAGCTACCAACTTACCAGCGAGTAGTATAAATATCAGAGGATGCACCAGTTTGATGTTTGCCTGCCTACTTTGCACTGATGGTCGATAATCTACTTTTGATGCTAACAAACTCTTGAGTGTAATTTCTTTAAAATTTCTTGTCACTAGCTAAGAAAATATCATGAATCAAAGTCTGAATTAAGCAGTACTGTTATAATTTCTAAAAATGGCAACCATTTTGACTGAATTTCTCGAGTGACTTTGTTGTAATGAGCTCCCTGTCTAAATTTACACAGTAATATCAGACAGGAATCTTGTGACTGAAAAATGTTTTTAGTTTTTAGCACAATTATCAACACTAAAAAATCTGTAGAGATACGGGCTAAGATTGACCATCATTTATAAGATTGATAATATGTTTACATGGTCTGAAATTGGGACATGCTATAAATGTATGAAACACTGTAAACTTGAAATGGTCTTTAAACACTGGACTATATAGCAACTATAGTATTAATAAGTATTTACAAGCACTAGATTCAGTGACAGATTATTAGAATCTTAGTTGTTTTGAATGCTTAGTGTCACATTTAGATTATATTTAATGTTTTTTTTGTTTCTGCAGAACTAATGAGCATGGGCTAAAGGGCTTTTAGCAACATAAACTTGAATGTTTTTACCAGTTTGCTGCAGGCTGCCAAGATGGACGATTGTGGGAAGAAGCAGAAGGGTAAAGTTTTTGTGTGCATGTCATTCTCTGGTAGCTAAACGGTCTTTCTGCAGCTCAAACTAGTGACAGCTTTGACATTTTAGCTTTAGGAGCCATATAAGATCTGACAAAAAATTGTCATTATTAATTTTTATGTAATTTATTTGTAATCAAATAATAAGGTTATCTTGAAAATAAATTTCCCTGGCTTCAAAAAGAATGGGATAAGTATAAATATATAAAACTTAACTTATACTTAAGTTTGCAAGTACATGTATTTAATAGGTAGTAGTGGTTAAGTAGTAGTTTATGTGCACGAATACACAGGTCTGCAGAATGCAGAAAATTTTGACAACCTGATGCATTACAAAGAATGGTTTGTTGGTTTAAAATAAACATTTTCAGCCTAAACATGATAAGTGCAAAAAATGTATCTTTTCAGCAGTTAAGATATTGTTAATCAAATAAACCCTTTAATTGTCATTTTTTTACAAACTAGTTTAATTAACCCCTGTGATGCTATAGCCTTTTATATATATACAGTTTCAAGCATGTTTTGGATCAATGGAAACTTCACTAAATTTGATCAAATAGTTTTGGTAGATGCTCAGTTAATCCAATAATTCAATATTGGAATAAGATATCAATCATTGGAAATCGCATTGGCAATTCCAGCTTCAAATGGATAAAAATTAATAACAGACAATTGAGCAACACATGCATGAGTTGATAGTCCGGTAATTTAATTTGCATCAACTAGGGTTAAGGTTCAGCAGTACACATGGATATATATTGCAGAAAATACATGGAATTTACCCGATGTTGATTCAAAGCATCGCAGATGGCTGCCCAGCATTGAAACAACATTGAGTTATTGTCTCTTGTTTGCTAAGCATTAAATATCACTGCTCACAGTAGTGTATATTTTATACAGCAATTATATCTATTTTATGATACTCAGTTCTATTTTATAATGACTCAATCATTGCTATAGATTATGTCAATTGAGTATTATCCTTTATTATAAAACATGATTGAGTACTCAGGGAAATAATTAGGTACTGTATGTATATGTATTACATTTTTCATTAACCGCCAATATAACTTGAATTGATTTTTTTGGCACTTAATATGATAATATAGATGTGCAATCAATTTTAATATAACTGTTGCTTGCTCACTTCCTGTACGAACCATACATGTGCATGTACTTCTGGCCTCCACAACTAGCCTAGAAACACTGCTTTTTATCAAAGTTGAGTACCGGTACTATATGAAGACATTTAAATACTCAGCTTACATGTATTTGTACCACTGTGCAACAGATTTTTTAAATTAAAAATAAGAGATTGGCCATATTCTGCTATTCACATGATTTGGAGGCCATACCACTATTTTTCAAATCATGTATTAGATCAAACTGGTCATATACTGGTCTTGGCATTTCGAGAGTTGAATACTGCTACCGTAGTAACAATGTTTGGTGTTTATTTTTCAGACATGTTTGAAGGTAAAATTCAAAAAGTGAAGATGAGAGCACTATGTGAGCAGATTAGAAGTTGTGGTGATCCGTCTCGGATGCTCTCTTTCTTACATTCCTTATTAGAGAAATTATATGGCAATCCTTTGTGTGCTCAATTTCAAATAGACTGGCTTGACATGATAGCTAATATTCTGAAAAGTTTTACTTGCGGCAGGGTACTTAACGCCACATGTACACTGCTGGCACTGTTATGTCAATTAGAATGTAAGTGCAAAGTGTTGAATGGAGGATTGGAAGGAGTGTTAAAACGTGGGGTACTGCATCAACTCCTAGGTATTATAGGAGCTCGACAGGAAAGCCACTGTGAAGAAATTGACCTGCAGTTGATTACAACTATAACAGGGTTATTGCAGTATCTTTCTGCAGTTATTAGATCTTGGCCAAGTAACCTACTTGAAAGTGATGTTCATATGCTACTGGACTTATGCTGCCCATTGAAAAGCCCAGTATTTAGAAAAAAGACTTCATCTTCGGGTTGTGAACAGCTGGCTGCACTATCCGACGGAAAAAAACTGATTGGGGAAATGTGCCTGTTATCTGAACATGATGCAATGCAATGCATCGACACACAAATGTCTCCTGTTAATATTGACAGCAAAAAATTGTACATGTGCAAACAGGTATACCTTGTTAATTTGTTTGATACGACACAGGAAGATGTAGATGTTAATATCGGAGAAGAAATGTTGAAGCAGAATGCGGTGTGGCCATCAACGACAGAGAAACTAACAACAACACAGATTTATCAAGATGTCTCTGTTGCTTCCATAGTGAATGGATGTACATTTTGGGCACATATTGGTGGGAAAAAAACTTATACAGCATTGAGTAGTATAAAAAAGATAATAGAAGACTGTCCAGATGACAAGAAAATTAGATTAAGAAGACAACCCAGAGGTGGTGAGTTCGTCTGTGGATGTGTAGACAGTAATGGACATTTTCGAGGCCAAGCTCTAGCACCAGCAAATCCAGACAGAACAGATTACTGTCGAGTGTTTCTTACCGACCAAGGATGTGTTATTGATGTGAAATGGGAGGCGTTATGGCTTCAGGTGCCTGACATGGGTTTAAAAAAGTTTCCACCCCAAGCGACACTGTGTCAGCTGAAAAGTAGGTTCCACACAGCAAAGTTAGATGTTGGCTCAATCTTATCTTAATAATGTGTCAATGCTTAGTTGGGTGAAATATTTTCTTTGTGAGTTGGTCCGGAACCAAGGGTCTCCTGTAACTCCAATGTACCTTTCTGCTGAATGCAGTATTGAGAATCAGTTGCATCAACAGTACATTATACAATTAATTAAATTAAAATTGCAAGCTTTTGAAAAACATGAAAATGAACACCTAATTTTGCTGTGGTTTTTGGAGGAGAAATGAGCATCAGATTTGCTAGATTGGCTGATGTTTTGATTTCCCGCTTAACCCTTTAACCGCCGGTGCCGCATATATTCGGGTTTTCATTTTTTATTAGCACATTCAGTACAACATTTTAAATATGTTAAAGATAAAATGTGACATCAACCAGCAAGATTTGAAAAGAGTTGACCTCCATTTTTACAAATCTGAATAATTTTCACTCACTTGAAGTTGTGGATCGCGTCAGCGAGACACAACTTCAAGTGGGTGGAAATTCAAACTGAATAATTTGGCGGTTAAAGGGTTAAAGCATCATTTTAAATCGACTTATTTTCCTACATCCAAGGGTTTTAGAACGAAAAAATTTATGAAACTGGTTTGCCAATACATGGTTATTTTCTTTACTTTTCCACCCACTTCAAATCATCTTCATCCACTATAAGTCGAGAATTGCGAGAGCAATTCGCGGCTCATAGTGGATGAAGATGACAATGGTAAATTCAAGCTTAAAAGGGTTAAACTGTACATAATTATGTGAGTAATTTTTACCCATTTGAAATAGTTTTCCGTGGCAGCCGCAGCGAGACACAACTCAAAGTATTGATGGGAATTGATTGGAATCTTGTAATCGATGATTGGTTTGTACATGTACAGATGTATAACTAGTTGAGTTAAGATTTTCCCTAGCCCAATGAAGTTGGGGCGGGTTTATGGCATTGCCTTCAATATCCGAACAGATCTCTTCTTCTTCGAACAGATGTCGAATTATTTTCATATTGAATACACACATCTGTTGGGGTGTAGATGTGTATTTTTGCGGGTTATGACCCACTTTTTGACATACATCTCTCCACCAAAATAACTTTTTCTCAATATTACTTTTGATGAACTGTGCCAGATAGCTAGACCTATACTACAAAACAAGATGTGCAGTTTCAGGTAGGGGTAATGCCCTGACAACTTTCAACTTTATCGAATTCAAAATGGCTGACTTGCGGCCATCATTTTGTTAATATGCATAATATCGTGAAAACTGTGCCAGATAGCCAGGACATTACTATGGAAAAAAAGTGTGGTTTCTTGGAGGGATTATGCCCTGAAAAATGTCAACGTGATCATATTCGAAATCGCTGACTTGCGATTTTGATAATAAAAAGGCTACCTAGCTTGTCAATTGATCAGCTTAGGCAATGTAATTCAGACTTGCACTGACAATATTTTGTGGAATCAGTGAATAAGTTCATGTCCTGGGTACAGGCTTGAATGAACTATGACTGAAAGTGCCAAACTCTGTTTGGTCTCTACATCAACAAGGAGTTAGACTATTAACAATAACAAACATTTAAGGGCAGCTGCTATTTGTTTCTTTCAATACAATAGCCTTGAGTAGTATTTCATTCCAATTTGTATGACATCGACTTCTACACACTGTCTTAGCTAGGATTAGACAACTGCCTGTCCTTCTTTTTGCATACCCGGTAACTGCCTGTGCATTTCGTCCTTTGTAGTGTAATTTAGACAATTTTTGCCCATCATTTTGACTTTATACTTGTCCAAAAGATGGGTGCACGGGTCGCTGGCTGACACAGTGCATGTACATGATCTAAGTTCAAATATAGGCTGGTTTAAATTAACTTTTACAACAAATGCAAAATTTATCTTTGTTTTGTAACCTTTGTTTTTTGATAGGATATATTACACCTCCCAGTGACAAAAAGCTGCTTCTGAACACGGTGAGGACACTCGCTAATATGCTGGAGACCAGAAGAGGTGGGTAGTAATTTAACCCTTTCACTGCCAAACACAATACTATATAGCTATTTTTTATCTATTTTATTATTCGATAATCACAGTTAATCTTATTGGGAATGAAATGTGTGTCTAAACATCGAGACCTGCAATTGTTTGGTCTTATATTAAGCAAATGTGAATAATTTTCGCCCACTTGAATTTGTTTTTCACGGTAGCCATCCATCACAGACACAACTTCAAGTGTTTAAAAATTTAAATCAGACAAATTAGTGGGATAATGGTTAATTGAATGAAGTAGGGATAATATTCGTCCAGTCTAGCTATAAAGCCTTAATAATAGTGTCTTGCTGACGCTATTTAAAACTTTGAGTGCGTTTTAAAAAATTATGTTTGTTTAAATGGTATTAAAATATTAAATTAAATCTCACTTCTTATTACACCTTTCAAAGTGCACATAGATCCAATATTAAGCAAAAATAAAAAGGATTGTCAGGGTTATTCAAGGAATTTGTGGGTGGGGGTCCGGAGTGTATTGAGTTCATGGGCGTGATCTGTCTGGCCTACCTGCAGGGGGAGAGTGCCATTAACATTTTTTAATACGAGTCCTTCTAAGATAAATTTTCGGGCTATAGTTACCTCGTTATTTATATTGATGGCGCATCGATGCAGTTTACGAAAAGTTGGTGCAGATTTGTGGAAGGGCTTCTGACCACCCTCCCCCCACCCACTACAGGAATCGTGAGTGGGGGGGGATTGTTAACAGTTATATTCACAACTTTAAAAGGGTGAAGTTTTTTAGATTAAATAAATTGGTGGCCAAGTGTTTAAATATTTATTTTATTTTAAAGTGCTAGTGAAGAGGATATATATGTGTAACCAACAGCAATGTATATGGCCTAACTGGCCTGAAAAGGCATGACCAGACTATTATAATGTGCTGATTAATGTCGGACGTTATCAAATCATATTGTTTCTGATAGTGACTTGGGGCTTAGATCTTGTCATCCTGCCATATTTGGTCAGCCCTCTGAAAACTCGGGACAAGCCGGGCCTTAATGTTGTAGGGGCATTCGTGACGTGGCCTTACTATCTTTCCGACTGATCTGTAAGTACTGTATGTTAATAATAATGCTTCATTCCATGAACAGCACTACCTTTTTTTCACGAATGCAATAATACTATAGAGAAGCAAAATGTTTTGATGTGATATGAATTCACATAGTTAACAATTTAACAATGCCTGAGTAAATTACACATTTTTTTTTTGGTAATATTAGTATACATTTATTATTTTCTTTTCAGTGAATCTTGGAGCATTTCCATTGGCAGTCCTTCCAGAGAAACTCATGTATTTGTGTCACTGCGGTGATGTTCAGTTACAAGCTGCAGTACTAATACTTTTTGGAAATTTGTCATTTTACAAATTTTGGAAGAGAAAACTGGGACACACAGGATTGATCCGCACAATCTGTGGTATTTATCCTCACTTTTCAGCTAACGAGAAATGTTAAATGTCTGACTGATCCACATACCTTGAAATAACCCTGAAGTGCTAAAATATTTTTTTATCAACCATCGTGTTTTTGTGGATTGGCCAAAGCCACCTTGTTATGGTTGTCTAAACACAACTTTGGGACAAAAAGTGACGTCACGTCATTCATAAAACCTGTAGACAGGTGCATTTCATTCATGAAAAGACCATTTCCGTGGTGGCCTTAAATATTCCTGATACAATGAGCATCTTCACACGATTTCACATCTGACTGTATGGACTTTTGAAATGGTCCATTGTTATCTATAGTAGACCCGTGCCATATTTGATTATGTGTGAGAGGGCTGGGTGATCATGAATATTAATTAGCCTTGGAGAATGAGGTCAGTCTCACCACCCCTCCACGAGCCCACAATCGCATCAGACACGAGGCGTTGGCCCAATGTTGGTTCAGCGTCATAGACGTTGGGCCAACGTAATCCCGACATTGGGCCAGCAAACAAGAATCATTGATTCAATGATGTTTTAATATATATTGGCCGCTTCTGAAGACGCTGCGCCAACATTTAAACAGCATTGGGTCTATCTGTTGTCAAAACGCTCTCTTTTTAACTGGCCAGGGAGGTGGTGTTCTTGCCGCACGGGCCAAGACAACACTGAATACATACCCAGCAACTACGATGTGTTGACCCAATGCCAATACAATGCTATGCCAATGTCACAGACAATTGGCTGACATGAGATTATGTTGGGAGTCTGTTCGAGACGCAGGCTACATTATTATACATACACACCATGTGCTCAAGCACTCTTTGCCGTCAGACAGCTGTGCATATGCCTACTGTATCCTCGCAACAGGTCTACATCATGCTGCTGACTACTGGGAAAACAACACATTTAGCATGTGATGGCTTAATGTTGGGCCAGCGTTGTAGATGCTGGGTCAGCGTTCACACGACACAGGGACAATGTGCTGTGTTTGTTGAAAAGGCGGGTTACCGGTATATTCTGGGAAGGAGGGGTAGATTATGTGAGCGTCGCATAAAGTTGTTGAAAAGGGGGGTATATTCTGGGAGGGAGGGGTAGATTCTGGGAGGGTCGCATATAGTTGTTGAAAGGAGTCGTATATTCTGGGAGGGAGGGGTAGATTCTGGGAGGGTCGCATATAGTTGTTGAAAAGAGGGGTATATTCTGGGAGGGAGGGGTAGATTCTGGGAGCCCACAATCTACCCGGGTATAATCTGGGAGGAGGAGGGGGGGAATATTTTCAGACTTTACACTGGGATGACAAGATCATCTATGTATGGAAGCTGCAATATCATTGCGGTTACGTCAGACAGCTATCGCAGCCTACGGCATATTGGACAAATACCAGAAAACACGAGATCCAATGACGGATTATCGTTGGTTTAATGTCTGCGACGCTGGCCCAAACATAACCCAACATTGGTTCAACATCTCGATCGTGTTTGCTGGTAGGCCTATACCACCACTACACTGTTACAATGTAGCATAGGCCTTAGCTGATATTGTGTAATACTTAGGGTTATCTTCATATCCCCCTCGACCCACAACCCTCAACCCACAACCAATCTGAATTACCCCCTCGAACCCGAGAAGTTGAAAATATGTAAATTCTAGTCTATAAGGCCTAATCGTGTAGGCCCAATTTGTCTCTTTGTTATTTATAGGCCCTACATTAATGAATGTCATGAATAGGGCATAATATTTTTTGTGTCACAGGTCTATCATGTCTATAGGCCTATCCGATATGCGTGTCGCGTTTGCAAGTCAAAGCATCCCTGTGCAGACAGGTTACTTTACCCTAACGTCATTTCAATGTTGTACCAGCTGTTGAGATGCTGGTCCAGTATTGAGACTGCATTGAGTGAATTTTACGTGTCAGCGCGTGTGTTGGCTTTGATGCCGCCACAGCGCAGGTTTCCGACACTGGACTCATAATCTTTAAATTTTCACATGCTCACCCCCTGCAATGTAGGGTCTATACCGTTCAAGGTCACCTAACAGTAGGGCCTAATATTCGGCTAATTTCAATATTGGTCCACTGTGTATGACGCTGACCCGTCATTGAAGGAGCATTAGCTCAAGGCCTCGTTTTTGTATTGAAATGGTCACATATATAGTGCAGCAGCAGGCGGTCTCTAGCTGCAGTATTTAAGGAGTTACCCAGCCACAAAAAGCAACATTATGTGTTATATACCAAATTAAAGCTTAGCATCTCTGGAATAAGAAAAGTGATGGTGTTAAGTTCACGGCTTAGAGGGATTTTTGTAATCTGACCTTGAAGTACACTACCGTCGGACATAAAAGTGATCAAAATTTGACATGTCAAAATGGCTGATACGCCAGCAAAGAGATGTATTTGCCTCCAGTGTCTACTAATTGCTCTCAATAACCAATAATTTATAGCCAGCCTCTAATTATGTATCAAGGTAAACACGAAACATCTGTTCAATGTTGGGCCAGCGCTGTAGACGGTGGACCAACATTGAACCATTGTTGGGTGAATGTTCCTTTGCTTGCTGGATTAGTAATCAGATATTTTCTTTCAATGTATTGATCCTGTAAATAAGAAACACATATTAAATACTGGTTTAATATCGGCACAGCGTAGCAGACGATGGTTCAGCAATAAACCAACATTAAATCAACGTCTTGTTTATATGCGTTACATATTTCCTGACATTGGAGACAGTATATGCCTACATATGTATCTAATTCCATATATCCAGAATGATATAAGTTATGGTAGAAATGAAGAACAGGTACAGATGGCCCGAATGTCTTCGCAATGATATTTTATATATGGCATTAGAATAAACGTGCATGTACTTATATTTGAAGATGCACGTAGTTTTCGAAAACAGGACTTAGTGCATGTACTTCTATTCGAACACACAAATATTTCAAAAGACACGACATGCACATATATTCAAATGAAATGATCCTGGCAAAACTATTGCAACATTTATTAAATAAATTAAAACCATTAAACTTTTATTTTGCTCCAATTAGCCTAATTAATATATTTCTATATCTGTACCATATTATTATTTAACGTGGCCTAATTTTATGCATTACATAGGAAACAATATAAATATATATCATTTTATGCGTCATGCGAGAATTCGAAGTTGTCACAGTTTTTTTTTCAATGTATCTAATATCTTTTATTGGTGGTTTCGAAATCGATTGAACAAGTTGTTTTTTAGATGGGTATCTACAGGATTAGAATGGGAATAATTCAACATGCAATGCATCATATATAATGTATGAACTGCAAATAATATGCCACATCCCTCAGCCCCAACCACATGAGGCCTTTGGCCCTAGTTTCAATGTGAAATCATCATAAATTAATTAGCTCATTCCGCTTCATTTAAATATCCATGTTATGGTTCTATGATCACTACCGTATTTCCCCGTTTATAATGCGATGCCATGTATAATACAAATAAAGATTTGAAGCCTCACATTACGTGAAAAGGGCCAACACCTGTCTATTATGCAGTCGCAAATTTTGGCAATTAGCAGCAGCCTCAGAGACCATAAAGTGGCATGGGGCATGCTCTGCAATACACAGGATGTTGACTCAACCATGATTTAATATGTATATAGATATTTATTGACATAAAGAAAAGTCATTACTGACTTTTTTTGTCATAAAAATGATAGAATATATTTACATGTATATACAATATGGTTAATTTGCTAAAATCACACGACAATTTACATGGTATCACATACAGAGTTAAAATCATGTTAAAAGGCATTGCCATGATTAAATATTAGGTTAACATTTCAGACAGTGTTACCAAACAAGGGCTTGGTAAAAGGAAATGATAAAAGGGAGTCCAGAACCAAATTCTCCTATTGTTGGGTCAGGACGGGGTTTGGAGTCCTCCCACAATGCAATTTGGGGGAATCTGGCAATCGCTATTTTGCTACGTCCAGGCTGAAAATAGGCTGTACAAAAGACGGCTGGATACCAAATATAAACTATAGCATTGTCCCACTCAAATCTAATTACTTGTATACCATAACTTTAGCCTCACTTTATAGATTTGACCGTTGATTGTCATTGTTAAACAGGAATTTGCGAAGAGAGACAAAATAAAGAAGAAGATTGTGTTCTACGTGCAGCTTTATTTGCCTTGAATAATCTCCTTTTTGATTGCCTACAAAACAAAGCCTACTTCAAAGAGACAAAAGGTATTTGTAACTCCCGTCATCACCGAAGCTGTTGAATCTGGCTTCGTCCTTCTGATAATTTATTTGCCTTTCTAACTTCGAAGAAAATAGCCTCCGGTGACAATATTACTCAGAACTGCTGTGCGATTTTAAATATGCTCGACCCTGATTAGCTTTCTTATGTCAAAGAAATGATTAAGTACATACATGGTAGTCCAGAACTATTTTTTTTTATTTCAATACCTCTAAAAGTCGTAGATGAGGCTTTTGCTGTACTCTACTTCAGAGTTTTCAGGTCTACATTTGTAGAATAATTTGTGCATTTTGCCTTGTTTTATTTTTCTGAGAAGCTCTACATATAAATCTTCACAGCTACAGATCAACTGTGTATTTGTGTAATTGCACAATTAAAAATTGACAGAACCTCAATTAAGTTGAAGGCATTGTGTAATACTATTGTACTACTTAGTAAAATTTTGACTTCTCTTATTAGCTTTTTATGGTATTGACTAGTTGTGGCGACCTTTCAGAAAGCATGTAGGACATGTCGTCACCCTGATATTATACTGTCGTATCTACAGTTTTCATTATTCCAAGATAATCGAAAAAAACTTAATAATAAAAAAAGTATTAATATTTCAGCATTGTCTTAAAAAACCTTTGTAGACATAAGAAATAGACGTTTGTTCAATGTGAAGAAAATGCAGCAGACCTTAGCGTTGCATAGCAACAAGCATTTACAAAAGATACGACCTTATAATATTATAAAATATGGCCAGTGTATGATAATACATAATATTACAGTGTTGTATGTGCACATACGACAGTGTAATATATAAGTAGAATTTTCTTCAGAATTAATTGATTTCACGTTTTAATAACTTCCCAGTAATGTTTAGCTGCAAAACAGACATTTAAATTGTATACTGTACAAAAAGTGGTGAAACGATGTATGTACCACATACGACTGAATAATGTTGACAAAAATGTCAAATGTGTGAAAATGTCGGTATTATAGAGTTGTATCTGCAGATACAACTTCTAGAATCAAAACCGTTAAATGACTCAAAATGTTTCACATATTACATTATTATAAACAATTAGTAAGTTTGCATTGTTTTTCGCCGTAATTCGTCATAAAAAAATCATAAAATTAGTCAGTTGTATGTGGCAGATACAACGCTATAGAAATAAATAATTAGAGGTAAAATTGAAAAATGAAAATAGTACATAGTTGTATGTGCAGATACAACTATAGGAATTAGAGCATCCGATTTTTAAATTATTTTTGCCAAATAACAGACAATCCCATAAGATTAAATGTTAGAAAAACATGGTGAAAATTACAAATGTATCGATAGTCAAAATTACACTGTTGTAAGTGGCACATACGACCTTGTAATATATAATTTGAATTCGGTTTGTGTTGTATCTCAACAAAAATACAATAATGAATAATGTTTTCCATCTAATCTGTTTTTCGATACCTATATGCAAAATCTGCTCGAGTATGTGATTGTTCTTATTTACATTATTTGAGAAATAATGGAAGTAAAATAATATACTTATAGTGACATTGTCAACAATGTTAGGTATGAATGTCACTTGTTAGGTTAACATACAATTTATTCTGATCTTATATCGGTTTATAATTTACATTTCGCAATTCATATTATGGTTTGTTTTATTCAATTACTAAAGTAACTTGACATTTTACATGTTTTACAGAACATTAAACAAATTATAAACTGGAATTAACACTTAGGCTCTTACATAAGTATCTAAATCAATAATGTAACAACAAACATTTCCTAACAAGGGTCATTAAACATCAAATGACTTTAACCACCTGAACTAAGCGTAAAAAGATAACAGTTTTCAAAAATATTAGAAGGACATATTTTTTAAAAATAACAATACAGAAGATCGTAATCTCTTTAGGGTGAAAGTCAGTTTGCGTAGCGATTCAGCAACAATCCCTGTTTAACTCTATAATCAGCATAATGATGAAGCCTACTTCAGTCATCACAGATCAACTAACAATTACCATGATACTGTAATTAAATGGCTGAAGTCAGCTTAGAAGTTTTAAATTACTTCTTATTGTAGTAAATTATTTAATAAGTCACATTTGAAGTCAGCCTAAAGGATTCGACTCATTAAGAATAAACATGACTGTGTGGTCTCGGGCAAATCGGTTTTCATTTTGTTTGTGTGTCCATATTCTTGAACGAAGTGTACAATCTTATCCATTTTAAATCGGTGCATTGCAGCAGTTACCTGATAAAAGATACACTTTTTTCTTTACCAGACTGTTTCTGTAATTATTGAATCACACAACTTGCTTTTTTATTCTCTCTGTGTAATTGCTTCATGCCACACACAGCAGTGTACATCAATAGTGTCAAGATCATAAACACTTAGAATGTAAGTTTCCAGCTTCCTTCTATGATAGTATAGAGATGATGGTTGTCAATGAGGGCTGTTAATGACATGTTGTTAGCCAAAACACCCGGCAGCCACATTAACCTATTGATTAGCTTTTAGTTTCGCAATGTGTTTTTTGTCGAGCAAGTATTTTATTTATCAGATCACCATTGTTTAATTTAAAATTATTGCTGGATGAAAAATAAATTTTAATGCGTTTTTAGGATGAGCCGCCTCACCTCCAGACAACTTAGCTGAACAATATTGATTTCGCTATAAGCAGGCAGGTTTTTGACCACGGGAAATAGAAATATAGATATTGACAATGTATAAGGGACTGAATCTAAGGTAAAGAATTATGTGTTCCATCCGATATAGATATTTTTGGTAGAAATAAATACGTCGCCGACTGCGTGAGTATAATTGAACACTGGCAGGGGCGTAGCTAGGAGTAAAATAATGTGGAAGCACAATGATGTATTGATAAAATTTTAGGCGTTAGGAGCAACTCTACTGCTATCAATTCATAGCATTCCGAAGCAGGGAACTATTTTAAGATCGGTGCGAATCGAACAGGGCAATTAGACAGGGGCACATCATTACATAAAATTAGCGATGAGCCATGCATAGTCACTGCCCCCTCCTTTTTTCTATTGTTAACAGTCGGGATTATCTAGCCTTAAAACCTTAAAAAGTCAACCAAAACCCTCGGAGCTCTTGGCTAAGAGCTTTTCCACAGCTAAGAATTTAGAGTTAATAATGTAGAGTGCATCTGAGGTCAACTCAGAAACACTGGCAGACAATCTGCCGCGGCCTGTGACGTCGTAGTATACCCATTGTCTCTGCAGGTTGGGTTGGATACCCCTCTCCAAAATGACGTTCACACAACATTGTATAAATTATGAGCCCAACGGTGTAAACATTAGACCAACAAAAAATCGCTGAGCGTTCACACATAGTTTATCTTATAATTATAAGCCTTTCATATAATATATAATTGTACGTCATTTCAAATAGTTATAATATATAATTATAGCATACATTGTAAGGGAGGCACCATTAGATATCTGGGGGGGGGGGCTAGAGGTTTTGTTGCTTGCAAACTTTTTTTTTTACCTCCGAGAGAAAACAATATTTTTTTTGGCAATCAACGTCTGACAATTTTTTTTTTATGTTTCGTCGAAGAAATTTTTTGTCGTATGCTTTCCCTATTATGTAGGATAACCATTTGGTGTTTTTTCTGGTCAACATATTTTTCCTAAATTTGGACAACAAACTTTTTTTCTGCCAACATTTGCAAAAAAAAAAAATTTTGACTTTCGTGGCGACAAAATATTTGTTTCAATTTTTTTCTAGGCTTCCCCCCCCCAGATATCAAATGGTGCGTCCCTAAGTCACTTAAATTACTTTAGAAAACAAAACCCAGTAAACAAGAGACGTTGACCCAAGTTGTTTGAATGTTGGGCCAACGTCGCAGACAGTGAACCAACATTCAAACAACATTGGGTCAATGTATCTTCTTTGCTGGGAAGAACAGAAAATATAATGTGTAATTATGTTATGACCCAGCAAACACGAGACGTTGAGCTAATGCCGCTTTAATGCTGGCCCATTGTCATTGTCAATTTCAATGCCCATTTTCTGATACCCAACTCTAATTTAATGTATTCGTGTCAGTGGCTGTTAGTGTGGGTGTACATGTGGAAATGTTGCACTGAGAGAAACACAACAATTCAGAATAAAAGCCTATGCTCATCCATTAAAATATGAATAAATTCTTAAAACGGAAAAAAACAAACCCTGTATTTTTTTTTTTTTTTTTCAAAACATGAGAATCTCCTGAGAAATAAATTCGTTGTCACCCGGGTATATAAATAATGGTAATTGAGAAATATTCTTCATTTCGTTCTTATTTTCTGCAACGACAAGTGCTTGGGAGAGCAACACGTCCAGCTCTGAGACGCTGTCCATTGCAAATGACCCCCGTACTGCGGATTTTGATGGTGGTGTGTCATAATTATGAAACATCAATTTTACTTTGGAACAATGTTGTTTTAAGTATGGGTCAACGTTTATGTTATTGACCAGGTTTAAAGCAACGTTGACATCGTTTATTTAACTTTTTTTTGTCTATTGTTTATTGTCTACTGTCTAATGGCGCCAGAAACCAGCCGTAAATGGTTGGGGTGCTGGTAGAGGGCGTTTTATTGAACCGTCGGGAGAGTGACTATATCCGATAGTGAGTTCAGCAGTTCGACATTATGACAAATAAAGACCTCAAGTTGCGCCCTCGGTCTTTATTTCTCGTAATCTCGACTGCTTCACCCAATATCGAATATATAAAGGCCAAATTATGACACAAAAAAATAAATCAGAGGAAATTCTTAGATTAAATATATAAGCTGTGTGGGAGGCATATATTTTGTGAGGGCGAGCGTACAACGAAGGAAGCAACTTATTTTATTATAGTACAGATTTTGTGCGATTCTGCCCCCCCTTTGAATGCTTTCTTTCAATATTAATTTCCCCATTTGTGATGCAATAAAATGTTCTAATTGACAAGCGAGGTTGATGTTAGTCTGCAGCTGTTGAAGTTGTTACAGTTGTTATTTAAAGTAAGGCTGGTAGGGTTAAATCATGCAGAATAGGGTGTTACTAGTGAAGAAAAAGATCAGAAGTCTAAGAGGGATTCAGCAAGCAAGATACAACAACACATAATACAATTTCCAGTGCACACGCATGTTCAGTGCTTCATAATTTAGCTAAGTATATATCACAGAAAAAGATCTGTTTTGTCTCATTTAATAACGGATTACTTGAGTCAAGTGAGGTTGCATCAATTTTTAAGCAAAATAATAGCTGACTATACAAAACAGCCTTCGATCGTCTCAGATTTAAAGAGTGTGACAGAGAAAAATTCTATATATTCATGTTTTGTGGTTATTTTGAAACTGAAGTCAAATTAATGTGACTGTCCTATGAACACTTGACTTGTCTAGTTTGCCATGATTATTGTAGGCACAGAAGGTTGGTATTTGTAGATACAACAAATTATAAACAAAACATTGCAATTATAGAGTCGTATCTACCACATACACCAACTTCATTAAACAACAACATAAGAATGTTAACAGAGCTGCTGATTCAATTTATTGCAGTTTTTATATAGTAGTATTATCACAGCTGGTTTTAAAGAGTGTCAGTGTAAAATTACTCTATACTGACGTATCTACCAGATACAACACTATAAGATTTATATTTTTCCAATTTTGTTGTATGTGCACATACGACTCTATAATATTTTACTTTTTTAAAGATTAGCAATTCACTTGCAGATACGACTATGTATTAGTGTGATTTGACCTACTGATATCCGGAAGTGAAATTCAAAAATTTAATACAAGATGCGTATGCCCCTAATAACTTCAAATCAAACATAAAAGCACTTTTGAAAAAAATGTTAGATACGACAGTATAATATCAGGGTGACGATGTATGGTGTGCAATCAACAGAATTTCAGTCATTTACTACACATGTATATTAATCATTAAGATACTCAATTTTATTCAAATTAACGCAAAACGAAAATTATTCGATTATTATTCAATTTTTTGAATGGTCAATATTATATAAAAAAATAAGGGATAGTTCATAATACTCAATTTACATTGAAAGTTTATTTGTAGCACCAAATTTTGACTCAATCAAGAAAGAGATGAAGGGGATGCATTTGTTCTCGCTACACATATACATGTAGCAAAAATGCATTTCTAGTTGACCAATGTATTTATGCCTTTGTTAGCAGGATTGTCTGTCCTCCTTCATTGGTATTGGAGAGGAGGTTCTGCTGTGAAAGCAGCTGCTCTCTGCTGTTTGAGAGTTCTCGTGGGCAACGCTATATTTGTCGACATTCCAATGAAACGCGGGAGTCCTCATTTCCCCAGGTTAGCCAATGTCTCTTAAACCTTGAAGCGCTGTATTAAATAATTTAAATTTGAACCCACTTTACTCTTACAGCGCGGGGATTGACTTTAGTCGTCAGATTTCAAATTGAAAAAACCCTTTAGTCTCCATTTCATTCCCAATAACAATGATTTGCTTGGCTAATAGCACAGTTTAAGATTGAGTATAGTTGTTCTTAGGGCTTAAAAGGTTAAGTATTCAAGTGATATTTTTTATTCAATCGCACTGTTTATCATATGAAAAATCCTAAAAAAATAATACTTTAGGGGTAGGGGAAAAAAATGTTTGCGTGTGCTTGGCTTGGCTATTTGCTTTTAGCACTCGCCCAAGCAGTGCTCGATTTTGAGGAGAGCCCGGGTGCCCGAGGCTCTCAAATTTACTGCGGGGCTCTCTATTCGCTGCATGACTGTGCCCTTGTGGCTCACTAGATTTTGGCCTAATGCTTTTATTTAACACATGTCAATTTATTTTGGGCACTCAAATGAAATGATGGGCTCTGTAGATTTTCTAGGTGAGTGCCCTACTGGCTCTCACCTCAAATCTTGCAAAATCGTACACTCACCCACAAAAAATATATGCCTTCTTTTGCACGAGGATCATAATTCACTATTAGTATAATTTGATACTTAAAACAAATTATGTGATTTAATATTTTTTCAGCTCTACAATTTAACATTACAAGTGTTAATTTATATGTAGCTGATTATAAATAAGGTGTAGTAGCTTTCATTAAATTATTTGATATTGTACATGTATTGCAGAAAAGTTGAAGAACTTCCGCCTGTTCAGCACCAGAGAAATGCAAACATCAGGCCACGACAGCGCTCCAGGTCTCGCTCCCGGGGACGGAGCAGCTCCTCCAACCCGTCAGATGATGATATGGCACCACTCAGACGTTCTCTAAGCGAAGAACAGCTAGAGGTCAGTAGGCCTAACCCTTGACATTTAAAATCCTTGTAATTTGTGTTTAATGGTGGTCAATAGTTTTTTAACAGCTGAGCTCTGCTACATCATAGCCTGAGCTGAGCGGATGTTAAAAGATTTTCCAAAAAAGTATTTTATTTTTTTTGAAACTTTAATATAATTTATATGTAGACTATTAGCTAAATTAACCTTTTAACTTATTGAATAAATGTTTAACATTATATAATATTATATAATTTATAATACATCAGGAAGTTTTGAGCTTTCATTCTTGTATTATGTCGTTTACATTTACCTTGTCATTGGAATTGTGGCCGTAATTCACATCCTAAGGTCACATCCCAAGGTAAAATATAGAATGGTGTTTCATATTTCAGTCCCATTCTCTATAGTGTCACTATAAAATGATTATTTCAAAAGCATAAAATATCAGTTGTCTGAGAGGTTAAATCAACGTAATCTTATGTCACATTTAGGCTGTAGCTACTATTGCCCTAAGCAATTCAGAAGATGAAGAGAATGCAGAAAATTCAGGTATGTGTGAAATTATTGTATGCATGAAAATATATTAACCCTTAATAAGGGTGATAAGTTATCATGCTGGGTTAATTTATTTAAATTTCCACCCACTGGAAGTTGTGTCTTGCTACCGCAACCCACAACTTAAAGTGGCTGAAATTTTTGTTTAATTTGAACACGAATATTTGCAAATCTTTGATGTTTAGACAGACATTTTATACTCAATAGCAGTGATTTAGTCAACTAATTAACCCTTGTCCTGCTGAATTGCTTCAATTGTATTTTTCGTCATTTGAAGCTGGAATTGCTAACGCAATTTCCAGCTACAAATGACGTAAAATATTACTATTTATGAAAAATAGACATGTTTAAAATTAAATTATTAGATAAACAAAGCATCTATTAAAAACTATTCTATCAAAATTAAGTGATATTTTAATTGATCTAAAACATCCTTAACCCCGTATATATCCGGGTATAGCAGGACAAGGGTTAAACAGGTTGAAAATCACAATAGTCATGATCAGCAGGATAAGAGTTAACTATATAACGTTACGTGAGTAAGGGGCGTGACCGAAGGCTTGGTGTCAGATGAAAAACATCTTTACCACATTAAAATCTGAGTTATTCAAAGCACTTGTTATTTAGAATGAAATGAGTGTGAAAATTACAATATTTGAAAATCTTTTGTCCCAAATTAAACAAATATGAGTAATTTTCACCCATCCCGAGTAACTTCAAGTGAGTAAATTCTATAACCTAGGGGTTTATATACGAGGGACTGTGCCATGTAGCTGATTAATTTATCTATCCATCAATAAGAATGAGGGGCTGGGCCATGTAGTTGATAACTTGATTAAATTATCTATCCATTAATATTGACATTTCCATGTCCTGTGGTCCAAATTTTGTATACATAAGTGACACCAAAACAGATTCTTATTACAAACATCGTAAATTCTAATCATGCCACATGTACAGTAAAAATAGTGCGTCCTAGTTCAAAATCAATAAGAATAGTACTGATGGAAATATTTTAAATGACTGACTGGTGGCCATTTTTTTAATTTTGCTCATGTATCAGAAATCTTGTTTTTAAACAACCCTTTTTTTCAGTTTTATTTGTTTTGGTCAACAGATTATGGTAATGGTTCTGAATCCCCAGAAGACCCTTCAAAGATAGGATATGTGTACAGTAAGTATATAATTATGTCGTTCTCTTGCAATGTGCAGCCAGATAGGTAACCGATAGGACATTGAAGTAGTGTTGATTTAATTTTGGGCCACCAACACTGAATCAACATTTTGTGTTTTCTGGGTATGGAGATGATCAAGTCGTTATCAATAAATCCTGCAAACACGAGATGTTGAACCAATGTTGGTTTTATGCTGGACCAGTGTCGCAGAAGGTGGGACTACATTAAACTGACATTGCTTCAATGTTTGGTGTTCACTGCGAACCAATGCCTGCTATTGCACAAAAGAATTGGAGCTTTGAGCTCCATTTTGAATTATTTAGAAAATTTAGTTTTGTCCATTCGGAGTTAAATCTGATTCTTATCAAATTATTTTAATTTTCCAGTAATTACAATTTAAACCAAGTTTTAAACCTTGCCTATGGTAGAAAATTATAGGTTTTTTTGCAGTATTTTTTCAGAGAGAACTCTTCCATAAGGAGTTGGGGGAAGATGACATATAGTGTAAATATTTACTTCGCACAAATGTGTAAAATATATATTTACACGTTTATCTAAATAAAATATTTAAAGTCTATGTCATCTATTCTCAACTGACAAGTTTGTAGCCTTGGCTACATTTATTTAGTTTTAAATCACTTATGTGATCCATCTTTACGAAATCAGTCACATCGGGCATTTTACAAAAATTGAGATAATGCAAACCTGTGAAATGGAACAATTTGATTTTCTGTGGTTCAAACTGTTATCATTATTTAAGCCTATATTAAACAATAAAACAAAATATTTAGATTTTTTCAGTATCTGGAACAAATCGAAAAGCATTTTGAAAATAATTTACTGAAATGATTTAATCAAAAACATTTTTTATAAGCAATTATTTAATGATTTATTCGAGAAAATAAAATTTAAATGTTTAAGTCTTTTCTTATTTTTTGCATTTCTGCGCTTCAAAAAAATGTGCTTTGAGACTGATTTTATTCAGTTACATATTTTGGTTACATATTTTGGTTACATATTTTGCATAGTATTTTGCTACATTTTATAAACTTTTGGGTCTCGATAATAGCCTTTAAAACTTTCTCTACCCTATAATCCCCTAAATGTTTCTCTGCAGATGGTTTAGTGCCTTTCCAGAATGATAACTTCCATGAGATTCGTCCCAACAAAAAAATACAGCATGTTTCAGCCAAAACTATCAGTAAGATAGTGTGTGCTTTCCTTAATCAAGGTAAGGGGAACTTTACAAAAATACATTGATTAGATATGTTTTGTATACATTTAATCTATGGTACTACAGTAGTCCCCCTCTGATACGACTATCATACTGCCAGAGAACCAAAGTCGCATCAAAGGGGTAGTCGTATCTGAGAGGGGTGAAAAAACTCTAGAAAAAAAATAAAATGGGCCGAATTTGATACAGTGCAATGACCATGCAGTCATTACTTATGCTGTAATCTGCTTATAATCTGCTTATAATCTTGAGTGTCCCAACGATGTGGAAACATTAAAAATCGTATCTTGTCAGTGCAGGGCCGGCAGACATCTGCAGACGTGACACGGTCTGTGAACAGCTAATTTCAAAAAGTCGTATTTTTAGAAGGATATCGCTATCTGATACGGTGATTTGAAGCTACCAGTACACATCTTCACAGTGTATAGACCAAGATTGTGTCAATGCTGGCCCACTTCATACGATGCTGTACCAGCCTTACTACTACTGGGCTGTTTTGCCGGCATGTACACACAAGCAGTATCTTCAGACGGCAGTTCATGCCAGGCTGACGGTGCCGCTGAGCAGTTAATTTCAAAAGGTCGTATCTTTGGAGGGAGATCGCTAGGTCGTGCCATGATTTAAAGGTCGCATGTCGTGGGAGAGGGGAAGTTGCATTCAAGGGGTGCTTAACAGTGTATAGCACATTGGTGCTCAGAAAAAAAGTCGCATCATAGGAGAAGTCGTATCTGAAGGGGGTCGCATCTGAAGGGACTACTGTGGTATACTACCATCAGAAATCGGAATTGATTGGAATTTGGAAATCCACAATGAGTTGGAATTTGCTATAATAAACCGGTGATCACAGTCGGTTGAGTAAAGTTAGGTATACATAATCTACGTCTAGGCTTACTTCAGTACTTGTAAAATGGAAACAACAACACATCATCCTCGCCATGTACACAGTGGTATTAATCCTTGTACTGCTAGACCCGTATATTTATATACCTTTTCAAGCTAAAATAGTGAATGAAATTGTTGCAGTATGCTGGGTAACAGATTCTAAAGGTGTCTAATTTTCATTAATTGTGTTAGCAATTCCAGCTTAAAATGAATGAAAAAAATAGAAACAAACAATTCAGCAGGACAAGGGTTAACAGTATATATATTTAATAAAGTTTCTTTTATAGCGCCAACTCTCACTATGTGGATCAGAACGCTGTATAAGCACTAAGTCAGAACATATGTGTCTTTAGTAATTTCCTAAACTGTGGTAGGGAACCGGATGTACGGAGTACCTTCGCTAATCCATTGCATAGGTGTGGTGCTCCAAAACCAAAGGCACCTTCACCGACTCTTTTTTGGGCTATGGGCTGGTGTGATGTTAGTGTGTTGGCTCCCCTCAAGCAATTATTCAAACCTCGGGGTTCTAGCAGTTCTGCCAGGTACACTGGAGCCAAGCTATGAACATGATGAAGAGCTTTGTAAGTGATCACCAGAACCTTATACACAATACGTCTGTCTATTGTCAACCAGTGGAATTGTTTCAGCACCAATGTGATATGCTCTCGCATGGAAGTCCAAGTCACCAGTCTGGCAGCTTATCTGTCTGGCGTGCTATTGTGATGCTGGTAGATTCAGGAGCAATGAGTTGCTGTATTCCAAACGAGTGGTAATCAGAGCCTGGACTGCGTTCTTGGTGGCATCAAAAGTCAGGTAGCGGCGGACTGACGACAACCTGTATAGTTGAAAATTACACGCCGCGCATAAAACTGTAACTTGACTCATCATGGAAAGATGGTGGTCCATTTGCACACCAAGGTTACGGACATGGCTGACAGGTAGGATTGCACTATCACCAATGTTGATGGTACAATGGCCATACTGCCCAAGATGGTGCTTAGAGAAAAAAATAACCATCTTGGTCCTATCATCAATTAACTTAAGCATTCAGATTGACATCCAAATGGGAATCTCTTTGATGCAGGCTTCCAACCTCCTTATTGCTTCCTCTCTTGCACCTGGTACGTTTGATCGTATTCCACATAGTTTTGAATATCATCTGCGTTACGAATTATTCGTTGGATCGGAACAGTGTATAGTGTAAAAATGACTGGGCCAAGAACTGACCCTTGCGGTACACCACAGTTCAGAGGCACATGGTCTGATGTGGTTGTTTCAACCTGCACTCGTTGGGTTCGGTCCTCAAGAAAGGTACAGAACCAGGACAGAGCTTTTCCAATTATCCCGTATTCATATCGCAATAAACCCCAAGGTTGATCTTGATCGATTGTATCGAATGCAGCTGAGAGATCAAGCATGACAAAGAGGACTGAGTTGTGTCTGTCCAAAGCACTAGAAATATCATGTTTCACCTGGAGTAGTGCAGTCTCTGTGCTATGCATGAGTTTATATGCAGACTGGTACTCTTCCTGCAGCCCATTTATATCCAGAAGGTTAGTCAGACGTTTTACAGCCAGCTTTTCCATTCCTTTACTGATAAAAGGTATGTTAGAAAACAGGCCTGTAGTTCTCAAAAACAAAAAGGACTAAATTGTCTTTCTTCAACAACGGCTTCACAACAGCAGTCCTTAGCTTGAGTGGAAATATCCCATGATCAAAGCTACTGTTGACTAAGGTTACTAGGTATGACAGTTGCGCTGTAGAGTTTTCTTGAGCACGTCAGTCGGGCGATAATCCAGACTGCACGTTTTTGCTCGACATTTCCTTATGATGCGCTCCGGTTCCTTATTTGTGGTTAGTGTAAGCTGATCCAATTTGTGAACGATATTTACAATACCGGGTAACTACTTTCTCAGTGATGGTGGTATCCGTAGCAGCTAACTGGACCGTAATCTTTTCTCGAATTAGTTGAATTTTTCCTGAGAAGAACATTGAGAAGTCATCACACATATAGGAATGTAACATCGAATGGGAGTGCTCTGTGTGCTGTGGATCAGTACCAGCAATAAAATACAGACCCAGTCAGCAAAATTTCGAAGAATTATTAATCTGTCCATTATTTAACTTGTTAGGCATAACAAGTTAATTAATGATAGGCCTACTTATAATCGATCCTCATTGTTGGTATCCCAAACAACTGATTATCGATTATGGTGGAGCATCCATGACCATCTAACACAGACAGCCTATTAGCCCTCACAGCGCGGGGATAGACTTTAGTCATCTGTAGATGTCAGATCCTAAAGTCGATCCCCACGCTGTGAGAGTGCAAATATTCCTAATGGCTGTAGACTCATATGAAGCAGAAAGAGCTATCTAGGACATTTGTGATGATTTCAGATTGAAAAAGACCCTTTGATCTCCATGTTTTATGCGAAAATTGTTAGCGCTCCAGGGTTAACCTGCGTGCTGCTGAATTGTTTGTTCCTGTTTTTCATTCATTTGAACCTGGAATTGCTGGCACAATTTCCAGCTTCAAATAATGAAAAAAATGACAACTTATGAAAAATTAGACATTGTTTGATAAGCTGATCACCTTCTACTAAATAATTTACTAATTTTAGTGGCGTTTATTTGGTTTGGAACAAGTTTGAAAATGCATAGCCCTATGTATAATCATACAGACCTAGCAGTACAAGGGTTGATTATACAGGCCTAGCAGCACAAGGGTTATTATGCAGGCCTAGCAGCACAAGGGTTAAAACAATGTTACTTGTATCATTGCTTTTGAACTGTATTTCTGATTTGTAAAGACAATTAAATCTTACAGGATGTGGAGGGAGCATAATCTTTGGAATAAGTGAGTGCGGCCGAGTGGCGGGCATTGATGTAGACAGAGATACGAGGGATGAGCTAAGGATCGGTATTGACAAGGAAATGCAGAGGCTGATTCCTCCGGTGCTGCCACAGCTCTACACGATTCTCTTCAAGAAAGTCATTTTCCATGGCACTGTCGACATACCTCTACCCGTCCGTGCCAGACAGTCACACTATTATACAATAGGTAAATAAGAAAACCTACATTTGTTTAATATATATTGTCTGGTAGTGCATATTTTCCCCTGATTTTTTAATAAATTGTCAATCAATTTTCATCTACATGTACACTGAAAATTTCATAAGCAAATGTTGTATAGTTTGATGGTTATTTCCCGTAACATGTAGTACATATTTATTTATGACACCGCTTTATTAGCTCAAGGTGAATTAAAAAACCTTGATTTATCAAGTATAACATCTGAAGTGGAAGTTCATAACCTCCTTGTTATAGTGGATTATAATATTTTTTATGAATTTTATTCTAAATAACTACAATGGTTTAACCGTTCTCATAAAGTAGTGTTGCGCAAAGATTTCAAATGAGTAAAAATTTTCAGTTTGGCTTTTATTTTTAACTACTAATCTTGCACAATCTGAATCGAAATAGTTGTAAATCTAGCAAATATAATGCTCATTTCTCGTTTAAATGATGTTGTTTGAAGGAGTCTAAGTAAAATGGCTGAACAAGGATATAGACGGATATAGACGTGACCCTTAAAACACTGATGTCGACTACAGCAGACATTCTGTGTTTTTACTAGCTCCTGTATCACCAGTTGTTGAAAGTAAATTATGCTTTTAATCTTGAATAATTTATAATATTTTGGGACCTAAATTTCACCGAATAACACAAATTTTCAGTCACTTGAAGTTGTGGATCGCGGTAGCGAGACACAACTTCAAGTGACTGAAAATTTAAATGTCCCTACTCAGTGTTTTAAGTGTTAACATAATGAGAAGTCAAGCATTGTTTCATAATCTACTGTTGTTCTGTTCTGTATTGTTTCATAATCTATACTGTTGTTCTGTTCTGTAGAGCTGAATATTGAGAAGACATGTGGAGTAGCATACACATATTGTGGGAAAGTTTACATGAGATGTGGTGCTGAAACTAGAGATATCTCTCAAAACGTAATTTTTTTTTATTTAGACAATTTTAGTTTAGTTTTATGCTCTGACAATCTTTTATTAATTAAAATGGAAATTTCTTGTTTGAAAGGTAATAATTTTGTCTTAGACTAGTTGATATTTTTTTTATTAAAGAAATAAAAAAGTATGCTAGATGTATTTGGTACCGTTAATTGAACTAAAACATACAACAAATATTTTTAGGTAAGGACAATAATTATTTTGAATAGCCCCTATAAAATCACTGGAGAAAGTAATATGGTGATATTAGGTGAACAGTTGTGTCTGAATGTCTCTTGTATGTATGTGCATGAATATGTGCATGAAATGCATTCTTTAATATTGTAATAGATGAATTATGTGTTGAAAATATATTATTCATTGTTCCAATAATAACTAAGATAGTAGTAAATTGTACTAACTTTGGAACTAATGTTTTGAAACTTTATGACATTTTGATTTGCTTCGCCGAGCATTGTTGACGTAATGATGTCCTGGTGGTGAATTATGTGTTTTGCTTTTGTTTTGCATTTTTCTAAAACACTAAGCTACTTTGGTTGCTCACCTCATCTCTAACTCTTTTTAAAATCTTAAGAATACGCTCCCATATTATCTAGAACTGGTTCCTTGGTATAATCATGATAATGGTGGACCACGATCTGCTGTGTTTATTCCAGGCTTAAGTAGGACTGTCAAGATTTGGGTCAACATCATTTGTTGCTGGGGTTCCTATCGCAGACAGAATTATTTGACAAACATGAAACAAAATTCTTTACCAGGGGATAATATGCAAAATCAGATAATTTCAACTTATTTTGTAGGATCTACATACATTTTCTGTGCAACAATGTGAGAAGGCATATCTGGAAGACATGGAATACTTGGAAGAGAATATCAAACGGTTCAAGCAGGAGCTGGGCGACGATAGCAGCAGCAAATAATGAAGTGTTTTAACTCTACAAGGCAAAACATTGTACAGCAAAGCCTGCCATTCGTGACCATTCCTCCTGTTATGAGAAAACTGTCACTGCCCCTCTAAACCAGTGCCTTTCATAGCAGTTTGTTTGAATGAAGTAAGCAGCACTGGCTCAGCATTGACATCAACGTGAGTCATAAACGTTATGTCTAGTGAGTCATAAAATGCTATTTGTGGTCGTCTGGCATTACAATTGGATATATCTACCGGTGAATATTTTTTTAATAAAATTTATATCATAGTTTAATTAAGAATGAAAGAGTCACATGTTCTACTTTGTGTCACAGACATGAGAGCCGTATTTACATTCCGCACAAAAGCAGGGCTATGTTTCACACATGTTGGGATGCGAGTCAATCCTAAGCTGACAGAGCAGCTTTCGAAACCAACTCAGTTGCATTGTATTACCGCTAATTAGCTTTGTATTCATTATGTAATTGGGAACGCATATAATTGTTTTATACTGACATACATATCTTGTTTCACATTTCCAGGGATCATATGCAAGCAAACTTGATATTAACCCCCCGCTTTATAAGCTACGCACGACTACGTCATTTTTAACGCTTAGATCACTGATGTTGACTGCAGTAGACATTCTGTGTTTTCATTAGCTTCTGTATGACCAGTTGTTAAAAATAAAATGTGAAATCCTGATATATGTTGGGACCTAAATTTCACGAATCACACAAATTTTCAGTCACTTGAAGTTGTGGATCGCAGTAGCGAGACACAACTTCAAGTTGCTGATAATTTAAATTTATCAGCTCAGTGTTCCAAAAGTTAATTTGTTTCATCAGGCAAATAAATCATTGTTATTAGGAGTGAAAGATATGTTTAAAAGTTTTGCAAATTTATCAAATCTGAGTAATTTTCACCTATGTGAAGTTGTGGGTCGCGTTAGCAAGACACATATTCAAGTGGGTAAAAATTAAATTTTCTACAACTTAGGGATGATTTGTATAGTGATATGTATAATCTATGTCTACACGCTCTAAGTATTACTGTTCTGACACGCTATAATATAACAATAACATAATTTTGTATGGCGATATGCTGTATTATTGGCGACGCAGATGTCAGCAGCACCAGACGGAGGACATTATTACAGCATATCGCACGAGAAATCATGTTATTACTACTATTATCACTCTTCCACCATGACAACGAATCTTTAAAACATAATTATTCTTTGTCTACAGTTACAGCATAGGCCTACATGTCCATGCAGAAACTAACCACTGTGTGTTATCACATGCACCAATCCAAATATTCCGCCCGCATAAACAGCGATATCCCACTAGTAGTGTATCCTCAAGTGGTAATAATTGGTATTACCGTGGTGACACGCTATTGGTATTACCGTGCTCTGGGTTATCATAGAATAAAAAAAAATTCAGTCACAGAGAAAAAGACCCGTTATACTTAGACTACTATTTTTTATGCAGCAATGATATTTTTTATTTAACAAGTTTTGACAAACCTGCCTTGTTGATATTGGATTGCACATGTACAAAACAAGCCAACCATCAGTACTTCAACTAGTCTCATTGTTTGTTAGCATAATTTTGATGTTTATTAAGTTTAATACTTTAAAACTAGTAGCGTTTGTTTTTTTATATCTATTGTGTATGATTTCGTTTAAATTTGTAGATCTGGTAATTTTTGCGTGTTTAGATTTTCGCGAATTTGTGCTCTTGGAACTTTTTGCGAAGTCTTAAATTTGTGAATTAACGATTTTGATGATAGGTAGCACTATTATGATAACTCCCGCGAGATTCCTAATTCGCGAATTTGTCCTCCTTGCGAAATTCGCGAAAATTAAAACTTCGGGAATATTATCAGATCTACAGTATTTTAGAAACATTAGGTGACAGCCTCACCTTTGCCAGATTAGAGGCAACATGTAAGAAATTAGAATGCCTCAGCTCATACAAACATTATTTTAAAAGTAAAATGATGGTTTTATGGATCAACATGCTGTTTTTCACTTTGTGAAAGCTTGAGCAGTGTGTAAAGATAACATTTGTTAACATCTTAGCCCTTTAACCGCCACATTATTTAATTGTAATTTTTATTCTTGCTGATTTAATGTCACGTTTTATGTTTGAAATGTGGTACATAATGTGGTATAGAAAAACGAAAAACTGAATATATTCGTGACCACAATTCCGACGCAAATTTTCAGCTTAGAATGACGAAAAATAATACTTTTAATGAATAAGAGACATCTCAAGAATTGAAATCTTTGATTGAAATGTGGTACATAATGTGGTATAGAAAAACGAAAAACTGAATATATTCGTGACCACAATTCCGACGCAAATTTTCAGCTTAGAGTGACGAAAAATAATACTTTTTATGAATAAGAGACATCTCAAAAATTGAAATCTTTGATTAGCTAACCGTCTTTATAAAATGCTTTATCACTTGCAGTGGCATTTTATTTTGTTGCTGAAAAATGTATGTACATATATACATTCCAGCAACAGAATTTCAATATTTTGATAGATTTTGTCATTTCATCTGAAATAAAATGTATTCAAATTATGTGATATGGTGCCTTCAGGTGACATGGGTGCCTGGTAGTAAACCTTTAGCTTTACCTGGAATTTTTATATTTTGGTTCACTGTGGATGGGGATGGCTGGCCAAATTCCCACCCACAGTGAACCAAAATTACCCACTTCTATAAAATATGTGAATGCGATGTATCAAAGCGGACGGTATAAGGTTCGCTTATTTTGATGAGTTGTATCTTTTGTCTGAAGTTACTATTTTTGATATATTATGCTGCCCTAGGATGTAAAGGGTTATTGACTGTTTACAAAAAAATGTTGAAAATCGTAATACTTTTGATACAATGCATATGTACGTCAATGAAAACGAATGATTTTTACAGTGCACACCACCCTAAGGATATTCAAATTAGTAGCAGTGATTATTTATTTATCACGTGTAGCAGCAAAAAATTACCAAAGATATTTTGTATACTGTATATTTGTGTCGATTTCTAGGTGATGACTGATATATGATAATGACTTGGATATGACCCGTACGAGTGCCTTACCAACAAAAAGGTCACTAGAAATGGTGCCATTATCAATAGTACGGCATCCGCACGGGTCATAATACAGTATGATTCCCTTAGGGATCATTGGAGGTGTAATGTGATTCCATTTTTGTCATGGGTGAAACATGTATTTTACACCGCTACCCTAAATACTAATGTTAACCCTTTGAGCCTCACGATGCATTATTTAACATCATTTTACATGTCTGAAAACAGACTTAATTTTCCTACAACTAGAGGGTTTAGAATGAAGATTTCCATGAAACTGGCTTACCAATACATGGCAATTTTCTTTCTTTTTTAAACCACATCAAATCATCTCAATCCACTACAAGTCGAGAATTGCGGCAGCAATTCGCAGCTTGTAGTGGATGAAGATGACAATGGTAAATTCAGGCTTGGAAGGGTTGATAGAGTAAAGATATGATATTCAAGACTGCTGATATAGTCGTTGGCTAAATATGTAGCACCACACTTTTTGTGGTCAATCTCCAGCAAACAACATACATTGACCAATGTTGATTTAATGTTAGTCCACTGTCTACGATGCTGGCCCCACATTAATCCAACACTGTTTCAATGTCTGGTGTTTGCTGGGTTTCAATTCACACACATTGAAACAATATAATGATATTAACCATTAGCACACTGATGTCGACTACAGTAGACATTTAGCTATTTCATTAGCACCTATATGATCAGTTGTTAGAAATAAAATATGCTTTTAATCTTGAAACACACATTTTTAGTCACTTGAAGTTTTGGATCGCGGTAGCGAGACACAACTTTAAACGACTGAAAATTTAAATTGAATAGCTCAGTGATCTAAGGGTTAATAATATTCTTAAGACTATGATTAACCCCACAGCATTAGACAACACAAATGACATGAAAAGTCAATATATTATTTATCAAAATCATGAATTCAATACATTTTATTTAAATAATCCATCATTCTTATTTCACAATTAAGAATTGTTGTTTTCTGCCTTTTCTAATTCCTAAATTATGATTAATATTTTCATAATCTCTGAAGATGCAAGTGATTTTTCCCACTTGAAGTTTCGTCTCGTAAAACAGCATTTCACAGCTTTAGGTTGGCTGAATCACTCTGATTTTGAATTCTAAATAATAATTTTTTGGGCTATGCAGGATTTGTACAATGTGATCTTTCTCTTAACTCTTTTCACACGCTTATAGTCATTCCAAAGCTGTTTTATTAGCCAATTAAATAACTGTTATCGTAAACAAAATGTGTGTGTTTAAACATCAAGATTTGTGAAGTTTGGTCTCAAATTAAACAAATGTGAGTAATTTGCACCAACTCGAAGTTGTGTGATGTGGCAGCGAGACACAACTTTAAGTAGTTGAAAATTAAAAAAAAGATAAGAGAAGAGCTTAAGATATTATTTCTTATTTCAATAGGTATACATATATACAAAAATGACAGCTACAAGGCTCAGTTTTGTAGCACAATAATTACAATTGCATTTACACCATTGATATAGGCCTACACTTTACTAGGCCATTATGTCATTATTTTATTTTAACTCTTTAAGTGCTTCATTACTACTTAACATTTTCCTTTCATTTGAAGTTGGCATTGCTCACGCAATTGCCAACTTCAAATGAAAGGAAAATACCTCCTCACTTAAAAATTAAAACTGCTAAATTTCACAATGTGGGCTTTACTCAAGATTTACACATGCATATTTGTTCAATTTCTGTCAAATTTTAGTTGTGGAAAAACAGTATGAATGCGCTTAAAAGCGTCGCCCGCACTCAAAGGGTTAATCAATACAATCAAGTACTCCATCTTCTTCGATTACAAATGTCAATAACTTATTTCTACACAATTATCATGGTATACATGTAACATAATATACATATAAATAAATAAGACTTGCTATGGTACATTTGTGGTGTAATATTGCATTTATATCAATGAATTTTTATATTGAATACTTTACGTGAAATTAAACTTTGCCCAAATATTGGTTGTACTGTATCACAATAAGTTATACTTGTCAGGGCTATTTAATCAAAATGAGATGATTCAAGCATGTACATTTTTAAAACATCCATGGTTGTTCATGTTTGTCAATCAAGTTTTGTATTTTCCTCAATATTATCAAAAATGGTTAGCAATATGATTCATTGAAAATATGTATTCCTACAGAGGCGATGGCCCGACCTTGTACTAATATTGGACAAGTAGATCGGGTTTTAGCCTGTTATTGCTTTCATTAATGTGTTTCTCTTAGATATTCATACTGCTAATCGCCACTCTTGGTAACCTATGGACAATCACGAGATGTTGACCCAATGTTGGGCCGATGTCGTAGACGATGTTCCAATATCAAGCTAACATTGGATCACCATCACGTGTTTGCTCGGTGTTGAAAGCTATGTAAAGTTTAAACTTTTGTCCACATCAAACACGAGACGTTGAGCATTATATTGGATAAAAGTTGAACCAACGTCGCAGGCTGTGGTTGGACATTGATATTTTGGCTTACTGAATTGTTTGTTTCTATTTTGCGTTCATTTGAAGGTGGAATTGTTAACTCTTATGCTGCCGAATTGTTTCGGACTATTTTTCATTCATTTGAAGCTGGAATTGCTAACGCAATTTCCAGCTCCAAATGACGAAAAATAATTATATTTATGAAGCAATAAACATCTTAAATTTTTAATTTTAGATGAACCGAGCATCTACCACGCATCTATTTCAGCAGATCGTTTTCCATTTATTTGGTCCGACATTTGCTTGAAAACGAATATATACGGTCCCGGCACAGCATGAGGGTTAAAGCATTATCCAGCTTCAAATGACGAAAAACATATCAATTTTTTTTTAAATCTTCTAAATGTAATTATTTGACTAACTCAGCATCTACCACAAACTATTATCCATTTCAGTGACATATTATGTGATTGAAAATCTGCTTGAAGCCGTATATATACAAGTCTGGCTGCACAAGGGTGACCAATTAAACCGTGCTGTCGGAGCTAAAGTGTCACATGACAGATAGCACCCTTTAGGTCCAGGGGCACGAGATACTGAACGCCCTGTGTTTGCTGTGATAGTTTGTGTAGTTATAAAGTTATTTAGACGAATTCTGTAAAAATATTCGACACAAGAGTGATTATTTGTGGGTCCATATCAGCATTTACTTTTAGACATCCACATATTTCACACAATACATGTATGACCACAACCCACGTAGACTAAATTATTGAAGGTATGTTTGTTTGACAACGAAAAGACACCAACTATAATCACTCCTAATGTACACTGTTTTCACGATGGGAATTGTCTAATTAGGCTACACTTTGTTGAAATAAATGGCATAATTATTATATATATGTTTTTTGTTAATTATAGATTGGAGTCATGTGCATTATAAAGATGCTAGGATTAACCTTTCACACAGCTTTTTTCATACATGATGAGAGCTGGCCATTAACAGCAATTAATTGATAACAATATATTATGTGCAACTGTCATTTCTGTAACGATGCGATGTCACAGTCTGCTCAACACGAGGTGTTGGCCGAATGCTGGGCTAATGTTGGCCCATCGTCCACGACGCTGGCTCACCATTAGCCCAACATTGTGTTAAGGTGAACATTCACACCGGAAACACCAGCTTCAGTGATGCTGAATGATTCTGAACTTGGGTGGCAGCCAACTCGTAAAGGCACTGGATTCTGGCCGCCATTTTTAAATGGCCGGCGATTTTTACTTCCCTCTGGTGACCGATCTTGTACTATGTGCACTGTTCGTGTTGATATGTCTACATGATTGACAGCAGGCAGTTTTGTAGTACCAGTGACCACATAGATTTGCTTGAATCACAAGTTCACAATTTGTACGACCGTCATCTGGACATTTTGGTTCTGGAACAAATAATATTTTTAGTTTTAAAATAAGGATAGTGATCAATATTCGCATGCCACTCTACCATCGCAATGTAGATTCAAAGATAATTTATTAAACTAAAAAAGCCAACATTAGGCTTATGCTATGGTTGTTTAATTTTACCAACTTCAGCGAAAGGGACAAATCGTCGCCTCGGAGCTAAATGATCCTATCTGCCACTCTAACGAGTGTCAGATAGGATCATTTGGCTCCGAGGCGACGAAATATCTATTTGGGTTAACATGGGTAATAGTGCTGAGATTGAATATGATAGGATCGCCTACCGTGGAGCTAAAGAACACTCATTTAATTGAATGTTTTCTTAGTATGAGACCAATCAAATAATACAAGTGACTCAGTGATACATACACGTTTAGAGTAAATTTGAATCCAGGAAAACGATAGCTTCAGCCTATGTTGGCCCAATAGTACTAATATAGGTTCAATGCTTAGTTTTCGCTTGGAAAGTTAAATTAACAACTTTATTCGGGTCTAATAGACATTATGAAATAAACTTGTCAAAATGTTAACCATTTTCAATAATTTCCAGAGTGAAAAAAATACTTCTATTTTTATACCTGATGAATTTTCACAAGGTGGGAGATTGCAATTTTCAGATGTGGATGGCTTGCTATTTTTATTGCAATTCCTGGACGGCCTCTGTTTAAAGTAACACTTGGCCTTCCTTATTCTCTGGCCTCCGTCACCACATGTCTTTGAACACTGTAAACAAATACTCGTTTAAATATATACCGAATAGAGGCAATGAACCGATGTTGGCTTAACCCAGCAAACACCAGGCATTGAACCAATGTCGGCTTAATGTTAAGCCAGCGTCGCAGACGGTGGGCTAACATTAAGCCAACATTGGTTCAACGTCTTGGTAATAATCAGGGTTTCCCCCAAAGCATCATGGTACCATGATGCTTTAAACTTTTACCCTGATGCTTCAGTAATTCCCATGATGCTTTTCCAAATGCCATGATGCTTCAGTAAAATCATTCAATGCTCTCCCCAAACTGCCATATTATCCAATGCTTATTTTTTTTTTTTCAGACCTCCAAATTAGCTATATAAGTTACTAGAAGGTATATATAAAGAAGTCTTTGCCTCCGCGCAGCGCGCTGAACCCAAAGCGCCAGTTACCATGATGCTTTCTCATTTTTCTGGGGGAAACCCTGATAACCCTTTCAGTGCGGGGTCGACTTTACACGTCACAATATGACGTTTATTGACGTCAGATCGTGACGTGTAAAGTCGATCCCGAATTGAAAGAATTAACACATTTCTAATGGCCGTAGACCCATAACATAGGTATTCAAATGAAGCAGAAAGAGCTTCCTAAGACATGTATGATGATTTCAAATAGAAAAAAACCCTTTGTTCTCATGGGTTTATATACAAATAGATCAGCGTATTAAGCATAAGAGTCAAAGAGTCGTAAGACCCTTTAATGCCCAGGTGACAGTGCTGAGTGTACGTACTTCTGACCAGTCTGTTGTGTACCACTTGGCGTTACATGTTTTTTGTCGACACCGGCCCGTGGTGGGTGGTTTTTTCAGATAGACACAGAAACTGTTTGGTCTGACGTAGAATTCCCCGTCCACGATCTCTCCACAAACCAGGCGACGTGTGGTGATGCCAACACCGCATCCCACAGAACACTGGAAACCAACATAAAATAGGTACATTGATAGAACAATGGTTTATCGTATAGTAAGAGGATTTAAGTTTCTCAAAATATAGTGTAATTTTGACTTGCTTTCTGATGTGCATTTTATTTTTAAGTTTAAGTAAGATTTTTTTGGTAAAAAATGCCAACACCGTAGGGGAAGGAGATTTTCGTCGCACCAAGATTTCGTAAGGCGTCACACTTCTTTGTGGGCGCAAAAACAAGTAGTAAAATTACTTTAAAATTTTAAAACCACACATTCCTAACAACATGGCGATGTGCAAGTGAGTTTTTACCAAAATTCAAAAAAAGTCGCCAGAGGTCAACTTCATAATTTTTGTGGGCGCAAGAACTCTATTATTTAAATTTTACTAACACATTCCCCACGATATGGGGATGTGCAGGTGATTTTTTCAAGGTTTACTGAAATTTAAAATGGCCGCAACAAGTTGACTAGTTATTTGTGGGTGCAAAAACTCAAAACGTAATTTATGTCGAGGATCCTATATACAGTTTTGTAATTTATTTTCGACGTTGCATTGATATTTATCTCACGTATTGAAAAATAGATAGGCGAATTTTCCCGCTGATGTTGCCGAGTATGTACATGTAGCTATTAGGGATTCACATTAACCATGTAGCTGGTCAAATGTCCTTGGATGCGTCGGCAATAGAAAAATTCAAAATGGTAATCACTAATTTTGTGAAAGTAATAAATTGGAATTTTCCACACGAATCATTGTAATCATTTTGACAATGACAGTGTTATAGAAGCCATATAAATTTTTTAATTTATCCCGAGCGCGATAATTTGACTAGAGTTCTACGGACTTTCCTGGGAAGCGTTAGGTAGGCCATGCGTAAATAATGACAAATTATTATAATGTTCGATAATAGTCACCATAGAAATAAAAATAACTGTTCATCTTTTACGATGTTGACCCTTTCACCACCGGTCCCGAATATATTTGGTTTTTCATTTTTTTATTACCACATTAAGTACCACCTTTTAAACATGTTAAAGATAAAACGTGATATCAATCAGCAAAATTTGAAAAAAAGTTGACCTCCATTTTGTCAAATCTGCATAATTTCCACTCACTTGAAGTTGTGGATCGCGTCAGCGAGACACAACTTCAAGTACGTAAAAATTCATATTGAATAATTTGGCGATTAAAGGGTTGAGGGGTCATTCCCAGGTCTAAAATCAACAAAAAATCGGTGATTTTATTTTAGCTTAATAATATGACCATATGATGTAAACATGTCCATACACTAGAACTGCAAAAGTTTTAAAATTTTTGTGCTGCGCATTCTCCAATTAGGCTAGATATAGAGACGAAATTCCTAATTTCTAATTATTGACAACCATGTCAAAAATAAGAAATACGGGAATTTCGTCTCTATATCTAGCCTAACTGGTAAGTGCGCAGCACAAAAATTTAAAAACTTTTGCAGTTCTAGTCTATGGACATGTTTACATCATATGGTCATATTATTAAGCTAAAATAAAATCACCGATTTTTTTATGACTTATACCTGGGCATGTCCCTTTAATCACACCCAGTCATATATTTGGCAGGGGTAATCAAGGTCATGGTTGATTATGTACAACACACGAACCTGATGTTGAAATAGTGCTATATTCCCCAACATTAATCCATAGTATATTGTGTTTGCTGAGAAATTAAGTTCTTGTTAGTGTGTAGGTGAATTTGTGATAGGAAAAATGTGACCAGTCACGCAAATAGAAAGGCGACACTGTTACTGTTATTTATGAAATCGCATAGCTCTACTAAAAAAAATTAACGTTACATTTATAAAATTTGAAAAAAAATATATAGATATCATAAAATAAAAAACATATACAGATATAAAATCTATTAAAAAAAATGAAAAGTTTAACATCCCACCAAGCATTAGACGTTGGCCCAACGTCTCATGTTTGCTGGGACCACATCCCTTTTTGTCTGGCGGCTCACTAATGGCAACCACTAATGTAAAAATATAGTATGCTTTTTGAACTGACCAATCCCCAGTCCTGTGGCACCCATGCCAGCGGGCAGTCTGTGTCACCACACGCCTGGATGGACAAGGAGCGCTTCCTGAGGTCACAAAACTCATCCTTCAGCCTCTGACCGCTCGGCGACACACACTCCACAGTCCTCTCCATCATCCCGCTACCACAAGCCCCGGAACACTGACAAAGAAATCACAAAAACCTTCAACATCCTGCTACTACAATGACCGGAACACTGGCAACGAAATCACATTAACAATCATCATCCCGCTACCACAAGAACCGGAACACTGGCAACGAAATCACATTAACACTCATCATCCTGCTACCATAAGGACCGGAACACTGGCAACGAAATCACATTAACCTTCATCATCCCGCTACCACAAGGACCGGAACACTGGCAACGAAATCACATTAACACTCATCATCCCGCTACCACAAGAACCGGAACACTGGCAACGAAATCACATTAACCCTCATCATCCTGCTACCACAAAGACCGGAACACTGGCAACGAAATCACATTAACACTCATAATCCCGCTACCACACGGACCAGAACACTGGCAACGAAATCACATTAACCCTCATCATCCCGCTACCACAAGAACCGGAACACTGGCAACGAAATCACATTAACCCTCATCATCCCGCTACCACAAGGACCGGAACACTGGCAACGAAATCACATTAACACTCATAATCCCGCTACCACACGGACCAGAACACTGGCAACGAAATCACATTAAACCTCATCATCCCGCTACCACACGGACCGGAACACTGGCAAAAAAATTACAAGAACCTTCATCATCCTGCTACCACATGGATCGGAACACTGGCAACGAAATCCTATTAACCGTCATCATCCCGCTACCACAAGGACCGGAACAATGCAACGAAATCACTTTAAACCTCATCATCCCGCTACCACACGGAGCGGAACACTGGCAACGAAATCACATTAACTCTCATCATCCCGCTACCACAAGGACCGGAACACTGGCAACGAAATCACATTAACTCTCATCATCCCGCTACCACAAGGACCGGAACACTGGCAACGAAATCACATTAACTCTCATCATCCCGCTACAACAAGCACCGGAACACTGGCAACGAAATCACATTAACTCTCATCATCCCGCTACCGGAACACTGGCAACGAAATCACATTAACTCTCATCATCCCGCTAGCACAAGGACCGGAACACTGGCAACGAAATCACATTAACTCTCATAATCCCGCTACCACACGGACCAGAACACTGGCAACGAAATCACATTAAACCTCATCATCCCGCTACCTCAAGCACCGGAACACTGGCAACGAAATCACATTAACTCTCATAATCCCGCTACCACACGGACCAGAACACTGGCAACGAAATCACATTAAACCTCATCATCCCGCTACCTCAAGCACCGGAACACTGGCAACGAAATCACATTAACCTTCATCATCCCGCTACCATAAAGACCGGAACACTGGCAACGAAATCACATTAACCTTCATCATCCCGCTACCACAAGGACCGGAACACTGGCAACGAAATCACTTTAAACCTCATCATCCCGCTACCACAAGGACCAGAACACTGGCAACGAAATCACTTTAAACCTCATCATCCCGCTACCACACGGAGCGGAACACTGGGTAAGAAATCACATTAACTCTCATCATCCCGCTACCACAAGGACCAGAACACCGGCAACGAAATCACATTAACCTCCATCATCCCGCTACCACAAAGACCGGAACACTGGCAACGAAATCACATTAACTTTCATCATCCCGCTACCACAAAGACCGGAACACTGGCAACGAAATTACATTAACCCTCATCATCCCGCTAACACAAGCACCGGAACACTGGCAACGAAATTACATTAACCTTCATCATCCCGCTACCACAAGGACCGGAACACTGGCAACGAAATTACATTAACCCTCATCATCCCGCTACCACAAGGACCGGAACACTGGCAACGAGATGACATCAACCTTCATCATCCCGCTACCACAAGGACCGGAACACTGGCAACGAAATTACATTAGCCCTCATCATCCCGCTACCACAAAGACCGGAACACTGGCAACGAAATTACATTAACCCTCATCATCCCGCTACCACAAGCACCGGAACACTGGCAACGAAATTACATTAACCCTCATCACCCGCTACCACAAGGACCGGAACACTGGCAACGAGATCACATCAACCTTCATCATCCCGCTACCACAAGGACCGGAACACTGGCAACGAAAATACATTAACCCTCATCATCCCGCTACCACAAAGACCGGAACACTGGCAACGAAATTACATTAACCCTCATCATCCCGCTACCACAAGCACCGGAACACTGGCAACGAAATTACATTAACCTTCATCATCCCGCTACCACAAGCACCGGAACACTGGCAACGAAATTACATTAACCCTCATCATCCCGCTACCACAAGCACCGGAACACTGGCAACGAGATCACATCAACCTTCATCATCCCGCTACCACAAGGACCGGAACACTGGCAACGAAATTACATTAACCCTCATCATCCCGCTACCACAAAGACCGGAACACTGGCAACGAAATTACATTAACCCTCATCATCCCGCTACCACAAGCACCGGAACACTGGCAACGAAATTACATTAACCTTCATCATCCCGCTACCACAAGGACCGGAACACTGGCAACGAAATTACATTAACCCTCATCATCCCGCTACCAGAAGGACCAGAACACTGGCAACGAAATCACTTTAACCCTCATCATCCCGCTACCACAAGGACCGGAACACTGGCAATGAAATTACATTAACCTTCATCATCCCGCTACCACACGGAGCGGGACACTGGCAACGAAATCATATTAACCCTCATCATCCCGCTACCACAAGGACCGAAACACTGGGAACGAAATAACATTAACCGTCATCATCCCGCTACCACAAGGGCTGGAATACTGGGGACTAAATCACATTAACCATCATCATATCCTGCTACCTCACAGACCGGAACACTGGCAACGAAATCACAATAACCGTCATCCTCCTGCTACCACACGGAGCGGAACACTGGCAACGAAATCACTTTAACCCTCATCATCCCGTCACCACAAAGATCGGAACACTGGGAACGAAATCACATTAAGCCTCATAATCCCGTCACCACAAAGATCGGAACACTGGGAACGAAATCACATTAAGCCTCATAATCCCGTCACCACAAGGACCAGAACACTGGCAACGAAATCACATTAATATATTAACCGTCATCATCCCGCTACCACAAGGACCAGAAAACTGGCAACGAAATCACATTAACACTCATCATCCCGCTACCACAAGGACCGGAACACTGGCAACGAAATCACAATAATCGTCATCATCCCGCTACATTAATCGTCATCATCCGCTACCACAAGGACCGAAACACTGCAACGAAATCACATAAACCGTCATCATCCCGCTACCACAAGCACCGGAACACTGGCAACGAAATCACATTAATCGTCATCATTCTGCTACCAGACCGGAACACTGGCAACGAAATCACATTAATCGTCATCATCCCGCTACATTAAAATACATCATCCCGGTACCACAAGCACCGAAACACTGGCACCGAAATCACATTAATCGTCATCATCCTGCCACCAGACTGGAACACTGGCAACGAAATCACTTTAACCGTCATCATCCCGCTACCACACGCACCGGAACACTGGCAACGAAATCACTTTAAACCTCACAGCACCGGGATCGACTTAAGACGTCAGAAATTCTGACGTCTTTAAACGTCTGATTTTGACGTCTAATGTCGATCCCCGCAGTGTAGGAGTAAAAATAGGTATAATGGCAGTATAGACCTATAACATAGGTATTCAAATGAGGCGCAAGTCGTAGCTAGCTTTTTCTGATTCATTTGAATACCCATGTTAATTTTTTCAGTACGGGGACGGTCTTTATAAGTCAGAAGCTGTCGTCTACCATGTCTACAGACGTCAGATTCTGACGTATAAAGACGGGCCCCGCGCTGATAGGGCTAAGAATTAGGCCTACAATATTAGAATATATACAATATCACATCTTTCGTATCCAAAATGTCAATGGAAAGGCAAGTATTAACAGGTTAAAGCATGTGGGTAGTTATGCTTCACTGAATCAAAATATTTACGTTACGACAGACCCCGTTCTTGTGGACGTTGACCAAGCTGCGCATGCATACCGTTGTATTGTGCGCCCTAAATGTTTACTCAGCGAATCATAGCAACCCACCTCCTTTAAGGATGACATAGGCCTATTGGTCATAATGGGATGCCATCACTGGTCCAATTGAGGCATTGGTCCAATCCGGGCAACTCTACCCTATTATATGCCCTATTGGCTGATTAGGCGTAGGTTGAGCTTGACCAATATATCACAGCGCACAACCCATCAAGTGGAATGGATTATAATTATTTGTAGACCAACAATAATTTTGAAGTATATGCCTTATATACTCATCGTTGTCGTTGTCGTTTATACAGTGTTGATTACAGGGTCTAAGTACAAATTTTAATTGCAAGGGTTTCTATTCCTTAACAACTTTGCACAGGAGACCGATTAATTAAAGAATGATTCAACTGCAAAACGCGCATGCCTGGGAAGGTGAAGTGTAGGCCAACAGTAGCCTATTGAGTACAGATTGACGCCATTAATATAGCCACTGAACTGATTGCAAGATACTACTTAAACGGGACATTGATCCAATGCTGTTTTAATGTCAGGCCAACATCTGCGACGCTGGCCCAACATTGATCCAACATTGAATAAATGTACAATGTTTGAGAGAAAGTCCTCCTGCCCGGCACACACAAGACATTTGTATAACATTCATACAACGTCGGCCCAACGTCTTCGACGTTGGTCCAACATTGCATAAAGTCATACAAATGTTTTGTGTTTACTGGGCATGTCAATACAAGCTTGGGTCAAGCAGTTTCAACATCCCCGCAGTAATACAGTTTGTTTGTTCGCAAGCCAGCGACCAAGTAGGGGTAAGGGCCAAGAGCTTTGAATTATTAACTCATAGATGCCGCTCAAGTATATATGAACTTGCTGTGATTTGAGAACTTGCTCTGAATGAGGCTTTAGGTATGAAACGCATATTTAGTATTATTATGGAATAGGGACTTGGCCTACCCACGGGCACTATTGACTTCTGGGGGACCCTTGTCCCGCGAATTTTGACAGTTGACCACACCTTTAACATGTTTAACAACACGAATGTGAAGATATAAATCGGTAAATCAATTTTCGTCACCTGTCTGCACTGTACTGACCTTGGACCAGTCACTGGCGACCCATTTGTTGGTACATGGTCCCATATGACAACTAGTGGAGCTGGCTGGCTTAGAGTCACGATCACATCGACGGTGTTTGGATGAGCAACGTACGTTACGAACCTGAATTCCCGGTCCACATTTACTGGAGCACTAAAAAAACATGAAAACATCCACTAGGCCTATATATTTATGAAACATAAAAAAATATATAAATAAATTTCCATGAATATAATTATGTGATAGTGTGAAGCAATGAAATACCGTAGGGCCTATGTAAAAAATACATTTTGGATATATATCAATTGTAAGTTCAGATTGACCTTGAAAGAGCCTACAGTAGGCCTCTAACATTAGGCCTCTAATATTATAATTAAAGTAAATGAACCTTCTGGTTGTAGCTATATCTTAATCACGTTAATATAATGTCCTTTTGGGACAGAAGTATTTTGAATTTGCAAACAGATATGAAGGCTAGGCACAATCTCTGTTATGCAATGTTTTGCGATAGTGAACAACATTCAAATAATCTTCACCATACAGTCGGCCATTTGGACCTAATAATCGCGAAATATAACATGATAACATGATATAAAAAGATTATCCTTACATAGCACAAAATCGAACACTTACCGGTAGGCCTAATATGGTCTAGGTGTCATTTTTCAAATATGACGGGTATTCGGCCATTTCGAATTGTATATATTGTCATGGGTTCTGTGTGACCTTCCATTGTTTTTACCTGGCAAGCTATTTTGCATAGTTTGCAAGATATATACATACATTTAGGCCTATTAATAATATTGTAAATTCCGCAAATTAAATCAAGTAGAATCCCAGTAAACACATAGAATCACAGCTATTTTGAAAACATCAGTTAGTCTCAAAGTCATTGACCTATACGAGACCATTATTATAGACCTACATCGTCCACGGCCTTTCCAATAATTATCACTCATCTTATAAAATAAATCTGACATCGCGGTCTGATGGTGATCGAGAATGTTGTTTACCTCAGCCCATTCTGATGTTTCCCACATGGGGCCGCAGCGTGCCTCTTGACAGGGCTTGACCAGTGGTGGACGTGACTGACCACTGCACAGATTGTCATGTACGGTGCTGTCAAATCCCGGGGCCATCATCCGCCAGCATCGGGCATTCCGGTGCTGCTGGCCCTCCCCACACGTCACCGAGCACTTACTCCAGGCACTCCCCATCCACCTGCAACATTCACAAAGTCACCCCTTCACCGTCTTTAAACGCCAGAATCTGACGTCTACAGACGTCAGATTCTGACGTCTAAAGACGGTCCCCGCACTGAAAGAATTACAAAAATTATAATGGCCTTAGACCCATATCATAGGTATCTAAATCCCCATCACTGCCGTGCAAAGCCAAAGTAAAGTATCTGCTTACTTTTTAAGTAAGAAATTACTGGTATTTAGCTTTGCGGAGCAGATGAGATACATGTAGCTCAGGTGTTTGAGGTCATGGCAAGGTTATCTCTTACATCGATCAAGTCCTTGACATGATGAATCTCTACGTGAAGGTTGAAAAAGTTCATAGCTACCATCATCAATGAAAAGCGAAAGTGACAAACTATTATGACATGTGTTAGTGTATTATTCACCTTGGTTGGCAGGGCTGTCCCTTACAGGCCTGGTTGGTTGGTTCTGGTCGTGATATGGCATCACATAGCTTATCGTCCACCACCTCGCTGTCACTGCGGTAACACTTGGTGTAGGTTGATTGGATGCCCGCCGTACAGGTAGCAGAACACGGGGTCACACCACTGGTCCTCCAGGTGTACTCATAATGCTTCACAGTGACCGGACTGTTCCAGTATGGTCTGCCTCTCCCTGGATAGCGTATCATTAGTAACCTTAATTGACCTTTTCAAGCCTGAATTTACCATTGTCATTTTCATACACTACAAGCCACGAATTGCTGTCGCAATTCTCGGCTCGTAGTGGATGAAGATGACTTAAAGTGGGTGAAAAAAAAACTACCATGTATTAGTAAACCAGTTTCATGGAAATTTTCATTCAAAAACCCCTAGTTGTAGGAGAATTGAGTGTGTTTTTAGGGATGTAAAATGATGCTTTAATGCCTCGTGAGGGCTTAGAGGCCTAAATGGTCGTAGTGGCAGATACGACCGTTTAATAACAAGGTGAATATATATTGTGAAATATTAAAGCCATTTGAATTCTTTTTCATGTAATTTAACCCTTTCAACGCGGGAATCGACTTTAGACGTCAGAATCTCACGTCATCGTTAGATAGAGTTTTGATACTAATGAAAGTAACTAGTTCTTACAGTCAGAAATGTCCAGTTTTCATTGTGATTGATAACAAAATTGTAGCCTACAATTGTATTATGCATACAGGGTGCTTAAGGACAGTTGGTGGATATTGTGTTGTTACCTACCTGTATTATACGTGGTTTTATTCACATACATGGTGCTTGGGGGCAGGTTGGTGGTTGTTACCTACCTCTATTATACGTGGTTTTCTCGCATAGATGGTGCTTGATGACCGGTTGGTGTATATAGTGTTGTTACCTACCTGTATTATACGTGGTTTTACTCGCATACATGGTACTGGAGGACAGATTTGTGGATATAGTGTTGTTACCTACCCGTATTATACGTGGTTTTACTCGCATATATGGTGCTTGAGGACAGGTTGGTGGATATAGTGTTGTTACCTACCTGTATTATACGTGGTTTTACTGGCATATATGGTGCTTGAGGACAGGTTGGTGGATATAGTGTTGTCAGACCTCATGGCAGTCGTCATTCTCATCTGCCTCCCTGTGAAACATCCAAGTAACACCTGATGACAATGTTGTTTCCCTCTTAATATAGGCCCACTTTTAATAATATATGTTTATCACTGTTTAAACGGGTAATAGGGGATTATTATAGATTATACCCAGGCAAAAGTTGTATCGTCCCTCATATCAACATATAGTTGTATTCTCCAGAGGGTCATGGGTCTTGTATTGTCCCGAGGACCGAAGGTCCAAGGGCGATACAAGACCCATGACCCTCTGAAGATACTTCTCGGTCACAAAGCCTCCCCACAGTGTCGACTAGACGGTAAAGAAACGTTTTTGTTTCTTGGAAACTTGCATGGGCCTACCGAGACCCTGGGACAAACTCAAGCGTGACAGGCGGCAGTGCTAGTCACCCCGCACAGAAAATCTAATTAGTGTGCCGTTCCAGCAAACACGATGTTGACCCAATTTAGTTTTGATGCCTGCCCATGCACCTTCATCGAAGCTGCGCCAGCATCAAACCAACATTGAGTCGTCTCTAATTCTTTACTGGGGTGAAATTAGGGCATGTTTTTTTTGTTTTATGAGAAAAAATCTCATGAGGAAGGGCGACAAAAACATTTCAGAAAAAACAATGTACCGATTTCTTGATAAGCTAATATGGTAATTTTTTGCAATTTTGAATGAGAGCGATGAACAAAGAACCAAAAAAACATAGCCGGATCAATGTTTTTTATCTCCTCAAATTAACTTTTTTTTAATTACAACCATTCAATGAGCGCACTGGGCTCACTCACTTTCAAAGGGCTGGTTTAGCTGCTGTGGTCGCGCTGATTCAGTAGCCCATCGTCTCTCCCACGCCTCCCATCGTTTCTCATGGGCCGCCTCTCTTGGTCGGGGTTGTGTGGTGGTTGCTCGTTTCTCGTGAGCCGCCTTCCTGGGCTGGGGCTCGGTGGTGGTAGTGGTCGGAGGTATCACAGAATATTCACTTAGTAACACACTGCTGCTATTGTTGTGCGTGTACGGAATGGTATATTGGTAATGTACGGTGACGGCCATTCTCTTCTCTGCGCTGAGCATCTGAAAGTAAAAAGTACATTGGCAATCGCAATTACATTCTGAATTTATAGTGACTGTTATGTGCGTAAAATGAGCTTTTCCTGAACTAAAAATTGACCTAGAAACATAGCAACGTGTAAAGTTTATATCGTATTCAGCAAAGACGTCAGGCCTACAAAGACACAAACAAAAATGGCAGTGAATAACGTCAGTAGTTCCGTAGTCTCAGTGCATGAGGTCACACTCGGGTCAGATGTCACTTTTGTTGCTAGTCCATGTGATTGGCCCTGAGATATTTGAAGTGTGTACTCATAGCAGTACATCCTGAATTCAAGGTGATTATGAGCCGCACACAAGCTGATGGTTGAAGATGTCATGATGCAGTGCTTCGTGACATCGCTATTAGAAATCAATGATCGATTATGTAAATATTTTTTTTGTATATTTCGGTTTTAAAATGTTTATGGATCAAATCACCTCGATTTAATCATTTTTTTGAAACAGTATACTAATGCGAGGGTATTCGCACAGGGGTTATTCAGTACAGTGCCCATTATTTTGACAGTAAATGTATTTTCGTCCTGTACTGCCTCCTAGTAAAGGACTGTATCAGTACTGTTGGAATCGTGCCAATCACGGCGAAGTGTTGGCACTTGCTGGTGACTGAACAACCGCTGTAACGCTGTCACTCGGACTGGAGGGCCTTGAGCCAATGTTGGAACAGCATTGGCTCTTGGTCCACTGGTGGTGTGAGTTGATTGGTTAAAGTTGTCATTTGTTGTTCGAACGCAGAGGTATGAATGGCCGTGAACAGAGTCTCCGGCTCTGTGTGAGGGGGCGACTCTGGAAACGTCACTCGTTCAAGAAACAGCTAGGGAGAGAGTTGGAGAGTCAATCACTGAATGAATGTAGCACTGCACTGTATGAATGTTAAGCACAATGATTAGATAATGACAACACCCTGACGAACTTTGCTTGGATATGGAATGGAAATAAAGATTATGCATCAGCGCTACTAGTTGTCTTTTGTGGGGAGATGTTCCGTGGAGTTGTGAACTTTACAAGTACCCTTGACTTCATGCGCGAATTTTTTTTTTTTAAAACATTTTTAAAAAGTAAAAACACTTTTCATTTTGAGAGGTCAAAAGTATTTTTTTGCTGTCGCAAATTTTTTTATTTTGTTTAATGTTAGTCATTGAGCCCGAGAGTTTCAACTCCTATAATTATAGTGCCCTACCTGAGGGTAATAATCCTTTATAATACATGTTTTGTTGCCTTCTATGATGTTAGTTCTAAATATAGAATTTTTCAAAATACATCCATGTGAGATTTGTTCGAACAAAGAACAAAATTAATGCAATGGGGCTAGTTCGACTGTTCAGATTACCCCACAAAATGTCTGGTACATCCAACACTGTTCAGACACACCCCATCCCACGTTCGAACTAACCCCGAGTGTGGAGTTTGTTCGAACAGTGGAAAAATCTAACTTTAACATGTTTGTCTGACTTTACCCTGTTTTAAATTTGAGAATAATATATGCTATAAATAGCATATATAATTGAATACTTCCGGACAAACTGCATCATATAAAAAATTAAATCATTTTTTCAAAATTTCGTTTGAACTAGCCCCGGTCCCCCCTATGCTTGCTCGGCGTTCCTTGAAAATGTCTTAACAAATAGTTAGAAAAATGGAGAGACAGCAGGAGCTATTTCAACTGAAATAAAATATCACTTGTTGAAAAAAATGCCCACTAAAGCTTGGAAATCCCTTGAGATGTGGAAGTAACAGAACTACAATTGTGATCTCCTAAATCATTGGTAGTCAGGTGTTAGAGCATGGGCTCTTGTTTTTACGAAGGCTATCGATGCATGTAAAAGTATGGAAGCATGAAAATATACATACTGGACAGTACTGTCGTGCAAATCCAAACAATTCTCTGTATCTACCCGGCTACTACTTAGGCTACTTGAAAAAAAGCTGTTATTGCTGTTGTTTTACACCGCAATATTATATAGTGTAACTCTTCTATATTGTAACTATTGCGCAACAGAAAATTATCTTATTTATTCTTCAACAACAATTGTTGTATTTATGCACCCCTTGACATATTTTAAATAACATTGAATAACACATGGTATAAAGGATTACCTTTGATTTGATACAATATACTTGGGTATTTTCTGAAATGAAAACAATTTTATTTAGATTCCGGTGGGAATTGCAGCATGAATCTCGAGATAAAAAATAGCACAAAACGCATTACAATACCTTATTTTGTGTTATCGTTTTGGTAAAACGGCACCATCTCCATTGAAAAATAAGCTGGCTCTTGGACTATTATATAAGCAAAAAAGAAGCGAGTGTCATCACAGGTCGGTCACCCACATACACTGTAAACTTTGGTTTACAGTTTATGCGTGTGGGCCACCTGTGGTGTCATGTGAGTGGTGTGCTGACGTACCATGACGTAACTCGTCTCGTTTGTGGGTCCCGCAGCCTCAATTTTCTCCTGGCCATCCTTGGAGTAGAGAGGATGGTGGTAGAAGAATGTGGTGGCGGCGACATTCTCATACGCTGTGGGCTGGCGGTTTGTATGCATGCCGTCCACAAAATAAATGCCACGATCGTTCCGCAAAGCTGAAAATATAGCAAAAATAATAATAATTGAGTTATCGTAAATGAAGAAGTGATCCCTAGTTGGGTGGAGCACAAATAAAAATAATGCAGGTTTATGGATTGGGCTATGGGCGCCTTACGTTTGAATATAGATATCATAGTTTAGAAGGAAAATCCAGAGAATAGTAACCCTGATAAGATTGTGATATTTTGACGCAATCTTTACTTTACATGATCTTTTCGAATTTTCATAACGAAGAAACGAAGCAACTTCCATTCACTGCGAGGTGGAAATTGTTTGCTGCAATTATCAGACTTTTGTGAAAAATATGAGGACAAATTAATTTATCAGGTTTTAGGAGAGTTATAAGATTTTGTTTAGTTTGATATATATTCGTTCGCTTAGAATCATTATTTCTAAGCACTGGGAATATTTGCAGTGCCTCCGTAAAACATGCCAGACCCAGGTGTTGGCACGTTACCCGTTCCATTCAGATCTTAGTTTTGGCAGAACAGATCTCAAAACTGACATGGTATTGGACCGTCGCCAATTATCGCCATGAAGGCCAATGATTAAAAGTGTCTTTAAAATAACCCGTGACGTCAGTCTATGGTTAACCCTTTCACCGCCGGTGTCGCATATATTCGGTTTTTCATTTTTTATTAGCACATTAAGTACCACCTTTCAAACATGTTAAAGATAAAGTGTGACATCAATCAGCAACATTTGAAAACAGTTGACCTCCATTTTGTCAAATTTGAATAATTTTCACTCACTTGAAGTTGTGGATCGCGTCAGCGAGACACAACTTCAAGTGGGTGAAAATTCAGATTGAATAATTTGGCGGTTAAAGGGTTTTAAAACAGATTCGGATCTACGAATCTACTGATATTTTGTACTGGTCAGTCAGGTCGGTCACACTATACGGGTTTAATCATGAAACTGCATGTCTAATATTTCATGGTTTAGCCTAACTGACAATGAAAATGAGGTTTTCTATAGCAAATCTTGGAACACTTGCACATATTCTGTGTGTTTTAAGTAGAAGAAATAACTCAATTACGATACATTCGTAGATCCGAATATACTCGGCGCTTCGCGCCACGTACATTCGGATCTACGAATCTATTGAATTGTGCTTTCTCCTTGACATACAGGGATGAACGACACTGCTGAGTGTAGTCTTTCACACACACGTTTCATTGGTGAGATGGAGTTGAATATCGGCATGACAGTAAACAAATAATAATGTGTCAACAGATTTAAGGTGAGCACCCACCAAACACAGCTGCACTGCCTCCTACATCCACCACCCTCAAATGTCTGGCAGCCTCTGGTACAGTTAGCAGTGAATTATAGCCTGCAAAAACAATAAGCAGTGACGTCACTCGGTAAAAACAAGGTTATATAAGACCCCTCCCCCATACTTCGTTGTATTAGCCAGCTCGGTGAAAATAAAGGAGGTCAAGGTCAGTGAGTTTCACAGAATATCCATAAAGTTAAGTTCTCATTCATTATTTGAAGCTCATAAATAGAAATATTTTTTGTTATTTGAAGCTGGGAATTGCGTCAGCTATTCCAGCTTCAAATAAATTAAAAATATAAATAACCAATTAAATGAACTAGCTCAGGCTAAAATCATTAAAAAATCAGTGATTTCATTTTGGCTTATTGATATGATCATAGTGATGTAAACATGTCAATAGACTAGAACTGCATGGTTGTCCAAAATAAGAAATCAGGAATTTCGTATCTATATCTGGCCTAACTGCACGAAAATTAAAAAAAACTTTTGCAGTTCTAGTCTATATACATGTTTACATCATATGGTCAATAAAATCACCGATTTTTAAATGATTTTAGTCTGGGTATGGGCCTTTGAACAGGATGTGGGTTAGGGTACTACCCATGGACAGGTTTTTGTTGATGTATCCGCTCACAGGTTGACAGGAAGTGTTGTCCCCACCACAGATACCGCATCTGTCCTCCACCAGGCTGGACTGCAAACTCATATCACAGCCAACTGCCTGAAACAAAATGGCGGTCAGGGAACAGTATGACAACCCAAACAAAAAGTGTTGAATATATAACACGAAGTAAGATATATTAAAAGAAAATGTGTCATGTTATATATCTAACGTCAGCTAGATATATAACATTACGTATTTTCTCAGTTAGATATATAACAGGACGTATTTTCTTAGTTAGATATATAACATATTTTCTTACTAGATGCCTTCTTTTAATCACAAAAGGAGTGTAGGCCTACTCACCACACACTGCCCCAGTATGCAGACACCCCGCGTGTTATTTACATGACAGGGGGTGCCGTCCTCTGCTTTGTTGGCGAATTTAACAACCAGCTGGAAACGCTGCTCTTCAGCGGTGCACACAAGAGCGCAGGCGCCGAAGTTGTCCATCCTAGCAGCTCCTGCAACACAACCAAGAGGGAGGTGGAATGTAACAACTAATCCTAAAATTAAATTATTTAATAGTCGATGCCCTCTCTACGGTAAAAGCTGCTCGTGTGTTTGTTTTTTGACTGATTAGGGCCTATATTAATGTTGAACGTTTTTCCTCTGGGGACACGATATTGTTATGGCGTTGAATGAGAAAGAAAAAACCGTTATTGCAGTCAATGCTCAGTAGCCTACTCTCTAGGCGTCGCGGTGGTTAATCGTATGGTGTCTCGAATCATATTTTAAGTGCTTTAAGTTTAATCAGTTCGACTCTTCTAATCTGGGAATGTCTACGTATTAAACCTCATGCTGAGTTGATGGAAGCAACATATGAATGAAATGAAAAAATAAAAACAAACTATATTGAAATGAATAAACGTATGCCATCTACCAGGAATGTAAGGTTTCCAGTGATGATATTTGCCCTTGTACGACTTGCTGTCGTAAACTGAGCATTGCTTCGCAACGAAGTCATCTTCCCGTCCTGAGCACATCTGAAATGACAAAATTAATGAGGAATATCTCAGTAGTCCCAGCTAAAAGGATTATATAACCTGAAAATGGCTCAATGCTTTTTGAATAAATTGCAAATGTAACTTTTTGAAGCCCCAAATGTTGCACCCACAAAATGGTATAGGCATCCCAGCAAACATGAGACGTTGGGCCAACGTTGGTTTACTGTTGGACTAACGTCGTAAACGGTGGGCCAGCAGTAAACCAACGTTGGCTCAACGTCTCATGTTTGCTGGGATAACACTACAAATAATAAAAAATACTGTGTGAGCACACAACAACTGTCGACCTATATGAACGAGGTTTCAAGATCTTTAACTTAACAATAAGCTCGATTTATTAAAATAAAAAAAATGAAGATGGTCGCGACAGCATCGTTTTCGGTCTCACATAAAAATGGAACTCGCCAGAACACTCGCAGACCCCAAAAATCTATGTAGGGGGAGACTGGGGCACCTTGAGACATGGGGCACCTTGACACAGGCCTGTTTGACACAGAAATTATTTTGCGATTTGTGCGCCATCTGGTCAATGGTACCAAAACAAACCAATTTCCCACCCTATTGCTAATGGCTGTTGGACATCCTTGGCATGTATTTAAGCTTAGGTCTATTTTTTACATGAAAAGTACTTTATTGAGATGATCAATAATAATTGGGTTCTATAGATCACGTAATAATTGATTTCCCTATTAGTTTGGTGGTATTTTACACCTGTGCTATCACTTTATAACTTTATGTATAATGGTTTGCTTCTCAACGCTGTCTCAATGTGCCCCACAACTGTCTCAAGGTGCCCCAAGTCTGTCTCAAGGTGCTCCAAAAGTGTCTCAAGGTGCCCCCACTTTTCTAAAAGGCACTTGTTGTTACTGCAACATCTAGCATTAGCAAACTGCAAGCTTTAGCTACAGGTATATGTAGCATTTAAATCTTGATTTTAGTTAGATCCACATTGCCTTCGGGTACCTGATATGGTGTCTCAAGGTACCCCAGGTGGTGTCTCAAGGTGCCCGAGTACGGGTTACATTGAGACATTTTTTTAGAAAATATATTTTTAAAAATGAAAGGCTACACATTTTTGAAAATTTTCATCTCTTGCTCAAATATACCCCACTAATTAAAGAGATCCAATCAGTATTTGGTGAGTTATCCCGTTAATAAACAATTTCGGCTTAGACCTTTGACCTCGACCTTCTTTAGAAAAATTGTCGAAAGTTGCAGGTTCGTATGAATTATGAATTAAATCAGCTGTACCATGCAGTCAAAATAAATGGTGGCGATGGAGACGGCGGCGGCGCACGAAGTGGACGACAGCACCCTTCGGACCCAAATGGGTTGAATATCACCAGTAAATCCGTTGATATTGTTTTCTTTGGTAAAAAAAAACGATTTAGTTATGTTTGATTACTAACATACTTTCTGACAGTTTGACTAAAATATATAAACATAGCCTATTTTTATATATAAAAAAATGTAATATGTATATAAAATTATTTTGACCACGGCGGACCACACATGCCTCACGATAAGCAGGATATATGTTGATCCACTGTTTGATCGCCGCTGCAGAGTGATCCAATGCTGGATCGATGTCGGGCCAACGTTTACGACGCTGGCCCAGCATCGATCCAGCATTGAATGAGTGTTTTCCCCACCTGTGTGTTACACAGCTCGTGACGTCTGTCGTCGTCTCCGCAGAGGGGCTTGGCCGTCAGGTGGCGCGATTCTGTACTGAAAAATACACACAACATGGGTAAATATATACACCAGAAGTTATATTTATACACGAGAAGTTTTTTTAAAAGAGCAGTCTATAAGAATAAATGTCTCGGCAAAATTTCAATACAACGTAGATGTCAGTGGTCCGGTTTGCAATAGAGTTAAATCGTATGCCAAAGCGAAGGAGTGGGGCCTTAGGTCACATTTGCGTTTAAACTGGGCCCTAATAGCCTCCCGGGAATGATGGGAGGGATCAGATAACACAGCCCTCTAGATCACTGCAATCAAGTGTCCGTACGTTTCGTAATTGCTCAAGCATGTTTCGAAGATCTGCTGTCCACTCGTCAGACAGGGTTCCCACGGTCATGGAAAATCATGGAAAACCATGAAAAATGAAAAAATGAAATCCAGGCCTGGAAAATACATGGAAAATGAAAATTTGGCAAAAAGACATGGAATTTTGGGTTTTTATAAATTTCTATCGCATTTCTTAAAAGTTAAATTGAGAAAAATGTGTTGTATACAAATGTGTTGATTACTTACACTTTTGACACACAATGACACAAAAGTAAGAAATCCGCGACACCCGGTTCTGCCTTAGATCGGGTCGCTTTGTACAGTTTTAAATGTACATTTTTATGTTTATTTACGAAGTCCATGGAATTCTTAAAAAATGGTCATGGGAAGTCATGGAAAAGTCATGGAATTTCATTTCCAGATCTTTGTGGGAACCCTGTCAGAGCCTGGTCATGTGGGTAATATCTGGTGCGTTTTTTCAGCAACTCGCATTAAAAACCCCGATATTTAAACAATAATAATACGAGTGCAATGTTTTGAAAACTCAAATAGAAAATAATCTTATTTCTTAGAGTTTACTGCAAGGCTCAGAGCAGGCAGAGCTGAGAAGAGGCTTGGGCACCCTTCGCAGTGTAATGCTTAACCCTTTAAGCCCTCAGGATAAACATCCCTGAAAACAGACTTAATTTTTCTGCAACAAAGGGTTTTAGAACGAAAATTTTCATGAAACTGGTTGACCAATACGTATATGACAATTTTCTTTAATTTTTAAGCCGCATCAAATCATCTTCATCCACTACAAGTCGAGAATTGCGACAGCAATTCGCGGCTTGTAGTGGATGAAGATGACAATGATAAATTCAGGCTTGAAAGGGATAAGCTGAGAGACTTTGGGTGCCATTAGCAAAGAAACAGTTTAGCTGGAAGGCTTTGAGCGCCCTTAGCAGTTTAAGGGATAAGTTGCGTTCCCATGTGTCCGTAGTCGGTCCGTCCGTATTCATTACGTATTGAATACGGAAGGAATACGGATACGAAGAAGTACGGACACATGGGTGCGCAGCCTTGACCCTTACAACGCTGATATAGTTTTTTTTTTTTTTTTTTTTTTATTCAGATTCTGATCAATTCATATATTAAAAAACAGATACAAAAAATATACACATTATATCATTATAATATTATATACACCATTAGTCGTGCTGCGCGAGAACGGGCTTATAGAAGCCTCTACAAGCTAGGCAGCAGCTATATTCATATTCATCTATGTACAATAGTAATATACATAATATATGTTTCCCGAGCCAAAACCAGAGATAAAATAACTACATATTATTATAAATAGTAGCAAAAAACACACTCTCTATAAACCATGGAGACCAATTTGAAATAATCATAAATGTCTTAGTTAGCTCTTTCCGCTTCATTTGAATACTATTGTAATGGCTCTACGGTCATTATACATTTTTCAATTATTTATGTGCGGGGTAAAGCAGTGTCAACTTCAAAAGAATGACAAAATACGCCAGCGAATCTTTTGTGGAAGTCTACTGTTTACAAATTTTTATGTATTTTTATTTCTATTTTGACGTAGAACACAAATAAATGATCCTCAACCAAGACCTCTCATCAGTAGCATCTTGGTCTCTCTGAGCCTGGGGTACACGCTCGACTTACGCTGATCCCCTTTTTACCACTAAAACAGACCAATTTTTAAAATGTTTAGATGCAGAAAAAAATTACAGCAGTAAATTATACCAGGTCTTGATTTTCAGGAGTGTTGCTGTTTTTCATTCATTTGAAGTGGCAGAATACTTCAGCAACGCCAGATTCAAATAGATCAAAAATACCAAGGCATATTGCTATTTTAAAAATTTAGCTATATTTAGGTGTGTTTTTCCTTGACATCAGTTAATAATTTATTATTAAACATATTAAAATAATTATATTAAACTGGTTAGAAGTTCACTCGCACAATAAAATACGCTAATCCAATTTGACAGCTCAGAAAAAACCAAAGCCCACATGCTCAATAAACTCGGCATTCCTCTAAGCTTTCCATGCTCAATAAACTCCCTGGTTTGAGACAAAATATCATTTTCAGGTCTGCTAATGTTTGAAATTGTTCAGGGGCTGGGGAAACAGCTTCGTTTTTCTGCCAGGTAATGGATCCCCAGCAAACACAAAACATTTGAATACCATTTATACAACGTCGTCCCAGCGTCTTCAACGCTGGTCCAACATTGTATAAATGTTATACAAATGTTTTGTGTTTGCTGGATTGGACCACCGACCCGGCTGATAGAGATGTCTGCTTGTGCGGGATGACGGCCAGTTGCTGCTCCGTAAACTAAGTGTCCGTGAAAACATGTGCGCCGCCATTTGCCGACTCTACAGCGCGTAAACACCGGTGGTGGAAACACAAGGACGAACAGACGTGTTTTTGGGAATCCATCTTGTCGATATTTACTAATTTAGTCATCCTTGGCTCTAGGATGGGGTTTCGTTTGAGAACGATCTCACCTTTTTGACGGCTGGGTTTTATTGAATTTCAAGCTGGACTTTGCGCCAGCAAATTCAGAAAAATAGTTTGATGTTTTGTAAAGATTTTTAATTGGGAATCGCCAAGTAGCATACTAGATAGATGTAAGGATGATACAGAGGATATACCCAGCAAACACACAATAAACATAAAAAAATGAGCAAAAAGGAGGGTGCACATGGGTCCTGGAAATTATGGATTGTTCCCACTTCACTTTTTACCCATTTTTTGGCCTCACTATTCACTTTTCATAAGGGAAAAATGATATAAATATAGATAAATATATAGATATAGATATACATTTTCAACTTCGTCTTTTACACTATCTATAAACTGCAATCCTCGATGTTCGGCCTCTAAGAACAGGCGATTCGCCGTTCGTCCGATTCGTTTTTTAACCCATGTGCGCCCTCATAAACTAACACACATTATTTATGATATTAGTCATACAAAACTACTGGTGCTACGTTAAGCAGTCAACGACTTGTACATGTTCTGGAATTTCATAAATAAACAGAAAAGGAGTTCCCGAACTCCGAGGCCCGGCTTTAGTTTGTTTGAGTACTTTAGACAAAAAATAGACCTAATATTTTGTAATCATAACTTTATTGGTTTTCCTCAAGGGCCAGAATCCTAAATGTCCAAGATATAATTATTAAAAGAACCAAGGAGACAAGTATATCTTCAACGGGTAGGCCTATTCCTATTCCCAACATCCATACAATACTTGCAGTATGCCTACCTGGTACACACAATGTAGGCCTAATCACCCAATACCACCCAACACCCAATACCATCCAATGTTGGGCCAGCGTCGCAGCCCATTGCTGGTTCAATGCCAGTCAATCGTATTCGACGCTGGCCTACCATTGAAACAAAATTGGGTGATTGTCCCGTGTTTGCTCTGATTGCCATATTGGTGACGCTTTATCCCCCGAAAGGCCACTACCGGGATAACACGATACATTTCAAACAAAACCCTTTAAGCTCCTAACCACGAATATAATCGTGAATATCTTTTTTTCTAAAGACTTTTTAAACAGGACAGTACTAGGGACCTCAAACGTTATATTGGACATGTTAATAAGGACAGGTGTAGAGAAATGTCAACCGTTTCCCACATACAGCACCCCTCTTTCCCCTAAGTAGGACACAAACTCAGTCAAAATAAACTTATTAGGATACCGCCCCACGACCGGTCCTAAAAATAGTGTAAATATAGTACCTATAAGCCTACCACGAATTGTTGTTTGAATGATGTTTTAAAACAATATTAGGGAGCACTTTATTTTTGACACATGATGTTATTAGTTTTGCGGTCTGAATAATTTAAGTAAGCCCACTCTCAAAGCATCAACATGATGAACGATGTGCAACATTTCTGGTCATTATCAGTATTAGCCCAAAATATTAGTAGGCCTTTATCTGATCATGTGTGTATCATACACAAACCAACTTATTATGCAAATACATTTTAATTCTAACATAGTAATTATTATCATATATAAACGTAATGCATATACGATTAAACATTTCGGCTGATTGAGTATCTACAGGGCAAGAGTTAAAAGGTTTGTCTCCATGAACATGATGAAGGGACGTGTCACTGCTCATGTTTACGTTAATAAACACCCATGATGCCTATAACTGCGTATGTGTATGATAATAAACACCCATGATGCGTATCACTGCGTATGTGTATGATAATAAACACCATGATACGTATCACTCCGTCTGTTTACGATAATAAACACTCATGATGCGTATCACTGCGTATGTGTACGATAATAAACACCCATGATGCGCATCACTGCGTATGTGTACGATAATAAACACCCATGATGCGCATCACTGCGTATGTTTACGATAATAAACACCCATGATGCGCATCACTGCGTATGTGTACGATAATAAACACTCATGATACGTATCACTCCATCTGTTTTCAATAATAAACACCCATGATGCGTATCACTGCGTATGTTTAAGATAATAAACATTCATGATGCGTATCACTACGTATGTGTACGATAATAAACATCCATGATGCGTATCACTGCGTATGTGTACGATAATAAACACCCATGATGCGTATCACTACGTATGTGTACGATAATAAACACCCATGATGCGTATCACTGCGTATGTGTACGATAATAAACAACCATGATGCGTATCACTACGCATGTGTACGATAATAAACACCCATGATGCCTATCACTGCGTATGTGTACGATAATAAACACCCATGATGCGTATCACTACGTATGTGTACGATAATAAACACCCATGATGCGTATCACTACGTATGTGTACAATAATAAACACCCATGATGCGTATCACTGCGTATGTGTACAATATTAAACACCCATGATGCGTATCACTACATATGTGTACGATAATAAACACCCATGATGCGTATCACTGCGTATGTGTACGATAATAAACACCCATGATGCGTATCACTGCGTATGTGTACGATAATAAACACCCATGATGCGTATCACTACGTATGTGTACGATAATAAACATCCATGATGCGTATCACTACGTATGTGTACAATAATATACACCCATGATGCGTATCACTGTGTATGTGTACGATAATAAACACCCATTATGCCTATCAGTACGTATGTGTACGATAATAAACACCCATGATGCCTATCACTGCGTATGTGTATGATAATGAACACCCATGATGCGTATCACTGCGTATGTGTACGATAATAAACACCCATGATGCGCATCACTACGTATGTGTACGATAGTAAACACCCTAGCCGTGTCGTCCTCTCCGAGGCCGTGGATGGATTTATTTGCTTTACCCGCAAAATCCAAAATGGCGGTGACTGAGAGCGATCTCAACCCCAAGTTCCGAAAAATGTCCATAACTTTTTAATGACTGTGTGACCTCTGAGCTGAGCATGCGGGCATGGAACTGAAATGTTACTGATTCTAAAAAAACTATTTTTGATCTGATTATGCCCCGATATTTTCCGATATGACAGTCCAAAGAAATGTCCCACGATTTTGTACGCGTTCAATCTGTGGCTGAAACCTGTTTTAGCCACTAGGGCTAATAAACACCCATGATGCCTATCACTGCGTATGTGTACAATAATAAACACCCATGATGCGTATCACTACGTATGTTTACGTTAACACTTAATCAGACCGTAGTCGTTTTTAATCCGTTTTTTTTTACCAGATTAAATCACAATTATTGGCAATGAAATGTGTGTTTAAACATCGACATTTGCGATTGTTTGGTCTCAAATTCACCAAATATGACTAATTTTCACCCCCTTGAGGTTGTGGGTCGCGGTAGCGACAGACGGCTTCAATTTGGCAAAAATATAAATTATTTTATTTAGCGTTCTAAGGGTTGATGAAAGTCCAAATCACATTTTTCGTTTTTTTTAGTCATTCAAAAGAATTACTAAACATTCCCGGCTTAGTTTCTGTATTTCCAAATATTTTCTTTAGGTGTAGAATCCCATGAAGCTTAATCCCTAATAGCTTGAGCATGGTGGGTAATGTATGTCACCAAAAAAAAACATATGGGTGCTCAATTTGTAGAATTAGCCAAGTAGTGGGTCGCCTTTTTTTGAAAAGTAATTTCACCATAAGTGTCCAATTTCGTGGCATAATAGAGTGAGATTATTGCACAAAAATGACCACTGTGGACATTATGGGGGGGGGGGATTGCTTGATCTCTGTGCCCACAACTAGATACACCCCTGGTCCAATATTGAAATCGAGAACAGCTAGTGTACAAAACAGTTGGTGGATATGTATACGCCTGTTGGAAGATCATCGAAATACATGATTTATTTTGATGTAAACAAGATGTGTTGACTTGTCCCCATTTGTTAACACAATATTACTGCAATGTTGGACCATCGTCGCAGACGTTGGTCCAGCCTTGTATTAACATTGTGTCATTGTTTCATGTTTGCTGCAGTCGGCTGAGCCCTGGGTCGACCTTGTCAGAGGTATTCTGGCACCTGTGCATTCATAGCTATCTGTCGTGCCAAGCTTTCAGGAGGGCATTAGCGCGCGGGAACTTCACCCATTATACCTAGCCAAAGCAACCACAAATCCCGTCCGATGTTGTGAAATGGGAAGAGGTGTTTGGGGGATACTTGCCCTTTGATGTTCACCGCGTCCCGCCGACGGATCCGAGCAGCAGCAAGCGAGAGATGAATTGTACGAACAGAAGAACTCGCGATGGCGTAAATGGAAAGCTCAGGCCATTTGTAAATCCCACGATAAAAAAATGTCGCGTCATAATCGATATTACTTATTTTAGTGATACCCTTTACACACAGCGCGACGCCATGGATTACAACAGGTATTTCAAACAGTCAATCAAATCCAAAAATAAAATACACTTGGCACTTAGGAGAACACCACATGAATCTCCTCATTACAATACAACAGAAACAAATTTACGAAATTATAATATCATACTAAAAAAATCGATTTGATTGGCAAAAAAAAATATTACACTACAAATTTTCAAAAGGCAATAGGTAACCTTAAAAAAACTGGTCAGCTATAAAGGAAATGTTATGCAAGAAAAGAAAAAAAGTAAATTTCTCTGATTTTTTTCAAAATTGACAATACCGTAATTACAGATACAACTAAGTATTGCGAATAAATTCAACTTTTTCTTTAGAAATATCGGATAAAATCTGGCCAAAGATATTTGCGTCCCGTCTAGAAATAATTTTAAAAACTATTTATTAAATCAAACCGATAACTATTTTACCTTTAAACTCATAGGAGAAGATTTTGTTAGCAAACTGATAGACGATTTAGATAGCAAAAATAGTACAGGATGTGATGGTTTATCAAACACCTTACTTAAATCTATTAAAATTAAACCTAGTTAAACCAAAACACTCATTGTGAACCAAATGTTAACAACAGGGATATTCCCTGACAAACTAAAAATAGCAAAAATCATATCATTATTCAAAAGGGGAGATAAATCTATATTTTCGAATTACAGGCCCATTTCTCTATTACCATCAATATCCAAACTTTTTGAAAAAGTAATTTATCAACAAATATACAAATATTTTGAAGATTCAAATTTATGGTTTTCAATATGGTTTTCGGAAGGGTCATTCCACGGAATTAGCCTCTCTAGAGCTAGTAAACAGATTGTTATCTAAAATGGATAAAGGCGGGGTACCCCTAGCTATATTAATTGATTTATCCAAAGCCTTCGACACCTTAGACCATGATATATTATTATACAAATTAAAATGCTATGGACTAACAGGAAACTCTATAATTGTATTAAAATGGTATTTAACACATAGACAACAATATGTATATTATAATAATACTGACTCAAATTTCTTAAAAGTAACTACTGGGGTACCTCAAGGCTCCATTTTGGGGCCTTTACTATTCTTAATTTATATGAATGATATACATAAATCTTCCAATCTCTTTCATTTCATCCTTTTTGCAGACGACACGACTCTAATAACGAAGAACGATATTTATAATACAGATATTATCAATGCAGAACTAGCAAAACCATCAATATGGTATAAAATACACAAACTTTCTCTAAATATTTCCAAATCCAAATTAATTGTTTTTCGTTCGGCAAGAAAACAAACACCTATACCATTAATACAAATAGACAATAACGTTATTGAATGCGTCGATAACTTTAATTTCTTAGGTTTAATTATTAATACGCAATTGAAGTGGAATGATCACATAGACCACATTGTCCTGAAAATATCACGCATCATCGGCGTCCTAACAAGATTGAAAAATCATATACCCTTAAATATTTTAATCACGCTTTACAACTCACTGTTATTACCGCACATACATTATTTGCTCATAGTTTTGGGACACCAACCATACAAACTAACAAGCTTGCAAAAGAAATTAATTCGAATTAGAACAAAAAACAAAATGTTTGCCCATACTGATCCACTACTTAAAAACTTGCATATTTTAAAAGCAGAGGATATTTTTAAAATACAACAATTTAAATTTTACTACAAATACTTAAAACACACTTTGCCCACATTCTTTCTGAATCTCCAGTTTAGAACAAGTGAGCATAATTATAATACAAGGAATCAAGATCTATATAAATGTCGTATAAAACATGAATTTGCTAGACAGTGCTTATTATATAATATACCCGATGCAATCAATAACTGCCCAACAAAAAAAAAAAAAAAATTTTACTCACAGTTTGCAAGGTGTCATCACTTATGCAAAATCATCAATATTAAACAGCTGCGACAGTATTTGTCATATTCCTCGGTGTTATGTTTGTAGTGCAATTCAATAATATATGTTTGTGTATTACAACAAATTTTCCGTCTTTTTAATTATCATATTGCCTATACTTTACAGTATGATAGAGTGTTATTTTTTGAAGGTTCTAGCTTACCCGTTAAGTTCTAGTATTTATTGCAACTGAATTCTTAAATGTATTAGTCTTTTTTTTATATGAGCTTTCATGATACTTAGGCCTACTATTATATAATAGTTTTTCTATTCACAATACTGGTTTATATTGTCTGATGATAGCTCCCTGTCTGTCGCCTTGGTCTTCGAGCTATCTTAGTACTGAGGTGACAGCCAGGGAGTTAACATCACCTTCATTAATATGTACTTGAAATATTTAATAAACCTGTAATATAAATGTAATGTAATGTAGGTGGCCTCCACGCTAGCGACCATTGCTTGGTCTTAGTGGAGGTCTCCTGATCAACAAAAAATATATACCACTGCTTATATATTACTGTGTACTTACTCTATTTGATCAAATAAATTAATCTGAATCTGAATATGATAATATATGCATACAGCATAGTTGGGAAGGCGAGGTGGGCTCATCTTCCACAACAAGTTATCTTACCCACGGGGCGGGGGCCCTAGGGTAGTGGTTAGCACCGCTGCCTTTCACGCCAGAGCTCGGGGTTTGGTTCCCGTACTCGGCGGTTTGAAAGAAACAAAAAATGTTTCTTCCCCATCCACGTGTGAAAGTCAGTATTGTGGGGAGCCTCCGTGGCCGAGAGGTAGCGTGATCGGTCTCAGACCGCCAGGGCTCGAATTTCGAATCCTGTGTCTGGAGGACAGTGTCATCTCAATCATCTCACCCACCTCAGAAGGTTCTCCTGGCCAAGTTTAGCCTATATGTGCGCAAAAGCGGCCTAAAGCCCGATTCATTTCATATCTTACCCACGAGCACGCAGTGCGATACCTTGCTTTATCGAGCATAGCGTCCAACTATTTTAAATTGCAAGATACCTTGCCACCTCAAGACCGGCCAATCAGACAACGCTTGACAGCTGGCTGACAGCAAACCTTGCTTGTTTTCGTTGGTATGATAGATCAGATAGATATATAAGCTCGGAATCTCACTCTGATGTCATTGTGTTTCCAGCTACCTGAATGGCAGCCACTATATGATTACTGGCCGCCATGACGAAATTCGGTACACCTCACAGTCCAAAATTAGAGATTCCCAACTTGTATATATAATACATCTAGCAACAGAAACAGGTAACTGTGTATGACAGATGAACAAGAAGTCAATTCTTCGTGACCTTTTATGACCTATTTATAAATCTGAAACATCCAATGAAGCTTGAATCTCAGACACACACCCAAGATGACCACATAGACAGAATAACTAATAACTGATTGTAGTACTCGATACGGCCAGGCTCCTGCGGTAGCACTCGCGTGAGACTGGCCAAGGGAAGATGGGTGGGCTCATCTCAGCACAAGTTACCACTTCAAGCACGAGCCTTTGGGCAAGGGCTTGATGTGGTGACGAGTGCTGAGATCAGCCCATCTCGCTGTATACCCAATGATGTAGTACTATGTATTTTCTCGTACGAATATCAATCTAAATGGCAAAAGGTGTGCACCTTTTGGGATTAATGGGATGATCCTCTAGGCATAATTCTCTCAATTCAATTTAAAGACTTCTATAGCGCAAAACTCCTCGGAGAACCGAACTCAGAGCCGTGATCCAAATAAAAAAATGTTTTTATAAATTTTCTGAAAGTCGAAATCCCTATTGATGTTCTTGTGGCAACAGGCATCAGGTAATGAATTCCTGCAACAGAAAATGCCCTCGAGCCGTTCTTTGTTTGTCTTCTGGGAATAAAATGTATGTTGGTATCAGAACATCCGAGCTGTTTTTAGTGGACAAGTGGCACCAAGAGGTTTGTTAGATATTCTGGTTGATTAAAATTCAAGCAGCGGAAAATACATGTGCATATTTCAAACTTGATGCGGAATTTAACTGTAAGCCAATGCAAAGACTTTAATATAGGCCCTAGAAGATGGATCGACTAAAACGTGGAACCTAGTGATTATCCTAGCCAGGCAATTTTGGACACGCTGTACGTATGAAAGGTCTTCTTTTCCGATTGAGGTACTGGTCCGATTGAGGCAACATTGTATTTGTTTTTTAACCCACAAGCCTACAGTTGATGAAAATTACTTATAGCGTATCAGGCGTTTGTGGCTACATCTAATCAAAGAAACCTACAGCTGAAGGTGGTTTGAGGTCGCGCACGCTACCTCTCGGACACGCAGGCTCCATACAATACTGGATCTTTATGAGTGAGCAGGAAAGGAATATTTTGTTTCTCAGACGTCTGAATACTGAACGGGAGATGAGCCCGCGAGATCCACGACAAGTATTTACCACCAGCCTACACTCGCCCACCCAGATCCAGGTTTTTAGATTTAGACCTTGTCGTCATCTAGGATCAGCGGGGTAGGCTACTAACGGGCTGAAAACATAGATGTCTTAACAATTGGCGAACAATGTGTATGTTCCAGCAATTCTTATCGTAGAATTATTATCAAATTCTGTCAAATATACCATTCTTCCAAGCAATAAGCATCTTCTCGTTACTTGCAATAAAGTTTCCACGCCTTTTTCCTCTTTGATATTTTTTTGCGAAAAACGATAGCTAATATTTTATTTTTGTCCCTAAGGCATAAAGTTATAATTTTATGACTCTGCGTAACTTCCATTTCACATTCACTGACATTCTCAGGTGGTTATGGAGGTTTATAGAGCCCCACTTGCAGCACACTCTGACTGGCAGAGTGGCCGGATGAAAACCTGAGTGATGTTTTCTGGAGCACCTGGTTGGTTTTCCGTCTGTGATCTACACAAGAGAACTAAACGAAGGTAAACAGCGACGGGCCGTCCATTTGAAATCCTTGAAAAAAACACTTCTTTCGTTCCGACGCCCGGGCGACGGTGGGCCACCGTCGCGCGACGGTTGCCCACCGTCGCCCGGGCGTCGGGGCTACTCGCGGCAGATCCGGAATGAGACGCGTGTTTTCTGTTTGTAAGGACGCCATCCTCTGATCATCCAGATCACGCTCACTTAGCCTGCGTAACGCAACACAGCGATCCCGATTAGTCCGTCATTTACCGCCGGAATGGGATGTCAGCCCGGCGGTGGCTCACCGGCGGGCCGACACGTGCACACATCAAAACGTAACCGGCCTTAGCTTCTCGCCCACCTCCCGTGTACACCTGAGGCGGGCCTATTGCTAACACAAGCGGCTGTCAAATTGACGGCAAGAATGTTACGTATGGCTTTTTTTCACATTTTAGCATTTTCCTCCAGTCGAAATGTAACATTATAACTTGGTTACGCAGTGATGTATTCCCGCTAGTGTACAAGGTATGAATCAACATAGATTAGTATATTTGTCCCGAAGCATAGATAACTCCAAGATTAAGTGTATTAAGACTATCATGATATCAAAGTGGATCAAAAGGTAGAGCTGCTTACTTGGAGTTTAGGCTAAATATTTCTGTAATTTATTACAATTTCTAGTAGTCATATGACAGCATAATCTCAGAAAGCAGCCCACCAGGCTTCAAACAGGGGCAAGTGGCCCATCAGCCTGATAGGAGCACCACCTGTTGTGTTAGTAAAATGACGGGTATATTTACCTACAACAGATTTTCCTTCCCAAATTATATCGAAATATTCCCGAATAACAACCAGTGCCATCGGTTGGATTTGTTTTTATTTCATCCCTTCTTGCAGTCAAATTTTGTTTTTTTCATGGTAATTTTTGAACACGGGATGTCAGTTTTATTATTTAAAATGAAACAGAGCTATTATTATTTTATTTTTTGCTTCACACGAAGGGAAGTATTGTGTGTAAAACGTTGTCATCTCATTGTAACTTATGTTGCACAATGTCAGATTTGTCCCACTGGTCAATAATTCACACTTGAGTCAGGTCGAGCACATGCGATGATCTATCACATAAGACACCAATGATTTCTACAGCTGTGCTCGAGCTCAATATTAGAAACGCATAAACCAAGATTCTCTTTTGTGCATCGTTTTCCACCCAAGATTCATTGATATGGCCTAGACGCGAAACATAATAAGACGGGTTTGAACCCCGAACACCACGTGACATGCGTCAGATTCACAAAAAAGTGCTGAATAGCATATTTATTACGACGTATGATTCTGTAACAATCAAAACGAACATAATGGCATTAATCTTTATATTAGATATTTCTTCTCTGTTCATGCATGTATTATTTATCTCTTGATAACTTCTTACAAATGTGAGGTAAGACTATTTTGCTATAGTTGGACATGCCTAGGAACGGACAAATCAGATATACCCGCTAAGTGGTTGTATATAAGGTAACTTCAGAAAAAAAACATTTCAAATCTAACATCGCAGACATATGTGTTATTGGCGTACTTCAGTTTCAATTATTTCAACTTTGTGTATGAAATAATGGACATGTAAATTAATCAAATATGACATTTTGTACGTAAGCACATATTTTAAAATAAGTATAAAGATGAAGGTATGTAGGCCTAGATGTATTTAGTTTATAAAGTCCTCGAGGTATTAAAGAAACGGCTACCAGAATGATTCACATAAGTATCTTAGAGATTTTTATCACAGAAATTGTAATGTTTATCGTTTCTAAATAATTTGAGCCCGATAAAATTCATTATTTATATCTAATAATGCCATGCAGAATTACTTAAAATACATTTCCCTCCAATATAATTTTCATATTTTTTGTCATTTCTCGCAGAATTATTATACAGAAATATTATACTGAAAGAGCGGATGCGTCATGTGGACTAAAGAGTCGTAGCAGCCACATCGCAAAATAGTAGATATCACTCTTTAATATTCCTTCATCTGTGACTATAGTCTGTTTCACCAGATCCTGGGAGTAGCCTTTTTTTCAATTTGCTAGAATTTGTTTTTCTGGAATCATTTTTTCTTCTTCCCCTAACATCGCTGAAAATTTGCTGGAATTTTGTTGTGTATTTTGTAAGTTGGACCATTTGGCATGTAATATAATTCTTGTTAATGGTGTTAAAGTGAGCTGGAATTTTGAAAATTTATTACATGCCAAATGGTCTAACTTCGATAATACACAAAAAAATCCACCAAATTTTCAGAGATTTTGGGGGAACATGAAAAAATGATCCGAGAAAAATGCTGTTGAAATTTTTTTAAACAGCGATCGCGCAATTTGAAAAAAAGGCTACTCCCAGGATCTGGTGAAACAGACTCTAGGTACGCGAAGACACCTCATCAAACAGGAGGCGTTGATTCAATGCTGGGTTTGTGGTTGGCCGACGTCTTCGACGTCGGGCCACCATTAACCCAGCATTGGATCAGGGTCTGTTGTTAGCTGTGCCGGCGGTGACACAGTGCTATGGGGGAGAGTGGCACCACACGGACCACGCCCGTGAAACCAGTGACTGGGGAGGCACGCCTCGTGGTGGGTACTCCCTGTTTGGGGGGAGTCACTGGCCCCGCCCTCACAGGCTCATACACAGCTATGAGGGAGACATCAAGCCGAGAGGTAACATGCTTCACCTCAAACCGCCTGAATATGGGCGAGAATAGTGCCTACTAAAGGTGAAACAACAGTAACTATTTTGTTAAAAAGTAAGCCACTACCATTATTTGCTTTTTCACATTATATTGTGATACGAGCTTTTGCAGGTATTGGGATACCAGCTTTAATACGTATTGGGATAAGTGCTTTTGCACTTATTGTGATAAGTGATTTTGCACGTATTGCTATACGTGCATTTGCATGTATTGGGACACATGCTCTTACACGTACTGGGTTACGAGCTTTTCTACATATTGGGCTACCAGCTTTTACACGTATTGAGATACAAGCTTTTACACGTATTGGGATACGTGCTTTTGCATGTATTGCGAGCGATACGAGCTATTGTATGTATCGGGACACATGCTTTTACACGCATTGGAATAAGTCTGCACGTATTGAGATACAAGCTTTTGCCCGTATTGGGATACGAGTTTTTACACGTACTGGGATAGGAGCTTTTGTACGTATTGGGATACGTGCTTTTACACATATTGGGATACTAACTTTTGTACGTATTGGGATACGTGATTTTGCACATATTGGGATACATGCTTTTTCACATATTGGGATATTAGAGCTTTTGCATGTATTGGGATAGAACTTTTGCACGTGTGGGATACGAGATTCTACACAGATTTGGATACGTGCTTTTTTCACGTATTTGGATACATGCTTTTGCACGTATTGGGATACGAGCTTTTATCTTAATACGTGATTTTGCACGTATTGGGATATGTGTTTTTACACGTATTGGGACACGAGCTTTTACACAATTAGGATACGTGCTTTTGCACTCTTTGCACGTATTGGGATACGAGCTTTTGCATGTATTGGGATCCGTACTTTTGCACCTATCCCAATACGTGGTTTTTCACGTATTAGGATGTGAGCTTTTGCACGTATTGGGATACAAGATTTTGCACTTATTGAAATACGTCGTTTTGCACGTATTGGGATACGTGCTTTTCCACGTAACGGGATACGTGCTTTTCCACGTATTGGAATACGTAGTTTTGCACGTATTGGGATGAGCTTTTACACGTATTGGGATGCGTGATTTTGCACGTATTGTGATACGATTTGAACGCATTTGAACGCTTCATCGTCTTGAGTACATTTCTCTTATCCTACATTAATTTTCGCCTATCTTGATATTTGGTTAGGGGAGGGGGCACCATTCAAATACAAAGGTAAGGAGTATTTTTAAAATAATTATGTAAGGAATAAATTATTGTAAAATAAATATTTCACTCAGAAAATGAACTGGTGATAAAGACGTCAAAATGTATACCAGTATATTCACATATAAAAGGGTCGTATCTGCCCCTCAGCTGTGACTTTGCAGAGGTAGAGTCGAAACTTTATTACCGAGGTGACTACATTTTTTTTTTGTGACTACATGAAAGCCGTCGTTGATGATTATTTTTATTGTATATATATAATAAAGGGGTACTTCATTTTGAAAATGTGAATCAATTTAATTTGTTGTCCAGCTACAAGATGTTGCATATTCACATTATACGCCGCGACCTCGATATTATCCATTTCAGTGCCGTGACAGTCTTTAGACGTCAGAATCTGACGTCAGATTCTGACGTCTAAAGACGATCCCCTAAAGTAAAATATTTATAATACCCGTAGAACCATAACATAACATACGTATTAAATGAAGCAGAAAGAGGTAACTCAGACATTTATGATTATTTCAAATTGAAAAACCCCCTTTGATCTCCATGGCTTATACAAAATTATTTCAGCGCTGTAAGGATTAAAGATTAATTTTTGCTACTTTAGGCCACTATGTTTTTTTTCTCTGTTTTAGATGAGCGCGCGCATTAGATTTAGGCCGCGCATTACCAAAAAAAAAACATGTGTTTTTTTTCTGTCTAGCACGCATTAGATTGTTGCCGATTTCCAAAAAAAAAACAGTTAATTTCGAGAGATAAAAAAACATTTCGAAAAAAACAAGTTTTTTTCAAGAGCTAAAAAAATATTTTTCCAGCTATTTTTTTTTACTTGTTTTTTTCGTCGCCCTCATTTCCTTCTTTTAAAAAAGGTCAATTTTTTTTTATTTCGTCGCCCTCAATAACTTTTCCAGAAATTTGTCAAATGTTTTTTTTATTTCGTCGCCCTCATTAACTTTTCCAAAAATAGGTTCAATGTTTTTTTTTCCTAAATGTTTTTTTTACCGCCCTCCCTCATTAGATTTTAGATTTTTTCTGATCTAAAACAGAGAAATAAAAACCAATGGTCTTAGTACCGAGTTGATCACAGGACATGAGCATTCTTACCTGGATTTGTAGCAGTATCGTTTTCTGTAGCGCACGCCTTTTCCACACGTCCTGGTACACGTAGAAGCTTCTCCCCACGCGCCCCACTGGTACAGCTTGCCCCATACTCCCGCCACTGAAGCACCACCTGGTGGTGATTTATCCTGTATGCAAACAAACACAACTGACTCCGTCATCTACATCCAAATATTATCATTACTTGATGGGTTATTCCTCGCCGTAATGTTGTTTATGATTATAACCTTCTGTTCGTAGGATATACTGTAACCGGAGTAGCGATGATCTACAAAGCCAAAAAGGAAGTAACTGAGGACTTGAATAGTACGCATTTATTGTTATTTTGATTAGCACGGCAAATGGCAGTAGTCCCTACTCCAAGGGCTTGCCCTGCTCCAGTATTAGATCAATGTTGGCACATCATTGACTGATAAACCCATTATAGGCCGTCGTGATTGATGAAAAACAAATGAGGCAAAATATGACAAATGAATGAATGTTTATTCTGGTAGACTGGTACATGGCGGAAAAAGATTCATCAACACCAGGCCGCGCTGTAGGCCTACCAGCCTGATAACGAACATGCTAGAAATGAATAAATGTTTGGATGAATGAATGAATGAATGAATGAATGAATGAATGAATAAATGAATGAATGAATGAATGAATGAATGAATGAATGATAAATGAATAAATGAATGAATGAATGAATGAATGAATGAATGAATGAATGAATAAATGAATGAATGAATGAATGAATGAATGAATGAATGAATGAATGAATGAATGAATGAATGAATGAATGAATGAATGATAAATGAATAAATGAATGAATGAATGAATGAATGAATGAATAAATGAATGAATGAATGAATGAATGAATGAATGAATGAATGAATGAATGAATGAATAAATAAATAAATAAATAAATAAATAAATAAATAAATAAATAAATAAATAAATAAATAAATAAATAAATAAATAAATAAATAAATAAATAAATAAATAAATAAATAAATAAATAAATGAATAAATGAATGAATGAAGGAATGAATGAATGAATGAATGAATAAATGAATGAATAAATGAATGAATGAATGAATGAATGAATGAATGAATGGATGAATGAATGAATGAATGAATGAATGAATGAATGAATGAATGAATGAATGAATGAATGAATGAATGAATGAATGAATGAATAAATAAATAAATAAATAAATAAATAAATAAATGAATGAATGAATGAATGAATGAATGAATGAATGAATGAATGAATGAAAGTAAAATAAATAAATAAATAAATAAATAAATAAATAAATAAATAAATAAATAAATAAATAAATAAATAAATAAATAAATAAATAAATAAATAAATAAATAAATAAATAAATAAATGAATGAATGAATGAATGAATGAATGAATGAATGAAAGAATGAATGAATGAATGAATGAATGAATGAATGAATGAATGAATGAATGAATGAATGAATGAATGAATGAATGAATGAATGAATGAATAAATAAATAAATAAATAAATAAATGAATGAATGAATGAATGAATGAATGAATGAATGAATGAATGAATGAATGAATGAATGAATGAATGAAAGAATGAATGAATGAATGAATGAATGAATGAATGAATAAATAAATGAATAAAAAATAAATAAATAAATAAATAAATAAATAAATAAATGAATGAATGAATGAATGAATGAATGAATGAATGAATAAATGCGAGTAAAATAAATAAATAAATAAATAAATAAATAAATAAATAAATAAATAAATAAATAAATAAATAAATGAATGAATGAATGAATGAATGAATGAATGAATGAATGAATGAATGAATGAATGAATGAATGAATGAATGAATGAATGAATGAATGAATGAATGAATGGAATTACCGCTATTTCTGTATTCTAGAAACATTTTAAAACATACTTATTTAAGTAAAGAAGGATATAAACAGCTTCCATAACCGTCGTTTTCAACAAAAATGCACATGCGCTTATCAATTATTTGAGCATAGGCGAAATATATAAATGCTAGTAATTACTGTAACTGCAATTGCAACTTGATGGATGGATGAATGCTTTACTGAATAAAGGCCTATAAATTAAAGCACGAGTGAACGAATGAATGAATGAATGAATGAATAAATGAACGAACGCACAAACACACGAACGAACACAAAAAAAAGAACAAACAATTAACCAAAACAACGAACGACTGAGTGAAATAATCTATAAAGGAAAGAAAAAACGAGCGAACACACGAACGAAAAAAATAATGAATAGTTTATCAATGAATCAATGAACGATTACTAAATGACTAATTACATAGTGACTAATTGCATGACTTTAGTAACTGTGATGTGGCAATTGCCGCAAACCAACAAACACAAAACAATTTGATAACATTTGCACAACGTCGGCCCAACGTCTTCGACGCTGGTCCAACATTGTACAAATGTTATAAAAATGTTTTGTGCTTACTGAGAAGACAGCTAGCTCACTCTGTGAACAACATGACAAGATGACCTGGTAATCAAAGAGCTCCGAAAACAGACCAGAAGATTCTGAGACCTGACTCAACAACTTATCTCGATTGTGTTATGCTGTGGGTTTAAATGGTAAAGGGTGGGATCACGTTGCATTTAGATTAGACTCTAATTGACATTAATTCAATCAAACTTCAAGGTTGACTGGCGGCTCTGTATGCGGTCCGGACTAGGCCTACTTCACTTGATTTGAATGTTAGAATTTGTATTGTTTGAAATTGTGAATATATTTCCAGTATCAGCCACTGAAGTTCAGATAATGTCTTTTTATCACAATTTGAGGATTTATATATCATATTTCACTACACACCTAAGAGGAACGTCGGACCCCCCCCCCCCCACGCACTATAATACCTCACCACGCACTATAATACCTCACCACGCACTATAATACCTCACAACGCTCTATGATACCTCACCACGCACTATAACACCCCACCACACACTATCGTACACCATCACGCACCATCTTACCGCACCTCGCACTACCGCCCCACGCACTACCCCACCACTCACTATCACATCCAACCACGCCTTATCGTACCCCACCACACACTATCATAGGCTACTCCATTACGCACTATATCACCCCACCTCACACTACCCCACTACGCACTGCCCCACCACTCCCTATCGTCCCCCATCACTCCCTATCGTACCCCACCACGCACTATTGCACCCCACCACGCACTATCGTACCCCACCATGCACTATCTTACCCCACCACGCCTTATCGTACCCCACAACACATTATCGTACCCCATCACACACTATCGGACCCCATCACGCACTATCGTACCCCACCACGCCCTATCGTACCCCACCACGCACTATCGTACCCCCCACGTTCTATCGTACCCCACCACGCACTATCTTACCCCACCACGCACTATCGTACCCCACCACGCACTTTCATACCCAACCACGCAATATCGTACCCCACCACGCCCTATCGTACCCCACCACGCACTATCGTACCCCACCACGCCCTATCGTACCACACCACGCACTACCTTACCCCACCACACACTATCGTACCCCACCACGCACTATCATACCCACCACGCGCTATCGCACCCCACCACACACTATCATACCCCACCACGCACTATCTTACCCCACCACGCACTATCGCACCCCACCACACACTATCTTACCCCACCACGCACTATCGCACCCCACCACACACTATCGTACCCCACCACGCACTATCATACCCAACCACGCACTATCGCATGAATGAATGAATGAATGAAAGTAAAATAAATAAATAAATAAATAAAAAAAAAAAAAAATACATAAATGAATGAATGAATGAATGAATGAATGAATGAATAAATGAATGAATGAATGAATGAATGAATGAATGAATGAATGAATGAATGAATGAATGAATGAATGAATGAATGAATGGAATTACCGCTATTTCTGTATTCTGGAAACATTTTAAAACATACTTATTTAATTAAAGAAGGATATAAACAGCTTCCATAACCGTCGTTTTCAACAAAAATGCACATGCGCTTATCAATTATTTGAGCATAGGCGAAATATATAAATGCTAGTAATTACTGTAACTGCAATTGCAGCTTGATGGATGGATGAATGCTTTACTGAATAAAGGCCTATAAATTAAAGCACGAGTGAACGAATGAATGAATGAATGAATGAATAAATGAACGAACGCACAAACACACGAACGAACACAAAAAAAAGAACAAACAAATAACCAAAACAACGAACGACTGAGTGAAATAATCTATAAAGGAAAGAAAAAACGAGCGAACACACGAACGAAAAAAATAATGAATAGTTTATCAATGAATCAAAAATGAAATGAATCGGGCTTTAGGCCACCTTTGTGCACATATAGGCTAAACTGGGCCAGGAGAACCTCCTGAGGATCAATGAATCAATGAACGATCACTAAATGACTAATTACATAGTGACTAATTGCATGACTTTAGTAACTGTGATGTGGCAATTGCCGCAAACCAACAAACACAAAACAATTTGATAACATTTGCACAACGTCGGCCCAACGTCTTCGACGCTGGTCCAACATTGTACAAATGTTATAAAAATGTTTTGTGCTTACTGGGAAGACAGCTAGCTCACTCTGTGAACAACATGACAAGATGACCTGGTAATCAAAGAGCTCCGAAAACAGACCAGAAGATTCTGAGACCTGACTCAACAATTTATCTCGATTGTGTTATGCTGTGGGTTTAAATGGTAAAGGGTGGGATCACGTTGCATTTAGATTATAATCTAATTGACATTAATTCAATCAAACTTCAAGGTTGACTGGCGGCTCTGTATGCGGTCCGGACTAGGCCTACTTCACTTGATTTGAATGTTAGAATTTGTATTGTTTGAAATTGTGAATATATTTCCAGTATCAGCCACTGAAGTTCAGATAATGTCTTTTTATCACAATTTGAGTATTTATATATCATATTTCACTACACACCTAAGAGGAACGTCGGACCCCCCCCCCCCGCCTCCCCCTCCTAACGCACTATAATACCTCACCACGCACTATAATACCTCACCACGCACTATAATACCTCACAACGCTCTATGATACCTCACCACGCACTATAACACCCCACCACACACTATCGTACTCCATCACGCACCATCTTACCGCACCTCGCACTACCGCCCCACGCACTACCCCACCACTCACTATCACATCCAACCACGCCTTATCGTACCCCACCACACACTATCATAGGCTACTCCATTACGCACTATATCACCCCACCTCACACTACCCCACTACGCACTGCCCCACCACTCCCTATCGTCCCCCATCACTCCCTATCGTACCCCACCACGCACTATTGTACCCCACCACGCACTATCGTACCCCACCATGCACTATCTTACCCCACCACGCCCTATCGTACCCCACAACACATTATCGCACCCCACCACACACTATCGGACCCCATCACGCACTATCGTACCCCACCACGCCCTATCGTACCCCACCACGCACTATCGTACCCCACCACGCCCTATCGTACCCACCCACGCACTATCTTACCCCACCACGCACTATCGCACCCCACCACACACTATCGTACCCCACCACGCACTATCATACCCAACCACGCACTGTCGTACCCCACCACGCCCTATCGTTCATGGAAAACCACCATTAAGGGTGTGCCACAAGGTTCAGTTCTTGGCCCAATTTTCTTTAATGTATTCATAAATGACATTTTCTACTTTATTAAACGAGCACGCCTCACAAATTATGCAGATGACAACACTCTTTCTTTTGCACATCCAAATTTCCAAATTGTAAAATCATGCCTCGAAGCTGAGGCAGCAAAAGCTATATGGTGGTTTTCCATTAACTTAATGCAAGCCAACCCTGAAAAATTTCAGTTGATATTTTTTAACTGTAAAGTTGCGTCCCCAGTGATACTAGATGGCTGTATAATTCAACCTGAAAAAGTAGTCAAACTTTTAGGCATTAATATTGATGAAAATTTGAATTTTTCGATACACACAGAAAAAATTTGTAAGAAAGCTGGCAGACAGCTGAGCGCTCTGAGAAGACTGTCGTTTTGCCTTGACATCAAGGCCAAATTGGCTCTTTTCAGAGCGTTCATCCTCAGCCACTTTCAATACTGCTCAGCCGTCTGGTATCACTGTAGTGCTCCAAATGCACGCTGTATGGAAAAGATTCAGGAGAGGGCTCTAAAGTGTGTTTATTCCAACCATACCGCCTCCTATGAGTCCCTCCTGAATAAAGCTCGCTTGCCATCTCTGGAAGTTGGGAGACAAATGAACATCGCCATTCAGACTTTCAAAATTCTTAATGACTTAGCACCAACCTACCTCCTTGAACTGATTGAAAAACGCTGTCGCACCCGCAATTTAAGAAATTCTGAAAATATCCTGAAAATTCCTCTCATGAAGAGGGTGCGACATGGAACAAATTCCTTTTGCTTTTTGGCCCCTAAAATCTGGAACTCTTTGCCAGAGGCATTGAGGATAACCAGAGACCTCAAAACTTTCAGAGATGGCCTGCGAGCTTATTTTTCCATTTAATTGAGAGCAAAATTAGATGTAGGTCCCTCGAAAATGTGATACAGTTATGCAATTATTAATAAATGACAAATGTTTTTACGTAACTTTTAGCCATAATTTATTTTTTGCATATACATCATAAGTTTTTTTTTATAAAATCGGGTAATCTACTTTTATGTGCCAAAATGGATTATGTAACTTTTAACAACTCATTTACATTATTTGTTTTTTATAAGTATTTGTCTATATAATCCGTATTATATATATATTTTTTTTTTTACATTTCATGATGACTTCCTGCCAGCCAACCTGCTTGTTTTAGCTGTTATATTTATTGTTTTACTTTATATGTCGCTTGTACTAGCTCGTTAGAGCTAATGTTATATGTTTTTATGTGCGACTTAAAATAAATCTTATCTTATCTTATCTTATCTTATCGTACCCACCACGCACTATCGTACCCCACCACGCCCTATCGTACCCCACCACGCACTACCTTACCCCACCACACACTATCGTACCCCACCACGCACTATCATACCCCACCACGCACTATCTTACCCCACCACGCACTATCGCACCCCACCACACACTATCGTACTCCACCACGCACTATCATACCCAACCACGCACTATCGTACCTCACCACGCACTATCGCACCCCACCACACACTATCGTACCCCACCACACACTATCTTACCCCACCACGCACTATCGTACCCCACCACACACTATCATACCCCACCACACACTATCGTACCCACCACACACTATCGTACCCCACCACACACTATCTTACCCCACCACGCACTATCGTACCCCACCACACACTATCATACCCCACCACACACTATCGTACCCCACCACACACTATCGTACCCCACCACACACTATCTTACCCCACCACGCACTATCGCACCCCACCACACACTATCATACCCCACCACGCACTATCTTACCCCACCACGCACTATCGTACCCCACCACACACTATCTTACCCCACCACGCACTATCGTACCCCACCACACACTATCGTACCCCGCCACACACTATCTTACCCCACCACGCACTATCGCACCCCACCACACACTATCGTACCCCACCACGCACTATCATACCCCACCACGCACTATCGTACCCCACCACGCACTATCATACACCACCACACACTATCGCACCCCACCATACACTATCGTACCCCACCACACACTATCGTACCCCGCCAAATACCATCTTACCCCACCACGCACTATCGCACCCCACCACACACTATCGCACCCCGCCACACACTATCTTACCCCACCACGCACTATCGCACCCCACCACACACTATCGTACCCCACCACGCACTATCATACCCCACCACGCACCATCGTACCCCACCACGCACTATCATACACCACCACACACTATCGCACCCCACCACACACTATCATACCCAACCACGCACTATCGCACCCCACCACACACTATCGCACCCCACCACGCACTATCGTACCTCACCACGCACTACCTTACCCCACCACACACTATCGTACCCCACCACGCACTATCATACCCCACCACACACTATCGTACCCCACCACGCACTATCATACCCAACCACGCACTATCGCACCCCACCACACACTATCGCACCCCACCACGCACTATCGTACCTCACCACGCACTACCTTACCCCACCACACACTATCGTACCCCACCACGCACTATCATACCCCACCATGCACTATCTTACCCCACCACGCACTATCGCACCCCACCACACACTATCATACCCCACCACACACTATCGTACCCCACCACACACTATTGTACCCCACCACACACTATCTTGCCCCACCACGCACTATCGTACCCCACCACACACTAACATACCCCACCACACACTATCGTACCCCACCACACACTATCGTACCCCACCACACACTATCTTACCCCACCACGCACTATCGCACCCCACCACACACTATCATACCCCACCACGCACTATCTTACCCCACCACGCACTATCGTACCCCACCACACACTATCTTACCCCACCACGCACTATCGTACCCCACCACACACTATCGTACCCCGCCACACACTATCTTACCCCACCACGCACTATCGCACCCCACCACACACTATCGTACCCCACCACGCACTATCATACCCCACCACGCACTATCGTACCCCACCACGCACTATCATACACCACCACACACTATCGCACCCCACCACACACTATCGTACCCCACCACACACTATCGTACCCCGCCAAATACCATCTTACCCAACCACGCACTATCATACCCCACCACACACTATCGTACCCCACCGCGCACTATCATACCCAACCACGCACTATCGCACCCCACCACACACTATCGTACCCCACCACGCACTATCTTACCCCACCACGCACTATCGCACCCCACCACACACTATCATACCCCACCACACACTATCTTACCCCACCACGCCCTATCGTACCCCACCACGCACTATTATACCCCACCACGCACTATCTTACCCCACCACACACTATCGTATCCCACCACACACTATCTTACCCCACCACGCCCTATCGTACCCCACCACGCACTATTATACCCTCACCACGCACTATCGCACCCCACCACACACTATTGTACCCTACCACGCACTATCATACCCCACCACGCCCTATCGTACCTCACCACGCACTATTGTACCTCACCACGCACTATCGTACCCCACCACGCAGTATCATACACCACCACACACTATCGTACCCCACCACACACTATCGTACCCCACCACGCACTATCATACCCCAACACACACTATCGTACCCCACCACACACTATCGTACCCCACCATGCACTATCGTACCCCACCATGCACTATCATACCCCACCATGCAGACCGCCAGGGCTCGAATTTCGAAACCTGTGTCTGGAGGACAGTGTCATCTCAATCATCTCACCATCCTCAGGAGGTTCTCCTGGCCCAGTTTAGCCTATATGTGCACAAAAGTGGCCTAAAGCCCGACTCATTTCATTTTATCATACCCCACCACGCACTATCATACCCAATCATGCACTATCGTACCCCACCACGCCTTATCGTACCCCACCACGCACTATTGTACCCCATCACGCACTATCGTACCCCACCACACACTATCATACCCAATCACGCACTATCGTACCCCACCACGCCTTATCGTACCCCACCACGCACTATCATACCCCACCACGCACTATCATACCCCACCACGCCTTATCGTACCCCACCACGCCTTATCGTACCCCACCACGCACTATCATACCCAACCACGCCCTATCATACCCAATCACGCACTATCGTACCCCACCACGCACTATTGTACTCCATCACGCACTATCGTACCCCACCACGCCTTATCGTACCCCACCACGCCTTATCGTACCCAATCACGCACTATCATACCCAATCACGCACTATCGTACCCCACCACGCCTTATCGTACCCCACCACGCACTATCATACCCAATCACGCACTATCATACCCCATCACGCACTATCGTACCCCACCACGCCTTATCGTACCCCACCACGCCTTATCGTACCCAATCACGCACTATCATACCCAATCACGCACTATCGTACCCCACCACGCCTTATCGTACCCAATCACGCACTATCATACCCAATCACGCACTATCGTACCCCACCACGCCTTATCGTACCCCACCACGCCTATCGTACCCAATCGCGGACTATCTCACCCAATCACGCACTATCGTACCCCACCACGCCTTATTGTACCCAATCACGGACTATCATACCTAATCACGCACTATCGTACCCCACCACGCACTATTATTGATCGTAGCTCATCACGCACTATCGTATCCAACTAAGCACTATCATACCTGCCCATACACTAATGACTATCATATCTCACTATGCACTGCCCACGCACTATCGTATCCTACCATGCACTATCCAGCCTGCCCATGCACTATAATATTCCACCACGCACAATCATACCCCTCCCTCCACACACTGTCACACATACTATCATGTCCAACCATACACTATTCCATCCAACCATACACTATGATACCATACCATGCACTATTGTATTATCGTAACCCACCACGCACTCCATATCCCACCATGCATTATCATACTCCACCATGCGCTAGCATATCCTACCATGCACTATCGCATCTCACAATGCCCCATCATACATCACCACCATGCATAATACCCGACGCACGCATTATCATATCATACAGTGCACCATCGTTTCCAACCATGCATTATCATATCTCACCACACACTATCATACATCACCATCGTACCCCACCATAAATTATCATACCTTCTCATAATATTCCACCATGTACTATTGTACCCCATCACGCACTATCGTACCGCATCAGGTACTATCGTACCCCAACATAAATTATCATACCTTCCCATCTTATTCCACCATGTACTATTGGAATCAGCATCACATCGTATCTCGCACTATCGTGCATGCCAGAGGATACCGATAGCGTGGTTGTGCATTTAGAGTGATCCAAACTATCAAATGACTGGGGTGTGCAGTACTCACTGATACTCACTGATCAGAGGCGCACATATTCTTAGCATGGTGTTAATGCAGAGCAAAGAAAGTTCGCCAAGAGGCAGCTGGACAGACGAGGGGGTATAAGGCGGGAATGCCGCACAAAATAAATAAGATTAAAGCAATTTGCGAAAATTAAAATTATTCTGGCATTTGATGGGCACAGGCAGAGCCAGCCAGAGGGTAGGGCCCGCTACAACCCTGAACCCAGTTTTAGTTTTTATACGGAGAGGAGAAAAAATCTATATGAGTTTGTGGAACATGGAGATTTTCAGCATTTCGGCCGCAAGCTGAATTTTTCTATAAAAACCTTGGGGCCAAAGGTTTTTTCAATTTGAAATCACCATAGCTGTCCTAGTTAGCTCTTTCCGATTCATTTGAATACCTATGTCATGAATACCTATGTCAGACTCTGACGTCTAAAGTCGATCCCCGCGCTGTAGGGGTTAGAACAATAGCGGACTTTCACAAGAGGCTAATGTAACTTATTTTTTTATAAAGGCAGATCTGAACTGTAAATTAGCGATGTCCTTTTCTGAGATGCTGTGAAACAGGGGATTGCAATAGGGGTCTAACCTAATGTTCTACTGATCAGTGCCACACGACAGCGTATAACAATATTAACTCATTCACTGTCGTATCCTACCATGCCTTAATAAAATACACCACAATGAAAAATTACTTTATCACCAGGCCCTTTTTAATCTCACCAGACACTATGGGGTGAAAGAATATGTCTTAGCTAACTATACTTGATTACATATTCCGAGCAGAGTCAGATTTATCCGATGTAGTTTTAATGTCGAGCCAACATCGTAGACGCTGAAACAGCATTACCACAGCGGTGGTTGAATGCCTGGAGATTGACGACACCGATAGGAACATTTCTGTCTCATAGCCTTATCAGTCAATTACATGAGTTTCGTAAAAATAAACTGGCAATATAGACCAACGCCCCAAAGCGAACCTTCAGATTCAAAGAGCCTAAACGTGTGTACTAGCGAGATGCTAATTGTACCGACTACCGGCACTGGGTTAGCTTATGCCATGTTTTATTGGATTGTTTTATGTTTGAATTGTACTCTGCATTTATAGAGTGAAAATTATTTTGTATTAGTCGACAGCGCGGATGAAGGCATAGAATTATATCCATTGAATAAAATCACTGTTGGCTTAACTGGAGGCGTCAACCTCTTCTGACCTTAGATTTTCTATGCTCTATAATAACGTTGATTCCCCCCTTAACCTGGTGGCTTTTCCGTAGAACAAATTAATAAATTACGGAACCATGCAGCTTGGATGAAACCTATACATCTAGCTCCATAATAAACGGTCCCTACATCCCGGAATCATCAACTCGTTGCACATATATGTCACTGCTATTTAGTGTATTTTCAGTTAAATGGCCCCTTAACGTCTTGTACCTGGACAGATCGGTCATGGCTCATTTATTAATCCTTCCAACGCTGAAATATTTTTGTATAAACCATGGAAATCAAAATATTTAAATCATTATAAATGGCTTAGTTAACTCTTTCCGCTTCATTTAAATACCTATATTATGGGCCTACAGCCTTTATGAGTTTTTTTAAATTCTTTCAGTGCGGGGATCGTCTTTAGACCAGAGAATCTGACGTCTACAGACGTCGTCAAATTCTGACGTCTGAAGACGGTCGCCATGCTGAAAGGGTTAAGCATGACAGCTTCGGGAAATCTTTTCATTCTTACAAGAGAGGGACATGGAGGGACATGGCGCAATGACTTGAGCGTGGCGCCTGGTGCAGGATTTTCAGAGAAATATATATCATGTTTCTCCCCTCTCAATCTTGGGATATGTTAAGATGGTGTGTCCTTGTGCAAGACACTGACTCAGGTGAAAATGAGTACCAGGTAGGACAGAGATGGCAATGTGTACGATAAGTTCAATGCGCCGAAACTGCTGCAGGACTGTATGGTCCCCGGGTGGTTGAAATGGCACCTGAATGAACAGGTCCGGTGACCAGGGGGTAAGATGTATAAAGTCCGATGATAGGTCTTCAGATTTGATATCAGACTATAAAAAACCTGCACCTTCTCCCTTCACAACTAGTTGCTCAGAAATAAGTGTGTGTTTTACGAGTAGCCCATATATTTTGAATGACAAAAATATCATAAAAAGATCACGAGTGAAATCAAGTACATCTCACGTGGAAAACAGAGATAGAATCTCGCACCGCGGCCCCGTCGGCGTCTATCGAGCGATCCTACGGCGGTACCGACGGCGTCTACAGAGTGATTCTTCTCTTTCTTAACCAGGTGTCTGCTGCCTGCCAGAACCGCGCTGGGGATACGGAAACGCCGCCGTTCAAATTAGCTCGCAAAAACGCGCTCTTTGAACACAGGGCATAGTTTCCGAGGTAAACCAGACGTGATATGGCTGTTCTCACTGGTATTTACACACTTGGAGTGCCCGGCCTACCCCCGTGCAACATTCGATATCCAAGATTTCTCCTCACATCAGGGCCGTTCTGGGCCGGCGTTTCTAACGCCGGCCCAGAACGGCCCCGATGTGAGGTCGACACCTGGGAGGCAGAGTATAATCAACTTAATGTGAGAATCGTGAACAGGTCGTCCATCATTATTGGACGTTTTCTCAACTCGCCGGGAATTATTTTGGCATGCGCCGCATCACCCGTGAACGACCCATGGTAGATTGACTCCTTCCGGTGCCAAGCCGCGCGCCGCGTCCAGCGGGAAAGTTAATATTTAGATGTCAGCAGCGAACGACGACGGCCCGCGGCGAAGCCGCCCACACCGCTGTGAAATCATTTTCAAATCATATCGTTTGAGATGAATCCCCAGTTGAGGTTAAAGACTGCGGTGGATAACGGCGGCGGCGGTATACGTATGACGAGAAGCAGCCCTAGTGCAAAGGTCATGACGCATTGCCAGAGTTTTTGTTTATAATCGATATGACATCGAATCGTGTTAGGAATGAATGAATGAATGATTGAATAAATGAATGAATGAATGAATGGATGAATAATTGGATGAATGAATGAATAATTGAACGAATGAATAAATAAATGAATAAATGGACGAATGAATGAATGAATCAATGAATGTGTAACAGTGTTGAAACTGCCCAGCCCGGGGATCGAACCACCAACCCTGACATCGTGATGCCTGAGTGCTACGCATCTAGCCAAAGAGTCGACTCGTTGGCCAGAGTAGTAATCACTCCACTCCGCCATATACACACCCGGCTACAAATGGATGATAGAATGAATGAATGAATGAATGAATGAATGAATGAATGAATGAATGAATTAATAGATGAATTAATAAATGAATGGAGGAACGAATGAATGAACAAATGTGGCTTAAGGCCACATTTGTGGTGCGGCGTTTGGTGGGGCCGTACCTTAAAAGGACGCTTGTAGTGTGAACAGGGTTATCGCGCGGCTATAAGAGTTAGTAGTTACTTTTATCCTGGTTTCCACAGCACAATAATTATTAAGGATTCCAGGAAAGAAATAAAAATGTTCTGGTCCTCGATGTTTTACATACATACCGTGTCTGTGCTCTTTAATAAGATAATACTCTAAGGCACATAGGTCTATATTGGTAGCTTTATCAGCAAGAAGCTTTGCCTCATGTCGGTTAAAGGTTTTAGATGTTAGCTGTAGTTAATAACCCTTTACCCGCCGGTGCCGCATATATTCAGGTTTTTTTTTATTAGCACATTAGGTACCACATTTTAAATATGTTGACATCACCCAGCATGATTTGAAAAGAGTTGACCTCCATTTTGTCAAATCGGAATAATTTTCACTCACTTGAAGTTGTGGATCGCGTCAGCGAGACACAACTCCAAGTGGGTGAAAATTCAGATTGAATAATTTGGCGGTTAAAGGGTTAAACCAACATTACACCAATGTTTGGTATTACTGGTGAACCCTCTGCACTGATACCATTTTAATAACACATTTAATGATTATCGGGGTTAAATACTTCAGCTTTAACATTTCTTATACGATTTATATTTGGCAAAAGCGTACGTGTTTCCTAGAGCCATTTTTCATTTAAATCATGCATTTGCATAAACATGAAATTGAATGTTCTTTAGCATCGGTGTGTCCATTCCATCGTATTGGGGTAATTTGAAAGAACGTTTCTTGTATTTGATTTACACTGTATGGAACCACCGCCATAACGCATCGAATCCACCAAAATTGTCAAATTTATTACAAAACTGATGTTATGTTAGATGTTGCGCCTACGTTGACCTTTTGATTTTTCAACGTTGTACTAGCGACACAGACTATCACAGCTATTATAAGGTGGAACAAAAGACAACGTCTCTTATGTACAGCGTGTCACAGCAAACATCAAATATCAAACCAAGGTCTGTTTAACCCTTACAATGCGGAGATAGACTTTAGACGTCAGAATCTGTCGTCTGTAGACGTCAGATTCTGACGTCCAAAGTCGATCCCCGCACTATAAATTTAAAAATATTTATAATGATCGTAGACCCATAACATATTCATATGAATCAGAAAGAGCTAACTAAGACATTTATAATGATTTCGAATTGGATAAAACCCTTTGGTCCCCATGGATTATATAAAAAATATTCAGCGCTTCGAGGGTTAATGTTGGTTCATCTTCTGTGACGCTGACCCGACAGCAAAACAACGTTGATTCAACGTCCGGTGATAGCTGGGCCTCTAGTACGTGAAAGGTGTGTTAGCTGGGGACTGGTACGTGAAGGGTTTTGGTAACACGGTATCTGGAATCTATTGGGATTGCTCGGTGATGTAACGAGCCAATCTAACATAGTGTTATCAGCGACGACGGACAGCGTCGACGATAAAGAAGGATTTTACGCACACACCAACGGGAGGTCTAAGCTGGGGCTTTGTCCAACACTGTACAGAACATAGAGTTAAACATCGTTGTTTGTAGGACTGTCTCACATTGTGATCACCCATCGGTATTTTGATAAAAAAATGCAGATTTTTTGTAAGGAGAATATTGCGTTATGGCGGAAATGGAGGTTATGTGTGTTGTGCATATGAAGAATATAATACCAGTATCTCAATTATCTAAATCGTGTTCAGTCCCTACAGCAGCTAGCTCGATCCTTAAGCTTAACTATTGTTAACTTTTAGCTCGATCTTAAGAAACGTACGAAACCAGGTAGCTTAACTTTTCATTTTCAGCATTGTTCAATCGCTGGCAGAATTTAGGACTACGAATATAATTATTATAGTGCCACTCACAACTCAATTATGTCATTGATATTGGGAACGAAATGTAGGCCCCTGTGCTTAAACATCGAGATTTGCAAATCATTGATCTCAAAATAAACAAGTATAGACAATGTTCCCCCACATGAGTGGAAGAAAATTTAAATTATTTAATTTAGCGCTTTCGGATTAAACAAACTGTACTTTTTTCCCGATTACCAATTTTCCCGATTTCCCAATAACAACGAAGCTACAGTAGTGAGTGAATAGGTGCATATTGCTTTCAGCACTATGAAGGTAATATTGTGAAAAAGAATTTGGAACAATCCCCTACTCTTATCGAATAACTTCAAGGGTTCTTTATAGTGCACAAGAATACACACAGCACTGCACACTCCAGACCTTTGAACATTTTGGAGCACTGTGTATGCACTACCTCGATGACAAACATCCGCCCCGGCAAGTTTTCAAACCCAGTACCTATATAGCAAACCACATTTGCGAGGGTCGATCCGTAGTTTTCTTTCCAAATAATGTATAGTACTTAGATTGTGAGTTTTTTATGACTTTATAGAGATTCTCTTGGAGTTTAATGCTAAAGTACTTAACCCTTTAACCGCCGGTGCCGCGTATATTCGGGTTTTCATTTTTTATTAGCACATCAAGTACCACATTTTAAACATGTTAAAGATAAAATGTAACATCAATCAGAAAAATTTGAAAAGAGTTGACCTCCAGGTTGTCAAATCTGAATAATTTTCACTCACTTGAAGTTGTGGATCGCGTCAGCGAGACACAACTTCAAGTGGGTAAAAATTCAAATGGAATAATTTGGCGGTTAAAGGGTTAAAAGGGGTGATTGCTGTTTCACATGCAGTTAAATATCATCCTAATCTGTTAGTGGAACTTAATTGGATAGGGTATCATGTTATAATGACCTCGGGGTCACAGCTGCCAAGAGTCTAGTAATGGAACTATCTGCCATACCAATGTAAACAACAATTCTATTTACAATTGCAGTTTGTACAATATAGGCGTACACTATTGTACGCCATATATTTGTGTATAGGCCTATCAATTCCAGTAAATAAAACGTGTATTGTTTGATACTACATCATAACTAAAACTATAACTATTTATAGTGTAACTGGTTCGGCATGGTTGATGTTGTCTGTCGGAAGAAGAGTTAGCCATCCTGTGGACTGTAATGGCCGACTGGTGTACACCTGGATCACTTTGATGATAGTCGCCACGGCAGAGGAACTAAGGTCAATGTACATCCCAGGACTCGACCTCCGTAACCGGCAGATGATCACCCAGTGCCGGCCCAATACCGAGTCTACGTACTCGACGCTGACCCGGCGTTGGAGCTACGTTGGCTGATCATCTCTTGCGTTTTATTTCAAACCCGTCAGCACTCAATCACCTGGTTGATACACGCGTCACTCTCCAGGGTAAAATACTGGTAACGGGCGGCATGCTCACCGCGGGACTGAAAGGGTCTTCAGTGTAACGATGCTTGAGCCGTTTCACCACCAATGTACATCGTCTTTATACGTCAGAATCTGACGTCCGCAGACGTCTTTATACGTCAGGATCTGACGTCTGTAGACATCGGATTCTGACGTACAAAAACGATCCCCGCGATGAAAGATTGAAAAACATTCCAATAACCATAGACCCATAATAACATAGGTATTCGAATAAATCAGAAAAAGCTAACTAAGACATTTATGATGACTTCAAATTGAAAATAACCCTTTGGACTCCACGGTTTATATAAAAAATGTTCCTAAGCGGACTAAACTGACTATGATCAGATTATGATGTGCGTGACTAAACACTGAAATACTTATATTTACTGGTTTAAGATCTGATACAATGTCATATCCCATAGAATTTATGAAACTTTTTTAAAAATACGCTCTCATCTGAACGATTTTTTTAAAATTTACCTTGCAATTAAAAAAAATCAATGTATGGTGTGCCAATACTGCCGATGCTACTGTCTGCGCAATCATGGCAATATCGCGAAAGAAGGAAGCCCAAAGTCGGGACTAGGTGCCCTACTCCTATCGAATGACTTCAAGAGTTCCTAATAGATATGTGGGGAAACAATGTGAGTTTAGAATTTGATATTAAAACAACTAGCATACCTTGATGTTGTTGTCGTAGTAGCGGTGGTAGGTTCCAGACAGTGTGTTCCTGATTTCAGCGGGATAATCCCATTGCTCCTCAATCTGGTGTTCCGGTAATTGTCTTTCCTGTAGAAGAGGTCTCTGCGCGACGCGCGCTCCCCGCGCGACGGCGGCGGCCTGTGTCAGCACAACCAGTAAAATGAGTCGCCGTGACGACGCGCCCAGGTCGCGGCATGTCGCGCCCAGGTCGCGGGGTGTCGCGGCAGATAGCCCCGGGGACGCCGCCAAGGACTGCCCGCTCCACCCTGTGATCCACTCCATTTGAGAGGAGGAACCCTGCCACGATTTACTCCTGGGAGGACTGCGTGCCGGGCTGCCAGACACACAGACAGACACGCGGAGCGGAAGCCGCTCACGGGAGGACCCCTCTTGTCCCATGCAGCCAGCAGACACGAGACATTCACCCGAGGTTAGTTAAATGTTGGGCCAGCGTCGTAGACGCTGGACCAACATTGAACCAACCTTGGCTGAATATCTCTGTGTTTTCTGTGCAGCCTTACTCTGTAGCGCCGGGTGCGGACCAGTGCAGGGTGAGTATCGGTCCGGTATCTCAGACACCGACCCGACATCCACACGACGCTGTCCGAGTTTTACCGATCGTCATCCCTTGAAAACAATCCCAGCTAATACCAGACGTTGGCAAAGTCAAGCTGTCTTCTTTTATACCATTTAGACCGCTATGGGCTTAGAAGTTCATGAACTCATAAGTAAAAATTTCTTCAGATGAAAATTAGTTACCTGGAATTCAAAGGAAAAGAAGTGAAATCAGCATGATCAGTAGAACTCCCATGCTATTAAGAATATTCTTGATGCCATCCATCTACAATGAAATGAATGAAATGAAAAGAAAACTTCTATAGCACCTAACTCCTCGGAGGGACGAGCTCAGAGACGCAATCCATCCTTATCAAATTCCAAAGAAGAGTCGAGAGAAATAAGCATGGTCGTCATTAATATCTTGTATTGTAGGCATACATTCTGATCAAGTATGAACTTTAATACGGTATATTTTCTTAAATATTCTTTAGGTTATCAATATATTAATATATTAACCGGAGCTCTGGTTAAGTGGTTAACGTCACCGCCTGTCACGTTGGAGCAGACTGCTCGCTCTTCGAGCATCCATATCCAGATTTTTCATCTGTGCACTTTTCAAGCTTCTATATTGTTGGGAGCCTCGGTGACGTGAGGTAGCGTCTCCCCATTCTCAAGAGCATCTGCTGCACAGTTTAATCTGTATGTGTAAGAAAGTGGTCTGAAACCCCATTTATTGGTGTTTCACAGTTATAATCACTGTGGCATGTAATGCCAATCTTTCCTTCAATTAAACAAAACGTCTTCAGCTGACCGCCTGGCCCAGCATTTGGAACGTTACAATATTTTAACCATTAACACGCTGAAATACTCTTGTATAAGCCATGGAAACCAAATGTTTTTTTTCAATTTGAAATCATCACAAATGTCTTAGTCACCTCTTTCTGCTTCATTCGAATATCTATGTTATGGATCTACGGCCACGATGATTTTGTAATTCTTTCAGTGCGGGGACCGTCTTTAGAAGTCAGAATCTGACGTCTACAGACCTCAGATTCTGACATATGAAGACGGTCCCTGCACTAAAGTGGTTAATGTAGTAAATATCTGGCTAAGCCAATGTTGCTTTAACGTTGGGTCAGTGTTACAGCAGCATTGTTTTTATAAAGGTTAGCTATGTAGGCCCATACAACAGTATAATGAGCGAATGAGCGAATGAATGAATGAATGAATGAATGAATGAATGAATGAATGAATGAATGAATGAATGAATGAATGAATGAATGAATGAATGAATGAATGAATGAATGAATGGGGTCAACTTTTTGTACATATCGGCTAAACTGGGTCAAGAGATCCTCATGAGGATGGTGAGATGAATGAGATATTAACACTGCCCTTTAGCCACAATATTCGAAACTGAAACTCTGGCAGTCTGAGGTTACGGAGGCTCCCCACAATACGTTGCGAGTGAGCAGAAAAGAATCATACATTTTGTTTCTTTGAGACCTGGGATAAATGAATGACGTTTTATGCCACATATGTGCACATATAGGCTAAACTGGGCCAGGGGAACCGCCTGAGGATGATAAGGTTAATGAGATAACACTACCTCCAGACACAGACATTGGCGATCTGAGACCGAACTCGCTATCTCTCGGTCACGAAGGCTTCCCACGATATTGAATCTTTATGAGTAAGCGGGGAAAATCGTATTTTTCTTCGGAACCTGAGCCAGAGAAGGGGACGAGCCCGCAATCGCCGACTTTCAGACTTGCAAAAAAACAGTAACTGCTCATTGTTCGTGCGGGAAGCTGGTATTACACTTCTATCAGGGCAATGCCACTTTTAACATTAAATTGATCCTAGGTGTTATCTAATTTCCACATAATAACATGTGCTTTTAAAAAGCTTTATATGGCAGTTTTAATTAAATTGATTTTAGTGTACTTGTGATTAGATTATGGGCCCATAATTTAAAAATAGCATATTTGCTAATATGTAGGCCTAGACACACTGTATAAATATATTTTGATAAATAAAACAATAAATAAATAAATGAAAAGTAAGTACCTAGCAGGCACAAAATGTTGAATCAAAGTTGGTTTAACGATTGTCCACCGTCTACGACGTTGGACCAACGTTAATCCAACATTGCTGTCGACTGCAGTAGACATTCTGGTTTTTTATTAGCACCTCTATTACCCCTGATAACGAGCTGTTCAAATAAAAAATGCCTTCAATCTTGAAACACTGATATATATTGGGACTTAAATTTCACAAATAACACAAATTTTTAGTCACTTGAAGTTGTGGATCGCGGTATAGCGAGACACAACTTCAAGTGGCTGAAAATTTATATTTTATAGCTCAGTGGCCTAAGGGTTAAATTGCTGCCACCCCAGCAAACACGAAGAATTCACTTAATGTTGGTACAATGTTGGACCACCGTCTGCGACGCTGGACCAATGTTGCTCCACCATTGGGTGAACGTCTCGTGTTTGCTGCCACATCTTGATTATGTCAGGAAAGGCTGCCCATACGGCCTCGCAGTCCCCGGACAGCTGGCGCACCGAGTTTTTTCATTTGTCAAGTCGCATTAAGGATGGCATTGGTCTTCCGTCTTTTATCGCATTGCTAACTGGGCGTGTTTTCGTCGGGCAGATTTCCCCAACAGGGGTGCTACACTGCCGCCCAAAGGCAGACGACTGTAACGGATCCCTTGAAAAGTGACCGGTTGCCACCTTTTGTCTTTTCGCTGCTGTATGTGTACTTGATAGAATGCGGAGTGATAACGCTCTGATACGATACGTATAGCGGCCCCTGCTCAACTGAGGGCCTTCTGGTTCGCTTCCGCGAGTTCCGTCGCCCGGGTTGATTGAGCACGCCTTGATTGTAGTTTTTGCTCCCGGGGTCCGTATTCTCGTGCAAGTTACGATATGTAGGAGGCTTCGGATTGGTCGAGATGGCAATCTCGACCAATCCGAAGCCCACGATATATCGTAACTTGTACGAGATTACGGACCTTGTTCTGGAGATCCGCGATGAATAGGCATATTGCCTTTGTTAGAAGCCCGCGACATATAACCAAATGACCTACTCTTTTCAGTGACTCTAATGGATCTTTCAGTCGGACATTATCACATGAAATCTTGTCCTACAAAACCGAGACGTTGCTGTGATGTGCATACATTGTCTTCGATGTTGACCCTAAATTACACTTTATGACAGCATTAGTTTTGCTGAGAATTTTAACATGCAATATCTCGATAAGTCAGTACCGTGATCACCGGAGAAAGGCTTTTGAATCACCGGACGCGAGGCCGGAGACTAAGACATTGAGCTACCGCTTCACTACGATACGACATAGATGGCGTGCAAGGGCAAACAGCAGTACCTGCTTACTTTTCAAGGAAAACAGCTATAAGGGGCCACCATTTAATCTCCAGGGTGGGGTGGGGGTGGGCTGAAGGTTTTGTCGTGGACAATTTATTTATTTCAACCCGGCTCGGAGGCGCGTTGATAATTTCAAATTTTATTAAATGTTTATATAGACAAGTTATGCCAGAATTTTTTTATTTGAAAAATACTCCAGTCCTCCCCCTGGGGATTAAATGGTGGCCCCCTAACTGCTTACGTTTCAAGTAAGAAAACGTGGATTTTGATCTTTAATAAGTCGCTATTTCTAAATTGAAATATACATACATATCATTATATATAAAGAGAGTTGTTAGACACAAACGTGTTAACACGATTCTTTCCTTTACGTTTCAAGTAAGAAAGCGTGGATTTTGATCTTTAATAAGTCGCCCTTTCTAAATTGAAATAGACATACATAATTATCATTAGACCTATGTATAATGACACAAACGTGTTAACATGATTCTGGTGAGATATACCATACAAATGTAGCTTGAACCTATAAGCCGTGAACAACACCTCAAGGCTTAGGCTTATTACGCAATGGGGAGCTATTGATTTTTTAATTGAAAGTTCTGCTTCACTGAGTTCCTTACTTTTTCAGAGTTCAGTAGCCTAACTGCTCATCCTCAGGAGGGTGTCCTGACTCAGTTTAACCTATATGTGCACAAATGTGGCCAAAAACACCATTCATTCCATTTACTGGTGTTTGTGTCTGCACACACGTACGGCGCCCCGTGGGACTCACGCACGGCAGTCGTCGTGGGCCGTAATGAAGACGCCGAGATTTGATGATTGAGGGAATACTTAAAAGCGGCATTGGCATTTGCAAGTCGTAAACGTGCGGGCGGGCGTGGCAGGCGGCAGGCACAGTACGTTGATACAGTGCCAGTTCTATGCTGGGCGAGCGTCGCCGACGCTCGCCCAGCATTGAGCCGGCACTGGGTCGTGGCCTAGTACATGTGTACTGGGAGGGGAAGCATCTGGGTATGAGATGCCAGGTGGTACTAATCTGATAGACCATGCAGGCAGTGTGTGCAGTCTCTACTGTGCACCCACCCAGGCAGCCCTTGCCACGTCATGAGGGCAAGGTCTAAATAGATAGATAGATATTGTTTATTTCAGTGACATGTACATAACAACAAATACATGGGAACATGAAATATTGTGAAATGAAGTATCCAGCCCTCGAGGACTTATTAGTCACTATACATATATAATATATACAAAGGTGCAGTATAAGCTTGAGAAATAATAATAATAATAAAAAGCAAAACAATATAATGTGTGCTAGTTAAATAAGGCATGTTGCCGTTTATACCAGGCATTTGAAATGAAATCAGCTACACATTTAACAAATTTATCATTCATTAAAAACGTTAATAAATCAATTTCTGACATGGCTGAAATATTTACTACAGTGGGTTCAATCGAATTAATATTATGAAAAAGTGTATCTCTAAGCTTACTATAAAAATTGCAGGTACATAAAAATGAATTTCGTCTTCTATTGCGATTTCGTCACAAAAAGTACAATATCTTTCATTACTAGGGATCTGTCGATATCGTCCTGTCTTTGTCAGGAGCCCGACGGGTCTACACTAGGAGCCCGACAGGTCTACACTAGCAGCCCGAAGGTCTACACTAGGAGCTGGACACGTCTACACTAGGAGTCCGACAGGTCTACACCAGAAGCCCAGCAGGTCTACACCAAGTCTACACCAAGAGCCTGACAGGTCTACACCAAGAGCCCGACAGGTCTACACCAGGACCCCGACAGGTCAACGCCAGGAGCCCGACAAGACTACACCAGGACCCCGACAGGTCTACACCAGGAGCCCGACAGGACTACACCAGGAGCCCGACAGGTCTACACCAGGAGCCCGACAGGACTACACCAGGAGCCCGACAGGTCTACACTAGGTCTGCACCAGGATCCCGACAGGTCTACACCAAGAGCCCGACAGGTCTACACCAGGACCCCGACAGGTCAACGCCAGGAGCCCGACAGGACTACACCAGGACCCCGACAGGTCTACACCAGGAGCCCGACAGGACTACACCAGGAGCCCGACAGGTCTACACCAGGAGCCCGACAGGACTACACCAGGAGCCCGACAGGTCTACACCAGGACCCCGTCAGGTCAACGCCAGGAGCCCGACAAGACTACACCAGGACCCCGACAGGTCTACACCAGGAGCCCGACAGGACTACACCAGGAGCCCGACAGGTCTACACCAGGAGCCCGACAGGACTACACCAGGAGCCCGACAGGTCTACACTAGGTCTGCACCAGGATCCCGACAGGTCTACACCAAGAGCCCAACAGGTCTACATCATAGACCGTGGGCCACCCGTAACCCCCTCTCCCACCCCCGGGGATTTTTCACGGTGGTTATTTTTGAAGCCTCTGAATATGGACCTATTGAAATCCGGTTGTTTGCATTTATGCTGTTGGGGCTAAATATGCTAAAATATGCAAATATAAAATATGCAAAATCCAGTTTCAAGCAATATCTCAGAAACTAATCAAGTTAGAATCCTAACAGCAGTGTCTATCATACGGTTTTCATGGTCAACGAATGCAATAAAATATATCAAATTAGGATCAGAATAATAAATTAGCATAAAATATGCAAATTAGGCAGCCATTTATTACCGAAAATCCAGTTTCAAGCAATATCTCAGCAACTATTCAAGTTAGAATCCTAAAAACAGTGTCTATCATATGGTTTCATAGTCAACGAATGCAATAAAATATATCTAATCAGGATCAGAATTATAAATTAGCATTAAATATGCAAATTAGGCAGCCATTACGCAAAATCCAGTTTCAAGCAATATCTCAGAAACTAATCAAGTTAGAATCTTGAAAAAATGTCTACCCCGTGGTTTTCATGGACTGAGATTGCAATAAAATATATGTTATCAACATCATGAAAACATATTAGCATAAAATATGCAAATTAGCTAATAATAAGTATTATAGGAAATCAGGTTTCAAGCTATAGGGGCCTATGTCAAAGACCAAACAACCAAAGAGTAAAACATATATAACATTTCAACTGGTAATTGTGTACACACATATATCTAAGGCGTTGTGAAATAGAAATTCGTGTAAAAAGACAAAACTCAAAGACGTATTATCGGCACACACGAACTCTCACTAAGCCCTTGAACTCTCAATTAATACCTGAATACCCACGACCAGGTTAAACGTTTATTTTTCATATTTTGATCTTTTAATACAGCAGTAGACCCTACTTTGTTTTCTTTACAATATTAGGGTAACCCTATAACCCGGATCTCGTGGAAATTACCTTCAATTAAAATGACACCTATTTACTGTATAATTATTTGGGTTTGGGCAACTATACTTATACGATAATACAAAAATGTGTTTTTTATTGTGATTTTCTTACTTTGAATTTTTCCAGCATGGTACATTAACCTATAGTTACATGATTGTCCGTTAATACATACATAAAGTGACCAATAAAATAAGCATGTGCCTGTAGCATTTTTTTTATTTCATTCTGGTGCAAATTCAGAAGTATGGGCTTCTTAATTATAGTTCAAATAATATGTAAAAATTAATTTAGAACCTAATGTTGATAAAAGGTTGCCCACATATCCTGATAAGCTAGTTACCAAGCATCGAAATATGAATATCAGGGATATCAACATGTTTATTAGGGATATCAAGAATTAAAAATAAACACATCGCCCGAACATATCGTGATTTCCGAGATTATTTTATGCCCATATCTTTTAAATGCCACTGACATGATGAAACCTTTATTTTAGCACACCTTTGTTAAATATAACTGACCTGTATTATAGGAGTTTCTTGGTTATTACATGTATGATGTAATAATAAACCCATTTTTGTTCATTTAAATTATTTTTTTATTTACATAACATCTTCTACTGACATAACTAGGGTGATTTTAATGTGTAATCCTTGGGATGAATAACTAGAGTTAAACAAATAGATACAACCAGTCTTTTCTGATATTAAATTCACTGTGTAAAATGACCCATTAATTGTTCTTGTCCTAATATCTTAAGTGCAAACTAGCAGATATTAAATAAATAAGTTGTCTAAAAATTATTGTCTTTAAAAATACCGCAGATGGGGAGGGGGTAGGGGGGTGTTTTCATGTATGGTTTTCATATACACATAGCACGGAAGACGTGTACTTTGAGATTTAAAGGGTCATTATATATTGTAATAAACCCCATATTTGGTTTTTTTTTTTTTTCACTTCACTTAACATCTTCTAGTAACAAAACTAGTGTTTATTCCATGGAACACATACCTGAAGTTAAAAAAACCCATCACAGCATGTTTTCTAGAAGATTAAATTTACCGGGGGTACATATGTTTGATGACCCGTTATTTTTTCCAGCCCCAATATTTTGAGTGCAAACAAGCAGATATAAAACAGTTATCTTTTAAATGCCACTGACATGATGAAACCTTTATTTTAGCACACCTTTGTTAAATATAACTGACCTGTATTATAGGAGTTTCTTGGTCATTACATGTATGATGTAATAATAAACCCATTTTTGTTCATTTAAGTTATTTTTTTATTTACATACCATCTTCTACTGACATAACTAGGGTGATTTTATTGTGTAATCCTTGGGATAAATAACTAGATTTAAACAAATAGATACAACCAGTCTTTTCTGATATTAAATTTACTGTGTAAAATGACCCATTAATTGTTCTTGTCCTAATATCTTAAGTGCAAACTAGCAGATATTAAATAAATAAGTTGTCTAAAAATTATTGTCTTTAAAAATCCCGCCGATGGGGAGGGGGTAGGGGGGTGTTTTCATGTATGGTTTTCATATACACATAGCACGGAAGACGTGTACTTTGAGATTTAAAGGGTCATTATATATTGTAATAAGCCCCATATTTGTTATTTTTTTATTTTCACTTCACTTAACATCTTCTAGTAACAAAACTAGTGTTTATTCCATGGAACACATACCTGAAGTTAAAAAAAACCATCACAGTATGTTTTCTAGAAGATTAAATTTACCGGGGGTACATATGTTTGATGACCCGTTATTTTTTCCAGCCCCAATATTTTGAGTGCAAACAAGCAGATATAATACAGATAAACAATAAGGTGTCTAAAAAATTATTGTCTTAAAAAATCCCACCCAGGAGGAGGGGGTGGAGAGGGTTTTGTTTATCTGTTTTTCATATACACGTGGCATAGGGATTTAAAGGGTTATTACATGTATTGATAAACCCCATATTCGTTTTGTCTTTTTATTTTAGTTTCACATAACATTTTGTAACGATACTAATGTTTAATTCTTGGAATAACTACCTGTAGTTGAAAAAATATATACAACATGCCTTTTAGTAAATTAAATTTAACGCTTAAAATTCAAGGGGGTACATTATGTTTGGTGACCCAATATTTCTTCCTGTCGCAATATTTTGAGTACAAACAAGCAGATATTGAATGGATATTGAATAAGCTGTCTAAAAATTATCGTCTCCAAATACCTCGCCCCAGAGGACGGGGTAGAGAGGGTTTTCATATTAGATTTTTATGTAAACGTAGCAAGCAATATGTAGAGTTTGGGATTTAAAGAGTTGTTACATATACTGATGAACCCCATATTCTTTAAAAAATAAAATTATTTTCGTCTCACATAAGATATTCTTGCTACATAACTAGTGTTTAATAATTAGAATAAATACCTGTAGTTGAAAAAATATATACAACATGCCTTTCAGTAAATTATATTGACCGCCTAAAATTCAAGGGGGTACATATGTTTGATGACCCAGTATTTCTTCCTGTCGCAATATTTTGAGTGCAAACAGGCAGATATTGAATAGTCATATAACATGATGTCCAAAAATCACTGTCTTTAAAAATCCCCAGGGGGTCTACACCAGGAGCCCGACAGGTCTACACCAGGAGCGCGACAGGTCTACAACAGGAGCCCGACAGGTCTAAGCCAGGAGCCCGACAGGTCTACAGCAGGAGCCCGACAGGTCTACACTAGGAGCCCGACAGGTCTACAACAGGAGCCCGACAGGTCCACACCAGGAGCACGACATGTCTACCACAGGAGCCCGACAGGTCTACACCAGGAGCCCGACAGGTCTACAACAGGAGGCCGACAGGTCTACACCAGGAGCCCGACAGGTCTACACTAGGAGCCCGACAGGTCTAAACCAGGAGCCCAACAGGTCTACACCGGGAGCCCGACAGGTCTACACCAGGTCCACACCAGGAGCCGACATGTATACACCAGGACTACACTAGGAGCCCGACAGATCTACACCAAGAGCTCGACAGGTCTACACCAGGAGCCCGACAGG